>OW152841.1:2749840-3264840 GCA_933534255.1 Iphiclides podalirius | reverse complement strand
TTTTTAAGAGTAGTGGTATTGAAACAGTATCGAAAGCTTTAGCGAGATCTATAAAGACACCTAACGTACACTGACCGCTCTCAATAAGTGAGGATACCGAGTTAAAAAGTAGAGATACTGCATCTTCAGTTGATTTGTCTTTCCTGAAGCCGAATTGATTGTTGGATAGGATATTTATAGATTCTAGGAATTTGATTAGTCGTGTGTTCACTATCAAATCTTTGATAACATAAAGAAAAAAATACATACCAAAGTTATTTTCATGTATACAGCGTGTCATAAAAAAATATTAAAAAAATATTTTTCAAACAAACTAATTAAGTAAAACTTTGTAACATGCTATACAACTACAACTGACTGATTCATACATTCAGAAACTTTTTCATTCATTGCCATAGCGCCGCATTACAAGCCTCTCCTTCTAACGAATTAATGGAATATAAGAAATATTAAATATACAGTGTTGGTCATATAATTAGAAACACTTCTTATGAATAAAGAAAGTATAACTTCAACGTACAAATGTTCGTAAAAAATATACACATTCAATAATTAATAATATAGCCACTCAAATAAAAAACTCATTATATGCATAAAATATAAAACATATCTTACTTATGTAGGAGCGTCACACAGTAATAAGTCTTACACATGTAGGAGTTTATTATCTGTTACCGGCCGCTTGGACGCCTAATAAGAAACATTTAAAAAAAGCATCTATGGATGCTTTTTTAAAATGTTATTATTATTATTTAAAATGTTTCTTATTAGCTATGGCTCGTTCTTTTTTTGAAATTGGAGAATAACATTTCTTTCTTGGCTTTTTCTATTATTTTGGCGGCAATTTAAAATTAAATCTGGATTTCATTTTGTTCAAAGTGGGCAAAAATAAAAGTTGTGACGCGTCAACTAGGCAAATAATTGTTAATTTATATATAAATCATAAGTGGGCGTACACAAGAATAGCTGAGCCTTTAAATTGTTCTGTTAAGAAAGTTTTTAATGCAATTGCTCATTATAAAACACATGGAACTGTTGAAAATGTTATTTATAATGGGATTTATATTCTTTTTCTAAAAAACTATAAATCGTTGAACATATTGTTGTCCTATTTATTGTTTAATTTCAAAATAAAAACGATTGCAATGTAAAATTGCAAATGGTAAACTATCTTGAATAATGCCAAGTACCGTTGGTAGTGTTTCTAATTATACGACCACCACTGTATCTATATACCATTTTTTTACATTGCCTTTACTTTAAGATGAAATTATCCTGTGTTATAAGGACATTTTACAAACATACATTTTCTCGCGGACAAACACCCAGATCCGAAACAGTTATCTGTGGGTAACAGAAATAGTTGAACCGCGACCACTTGGCAACCAGGCCGCGGAGTCATTATTTCATTATTAAATTTTTTGTTTGCTATGTCGAAGTAGGAGCCTGCTAAAATTTTACCTCTGCGTATTCGGTTCTCGGCCTAATGGGATGACGGTAGCCGAATATCGTAAAATAGCATTATTATAGCATATTCGTTGAAAGTCTAATTATGAGTCTATTAGTTGTAATCATGATAGGCAGCCATTTATTGTAATAAAGACAAGATTTGTACTTTGGTTATCTCCACTTATTCAGTTATCGGTAATTAACAAAGGCTTGTTTCGTTACTTTCATATTAAATTAGAACTTTTAATGAATGCAATGAAACCGAATATTTGTTTGTTTAATTATTGTTATCTTTATGTTATAATATAATGTTATCAATAAGCATTTCAAAAATGTTTCCATAATGTGTTCGGGTAATAACTTCTTAATAACAATTATGTTTGAGTTTTTATTTATCTTGTTTTGGTTAAAAGTTTTTCGCGTTTACGTTAATTAGATTAGAGGTTTCTCCAGTTTTTTTTATTTCTTTATTATATAAAAGAGGGTTTAATCAGACAAGATTAAGCCACTCTCAAAATCATTTCAAACGTTCCGTTTATTACACAATGTGTTATACAGAAATAGCATTTTTGTACTTTCTACTTTATGATGGCAAATAAAACAGATTTTATGCACATACAGCAATGTATTTTTTAAATTATTTTTGTTGATATAGATTACTCAATGTTTAAAGCTTTTTTAGATACTAAAATCTGTTATGACGTGTTATATGACAAGTACGCCATCTAGCGGAATAGTTAAAAATCACAAACTCCAGAAAAGCATTAGGGAACGGCCGCCACTGACATCTGTCTGCGTACCTTGCTAATTCTGCAACTACTGATCGTTTTCATATTATTATCTCTTACAGTTTGCAACAAAAATTACTCAATTTTAGGCGCCACTTATTTATTATAAGGAATAATTTCTAATCTATTCATTATATTTTTTATGCGTTTCCCGAATAACATACAACATTAGGGACGCTTGTAGGTATATATTTTATCTAACGAATGTCTACCGTCGTCTAAGGTGACTTGTGTATTAATTGTGTTGCGTTTTGCATTGTACGGAATCCCTCGTACGCAACTCTGATTCGCACTTGGCCGGTTTTTATTTAGGTAGTTTACTAATTTAATCAAAAATCAAAATGTGTTTACTGCTTTTTGATATTACTCAGTATAATTTATTTGTAGAGTAACCACAATTTTCAATATTTATGTCATTTTATGCATATATTCGTTGTTTTATTTTATTGAACTCCCCGATTGGCAAGAAACAGCACAGAACAGAGAGCAGTGGGGTCTTTTCGTGTCGGAGGCCAAGATCCTGTTTGGGTCGCTGAGCCAGCCAAGTAAGAAAGTAAGTAAGTTAATTTATACACCACTAGCGACCCGCCCCGCCTTTGCACGGGTGCAATCCTGAATGTTTTATTTTCGTGTTTTATAGAAACCTCTAAAATTATCAGTGTTTCTCTGATATATTACGCATGAATTATACATATAAACCTTCCTCTTGAATCACACTATCTATTAAAGAAAACCACATCAAAATCCATTGCGTAGTTTTAAAGGTCTAAGCATATATAGGAACAACCAAACAGCAGGACGACTATGTTTTAAAATATATTCTAGCGACCCGCCCCGGATTCGCACGGGTTCAATGTATTATACATATGAACCCTCCTCTTGAATCACTCTATCTAGTAAAAAAACCGCATCAAGATCCGTTGGGTAGTTTTAAAGATCTAAGCATATATAGGGACAGACACCAGGCTGTATCTCATGAACCGTGATAGTTAGACAGTTGAAATTTTCACATACGATGTATTTCTGTTGCCGCTATAACAACAAATACGAAAAAAAACAGGATAAAAAATAAAATATTTAAGAGGGCTCCCATACAACAAACGCGAGATAGTTGCTAAGCAACGCTTACTGGGCAACCTATTGGTACTTACCAATTAGTTTAATAATTTATATTGTTAAATTATAATTATACTATAATTACCACGGAACTCTTCATGCACGAGTTCGACTCGTACTTGGCCGGTATTTTTTTGTTCAAATCGTGACTATACCCGTAAAATGGTCTCTTCTAATAATGTGTTGTGTTCGCAATCTTGCAATACATTAAAAAGGCCACGATGGTATGTAAATGACTCATCTACGAGGCCACCGGCTTCTGATGTCTATGCTAATATTGTTTTCTTAAATACTATTAAAAAACAAGGCCGTAGAATTTCCTGTCGGCCCTCGTCTTGGCTGGTCTGAATAACGGTTGTCTCCCGACGCTTACAAGAGCTTGAAACGAGACAAAAATAAATTTTAAAATTAAAATATCTAGAAAAATGTGCGAAAACTTCTTCGCCGCTTTGGGAATCGGACCCACGTCTTCGGGTTTCGCTTCCTGCCGCTTTAGCCACTAAGCACACACTAACGTACAACAATCTTAACGTTTTTTATCTACATTGTTCTTTTAGCATTTGTAGCAATGCTTTGCGCATCCATTGTTATATCCTTTCCAGCATAAAAACAATTTCAAACATAAATGATTAAATTAATCAAAATTTCAGTACACATTTTTTATAAGAATAATCTAGTTACAAAGTAAACAACGATTGTACCATGGGTATGAGATAATTGATAAACATACTGAAACATATTTTAATTTATTTTTAATAAATGCGTATTATATATTCCTCTCACAATATTTTGCCAGTATTGTGGATCGAACCCACACCCTTTAGCGTACAGTTTTACTATCCACTAAGCGAATCGGTTCCATACTGATATAGTTTTAGCCGTGATAGCTCATTTTCCGGACGCTCTCTTTTAATTCCATATACTGGAGCAACCTGAGTTCGATATCCGGTGCCGGTGCCAATGTGATTGTTAATTTCAAGTGCTGACTTATCACGTGCTCAACGGTGAAGGAAAGCGTGAGGAAATCTTCGTATTTTTGAAATAAAAAAAAATATTTAGAAGATTTGTGAAGTCCGCCAATCAGCAGCGGGGTCGCGTGGTGGACTATGCCCTCATACCCTCTGTACGGAGGTCTGCAACTCGGGGTCTCGCTATCAGACTTGGGGTCTTGCTATCAGAACCCGGACGGACCTGCCCTTTCGTGCAGCAGCGCGAACACTGTTGCCCTATTACAGTAAAAGTGATTGCCCACCTGACGATTTCTTCTACGAAACCATGGTCATCATCATCCTTCTGCCCATATCCCAACCTAGGCGGGGTCGGCACCCGTTAATCGTTAAAATCTGATGGAATCGCGCTATAAGCGATCAAATAGGAGGTCCGATGTTTGTGCCCCTGCAGTGTTGCCGTATTTGGTTAATTAAAACAACATTTCGCCGTCTAACACCATTCCGGGCCGATTTGGCGGAATTTAAGCTCAATTAAAGAAAACCGGCCGACCGTCCCAATTAACATATGGACGCTATTTGAGAATATCCGAGACCACATTAACACTACTATCCGTAATTATGAATTCCTATATCTGCCCCGGCTTGTCGTTATTAAAGCACACAAAACTATTCCGTTTATTAGACGGCGAGAATTCGCTTATAAACAATCATTAACATTCTGTTATTATTAACGTAATAAGAACGGTAAAGTAAAACACTAATAATAGTGATTATTAATAACGTATAACTCTGAGAGCATCTCTAGAAAAATTAGAACCAAATGAAACGAGGACAAGTCCATTTTTTTTACTAACGAAGAACGAAAGCGACTTCAAATCACGCTCTGTATTCATTTTATAATTGATTTTAAGCAGTTCCCTGAGTATCTCCGGAGTCCAATATCCAATACCAATGAAATTAATATGGGACCACATAAGAAGCACCAGCTTTCAAATAAAAATAGAATCATCAAAATCGCTTTACTCAGTCGAAAGTTCGAGGTAACAAAAATAAAAAAAAACTTTCGAATTGAGAACCTCCATTTTTTTTAAGTCGGTTGAAAAGGAAAATGACTCATTTGTTTGTCAACAATTTGCTCGTACTATTGACAAGTTGGCCATTACCTGATTTAAAACGACATTAAATCTGGCCCTGGATCTGCCGGTTATTTAAAAATAAAACCGGCCAAGTGCGAGTCGAACTCGCGCACGAAAGGTTCCGTACAAATATCTGTAGAAACGACCAAAAAAAATCTATTATTATAATTCCATTGTATATATAACAAATACTAAAAAACAATAAAAATATAATATATTTTTATTGTTTTTTAGTATTTGTTGTTATAGCGGCAACAGAAATACATCATAAACTATCACGGTTCTCTCACTATGAGATACAGCCTGGTGACAGACGGACAGATAGACAGACAGACAGGCAGGCAGACAGCGGAGCCTTAGTAATAGGGTCTGGTTTTACCCTTTGGGTACGGAACCCTAAAACGCGTGTGTACTTATGTACGTAACAAGTTATAGTTCTTTGGCATAAAAAAGGATAATAACTAAAAATGTTATCCCCTGTGCCAGTGCTCTTTGTGAAAAAGACATTAAATCCAAATTGGTAACGGTTTAATCAAATAACTTGGAATAATAAGTAAATGTCAACAAGTTGTTATTCGTTGCTTTCTGGCTCAATAATGTTTTCCAAAAGCACCAAAAGAAGTATAACTTCAAAAACTACTTTGTTAGTGGTTATAACTACCAACTTAAAATGTGAAATAATGGTATTGGATTTGGTCCATTTGGTACAAATATAGATATTGGATAGTTTGGTAATTTGGTGAGGAAATATATATGTTACTTATTTTAGATTTTTATACTGTCTTTAAGTCATCGGTACTAGGGGGTCATGGTGTCCGTAGCGTCGAATAGATGAAGATTCAAAAATCGATGGCGTTTTCATCTTTCCACTATCTTCATAGACACGTATCTTTAGCCGTATTGATTCCCAAGTTCGTCATTCAAAGGCCCGCGCCGATAAAAGCTTACGATAAAATATAATTTAGATTTATCTTTTTTCAATAATAACGGATATGATTTGGACGTGGGCGCTTTAAAGGCAAGAGTGAAAAGGTTTTTACCATTCGGCAAGATAATACACACTAGGAATGGTCAATTTATGATTAATAGAAAAGGAATCCATAGACCATTGGACGTTAGCAGGAAATATATGCAACCGCTTTGGTTTAAATTAACTCGTAGATTAAAATGGGGCGACGGTACCCAATTTATAAGCAAAAGAGGCTTAAATATTCATATTAAACGTTGTCATAGTCGCCCTGTTGTAAATTCATAGCTAATTTCGAGGCAACTATGTTTTTCAAGTGGTTCTTCTAACGTTGATGTTATAACTGATTATAGTTGATGTTGGTAGAGCACTTCATAGTGATATTACAAAAGTATGCAACTTCTTCAAAAAAATTCCTATTTTTTGTACGGGGTAAGATTATGAGCTTTCAAAAAAATACTACTACTGATTTTGATTTACTTCTAACTGTTGCCTTAGGGACTGTTTTTAATTCTATTGATTCGATGACTGCTGAACGAAGTGGCTAATTATATACCAAAATTTTATCATTGTTTTTTATTCAAAAGAATAATTTATTTGTTCACCAGGGAGACCCGCTAGGACCAGCTTTATTTGGTTTAGAAATTCATCCAATTGTTTCAAATTTGAAATTTAAACTTACTATCTGGTACCTCGACGATGGTTGCGAGGTAAAATTGATGATGTATAAGTGATCTTTTCGATATTATTGGATAATCTAAAAATATCGGTCTCGATTTAAATAACTCCAAAGCTTTAGATAAATCCGTAAAAATAGTTTCATTTATAATGTGTAATTGCGTAAATCACACAAGAAATTATCTTTTAGATCATGTTAACAAATTGTTTTTATCAAAATGACATATTATGCATATTACTTTGGGACGTTGCACACTTTTACTAAATTTACTTTACTTCTTTGCTCGAGTCCAGCTTGGAAATGCGGTAACTTTTTTAACGAAAATGAGGTACATCTTAAAAAAGCTCTGATAAAAATTCTAATTTTCGCTCTTTATGAATTAAGCTGGAATGGTAAGGAAAATTTATAGGGTCGCTCTAACTTTCTTCCTTGCTTCCGTGCATAGCGTAAATAATCTATGTAATAGTATCCTAAATCACAATTCGGACTAGGGTTGCCAACATTTTTGACAAAAAAAAAGTATCACATTTTTCAACCAAAGAAAAAAAATAAAGTATAAAGAAGGAAAATAAAGTATTTTCCCAAATATTATTTATTTCTCCTCTTTAAGATATTACAAAATATATATTAATATGTTTGTTTATGGAACGTTTAACATACTATTGCATATTTTATAATTTCTCATTCATATTTAATGTTCATTCAAAACTTTCCCTGTATTGAAAAGGGAAAGTTTTGAGTCTCACGTTTGTCACATCGACGGTCGCCTGCAAACTAGAGACATCTCTGAGACTGGCGAATTGTCCAGTGATTTGAGCCCACGGCCCTCAGCGTCGATGCCGCTTGCCCGGCACCTGCACCATCGGAGTCGTGCAAAGTCGTGCGCGAAATCCGAAACTTATTAGAATCGTAGATTTCAAAATCGCCATTAGGGTCAACGACCCCGTCCGTAATAGCCAAGAAAAACTGGTACAGGTTACACTCGTAACATTATAACGCCCATAATGAAAGAATGGTAGGCTTGTAAATTACTCTATTTGCATAACTTTTTCTATATTTAGCGTTATGAATATTTTAATGCATCCAGCATTCGGCTGGCCTCTCGTGGTTGTGTTGATAACTATCTGTAAGGCAACGGGCATTTTTCGGTATCTTATCGGCATTCTGTTGATACGTTTTAGGGTTCCGTACCCCAAGGGTAAAACGGGACCCTATTACTAAGACTTCGCTGTCTTTCTATATGTCTGTACGTCTGTCACCAAGCTATATCTCATGAGTGATAGTTGGACAGTAGAAATTTTCAAATATCAAAAAAACAGAATAATAAAATATTTAAGGGGGGTTCCCATACAATAGACATGCTTATTTTTCCGTTTTTATAGATAATGGTACTTAACCCTTCGTGCGCGAGTTCGACTCGCACTTGGCCGGTTTTTTGTTTTTCAATAGGTACTTGACGTAGTTCAAGCGTCTATATATTATGTCATATTTATCTAATAGAATTCAAAAAGTTGTAATTAATGGTGCTAGTTCTTCTGGGTCGACGGTATCTATGGGCGTTCCGTAGGGCTCGATTCTCGGCCCATTTCTCTTTCTCATTTACATTAATGATCTTCCTTAATTTGTAAGAAGTAAACACGATATAGTGTTATTTGCCGATGATACATCATTAATTTTTAAAATCGATCGACAGCTTGTTACACTTGACGAGGTAAATAATGCTATGTCAGAAATAGTCTATTGGTTTCATACTAACAATTTACTATTGAAATTTTCAACACATTAAACATTTGGGTGCTACCAATGTACTTTTAATGGGGGAGAGTTAGGCCTTGTGGATACTCTCGATGCAAAGATTCAATGGGGTCCCCATATATCCAAACTTGCGAATAGACTAAGTTCTGCAGCGTATGCTATAAGAAAAATAAGATATCTAACAGATGTAAAAACAGCTAGAATTGTGTATTTTAGTTACTTCCATAGCATAATGTCATTTGGTATTTTGCTATGTGGGCACACGGCCGATATAGAAACAATTTTTATTTTGCAAAAAAAGGGCCATAAGAGCTATTTATAATCTAGATTTGACTGCATCTTTGGGAGAGAAGTTTAAAGAAATAAATATATTAACCTTAGCCTCTCAATATATATATGAAAATGTTATGTATGTGCGTATAAATATTAATAATTTTGATAAGAATACTGATGTACATAATGTGAACACTAGGAAAAAAACACAAGCTTGTAACGCCAGTTACTAGACTCCATAGAGTAAGTAACTCGTTCATGGGGCGGTGTGTACGCTTTTACAACAAAATCCCAGTAAATGCGCAAAACCTGCCTATTTACAGGTTTAAGAAATTTATTAAAGAAAAACTTTATAAAAAGGTTTATTATAATACAAATGAATACATTAATGACAATAACCCCTGGGAATGAGTTGATCGCTCCCAAGCTATTTCTAAAAGGAAAAAAAAAATCAGTTGTATAATATTTTAATTTTTTTTAAGAAAAAAAATGAATTACAAAAAAGAGGATAACTACGGAGTTTCATTCGCCTGTTTCTTCTCCGCTAGGGGAACCTCAATACGAAACGGTGGTGGATTTAAAAAAAAATATGACTATCGATAGATGAAATAATATATAATATAATATAATAAAGTTTCTTATGTCGATGAATAAATTATTTTAATTTTTTTGATTTATAGTCTTAAGCGGAACCGTTCACGTGGAACAAACCCTTAATTATGTATACAACCAATCCATATCGCCGGAAATATTTCGATACGTAAACGTAATCTTTTTCCATTTATTTTCATACGAGCTGTTCGTAAAATATAAATAAAGTTACATAATAACACATTGACCGGAGGAAATACATAGGGGAAAGACAATGTAAGAAATAGATGACACAGCATCAAAACAATTAGTTAGAAAACATCATACCAAATCAAAGGTTATACTCAACATATATCATAATACGTATCTATTAAACGTATCTATTACACGTATCATTACACGTATCTATTACACGTATAGCACGTATCTATTAAACGACAATTTTATAGTAATAAAAAAATAAATACGAGTAATACGAGTCGGACTCGCGCACGAAGGACTCCCTACCATTTTCTATGAAAACGGCAAAAAAAATCATGCCTGCTGTATAACTATCACGGTTCATGAGATACAGCCAGGTGACAGACGGACAGACAGACAGACAGACAGTGAAGTCTTAGTAATAGGGTCCCGTTTTACAATTTGGGTACGGAACCCTAAAAACGACAGCATATTTACAAAGGAATATTTTTAATAATATAAATTAGTGAAAACAGAAATGAGGTATCGTTTTATTTTTACCCGACTGCGCCATATGTTGCGGTTATGTTTTTCGAAAGTATGTATGTATAATTGTTTGGCACGTTCTGCAGCCTGAACGGCTTACTGGATTTTAGCTTGAGTTTTTACTTTTGTTTTTACTTTAGTATTTACTGTGGGAGTGACACTCGGTATATCAAAATAAAAAATTACACAGAAACGCAGTCGGGTTTTTAAGATTTTTTAAATTATATTCCACTTGTTTTTTATTTATTTTTTTGTTTACTGGATTTTAACGTAAGATACAGGCAATTAAGATAAATACAAATTATTTGTTACGTAGTACAACAGATAACTGTTCTCACATTTATAAGTAACCACTTCATGCGTTTTGTCCTGTACTGTAATGAAATGAATGTTATTTTCTCTGCATAATATGTATTCAATATCATTTGACTGTAACTGAATGATGATTACATGTAGATAAGTTAGCTAAGAAATTGAGCGCTGCCGTCTTTGCCATACGCAAAATCAGGCAGCTAACTAACGAGGAAACTGCAAAATTAGTTTATTATGCTTATTTTCACAGCATAATGTCCTATGGTGTCTTACTTTGGGGTTCCGCATCCGGTCTAGACACAATATTTGTATTACAAAAGCAGGCTATACGGGCCGTCTATGGCTTGGGTCCACGTGAGTCGCTACGACATACATTTAAGCAAATAAACGTCTTGACGCTCCCGTCGCTTTACATACTTGAGAACATCATGTATGTACGTAATAATATCCACCTATTTACGAAAAAAACAATCCACATCGCGTCGGGGCCGTGGTGACACTCTGGAAGTACCGAGGTTTAGATTAGCTAAAACCAGAAAGTCGTTTCTTGGAAGATGCATCAACTTTTATAATAAAATAGGTGACATCCACAAACAACTAAGTATAAACAATTTCAAACAATTTGTAAAAGCTACCTTAATGGCAAGGGCTTATTATAATATCCAAGAATACATAGAGGACAAGGATGTTTGGAAATGACTCTTGCTCTGCACTTGCAAGACTGGCTGCCGCTGATTTTATACCCAAATAAGTGTGTATAATTGCATTAAAAAAAATATATATAACAAAAAGAACAAGACCGCAGAGTTTCTTGCCGGTTCTTCTCTGTGCAGGTCTAGTTTAGTGAACCGGTGGTAGATTTTTGTTGACGTTCAATAAGAGCTTAAGTTAGGCCTATATTGAATAAATATACTTTGACTTTGACTTTGACTTTGAATGAAAAAAAAAGTTAAGGAGGGAATGGCAATTAAACTGCAATTAATTTTCACGCATCCCACAAGCCGCGTTTAAGGACTTTGTTTTAATAGTTCTTGACACATATTGACGATGACACATATGATCGATGGCTTAGTTGCTAATTGCCATTAAGCGCCCCGGGTCGTGGGTTCGATTACCACATGCGAAATGTATCCGTGTGTTCAGAAACTTGAGTGTTAGTTTGTTTCCAGCACGCCGAGTTTTATTAGTGTTTTAAAAAACAAATTATTGTCCTTTTGCTTAAAATCCAAAAAATCGGTTTGTCGGGACTTGTGTGAAACAGATTTTGCAAATCTTTGTGACTGGCGTAGTGGTTAGGGCTTCGGAATGGCAGTTAACGTTTTGTTTTATGTGGGAAGGAGGCAAGCAAGCAAATAGTCCAACAGGTGTTACGCGATATCCGCCGCCCATTGACGTTTGCAACGCCCGCAGGTTTGCAGATGCGTTGCCACCTTTTAATTAAGTGGGCCCCGGCTACCTCGCCGACACAGACGAAACCCAGAAGTATAGCGCTTTCACGACACGCGGGTGTTCCGTGAGGTCGCGGTACTTTCACAGACGGATCTGCCCATTCGTGCAACAGCGAAGTCTTTTCCGTGGCCTCCCTCTCCCCCTGCATTAGTGTAGGGAGAGTGGCCAAACGCAATGCCGACACTCCTCTTCCTCCGCGACTCTACCTCAGTCGTATCGACAGGAAGAGTGGCTACACCTGTACAGAGTGGCCAAACGCAATGCCGACACTCCTCTTCCTCCGCGACTCTACCTCAGTCGTAGGGACAGGGAGAGTGGCTACACCTGCTGTTAACCAAACCCTCCTCGCTCGTCCATAGTGAGCACAGTGAGCCAGCTTGCAGCACAAAACGACAAATACGTCGGTTTTCGGCCGGAACGACCGTTGTACTGTAAGTTCATCGATCGATCATATCTTACAAAGACTGCAAACGTTACTGGGAAACCAATTAGAGATTTTATCACAAACAAATTTCGGTTGTTACTTTTCTTAATTTGCCAAAAATCTTTAGTGGAGGTTCCAAGGCGTTTAAACAAAATGGTGTAAACTTTGGACAAATTGGAAAGTTTTAAAAGACATTTTTCGCTTTTCGTACTTAGTTCCTTTCCGCTCGGTTAGGTTTATTAACATTGCTGTCAATATTAATGAAATATTAATGGATTTCTTATTACCTATACTAGTGGTCGAAATTCGACCATAATTAATTTTAATTATAAGTTGAATAATATTAATCTATTCTCAATTTGACCAAACCCTTTAACAACAAACAAAAGAGTAGGTATATTATATTCGTGTGTGTGTCAAATACATGGTAGTGTGTGTAATGTTTTTTTTTATTGATTTAATGTATTTTTAATGTATAATTAAAAAAAAATGTTAGCATTCTGCACTCTTCTCTGTATAAAATATAAGTGTAGGAAATTTCAGCCCAATTTTCGTAAAAAGGGGTACAAACTTTGCTTCACGAAATATATAAAAGATTTATTTATTTATTCTTAATGCACACAAAGTACAAAGGCGGACTTAATGCCATAGGCATTATCTCCCAGTCAACCTTAGGGTGGTACAGAGACAGTTAGGTAGGTGCACAGAGAAAAAACTGCATAAGAAGATTACTACCGAATAAATGAAATACATACCTATATAAATAAATACATAAATATATGTAACTATATATATATATATATATATATATATATATATATATATATATATATATATATATATATATATATATATATATACATCACGCTACCTATTGTGCGTCCACTATGGCCAAAATTGCATATAATCCGGCGTCCACCTGCTTTGGACGTTCGATATACGGACGTCGGATCGGAGGATGTTCTCAATGATCGCGGCTTGCCTTGGTGATATCAGAAAAGTCAAAAGTAAAAAAATTATTTGGACGTCGGTTCATCGGCAATCTTGCGTTTCTGTATATTCCTTTAGTTCCGCTAGATTTCGTAGCAAAAACTAACGGCGCTGTCGTCATTATTCTAACCCTTCGTTGCTAGCCGTATGTGTTGTATTGCTATAGATCGAAATGCGACGTTGCGACATCGTGCACACTGCTTGAATTTATAGGATTTTGTTAATTGTTTATTATTTCGCGATTCGTGAATATACCCACATTTCACAAGCTTTCATATGATATGTGATATTGCGTCCGCCTTTTTAAGCGAAATGGATTGTTTTCATTTTGGGTACATACTATTTTATAATATGAATTCAACTAATGGTAGGTAAAAACGGACTTAACGGAATTTCGAAAAAAGAAGGAGGCTCAACTCTTCTGTCCTTTATATTTAAGCCTGATTGGTTTTGTTTCTACTTGTTAACATACCTATCTTAATTTTTTATTATATGTACTTAAATAATTATTTCATTGTCAAATATCAAAGTCGTTATGCCTCGACAGAGAAGAATACATAAAAATTATTGTTATGACTAGAAACGTACTTAGTTAAGTATTATTTCGAATTTAAAATAGTAAATAATATAAAGCGAAACAATTAAGTGAAAGTTATTTATTATGAAGAATGTAAAGGAAAAAAATTATAATAACACATTTAAACTATATATTTTTTTTAATTTGAGAAAGTGGCAAACGAGTTGCGGTCCACCTGATGTTAAGTGATAACCGCCGCCCATGGAAATATGCAACACCCGTGGGGTTGCAAATGCGTTGCCTTACTACTACTACCTTTAAATAAAGTGGGCCCCGGCTACTTCACGTGAAATGCTGAAATTGCAATGAAATCGTTAATTTTAAGTGCTGGATTATCACGTGCTCAGTGGCGAGGGAAATCGTGAGAAAACCTGCATATTTTGAAAATAATAACAAAAAAAATATTTTCGAAGATATGTGATGTCGGCCAATCCGCGATGGCGCCTGGTGCATTATTCCCTGATACCCACTGTACAGTGGAGGCCTTTGTCCAGCAGTGGGATATGTATGGGCTGATACTTTACTTTTTTACTTTACAAGATAGAGGTCAAGACAGAGGATCAAGCAAGTAGATAGCTACTGCATATTCTTCTGGAGTTTAAAAAAAATCATGTCTATTGTATGGGGCTCCCACTTAAAATTTTTTATTTTGTGTTTTAGTATTTGTTGAGCGGCAACAGAAAAACATAATCTGTGAAAATTTCTACTGTCTATTACGATAGGGATGCGGAAAAAATATGGATATATCGATATTTTCGTCAAAATATATCGATATATTATCTGATATATTTTGATCCGATATATCGATATTAAAAATTGAATATCGCGATTATGATTGCGATATTCAATTTTTTAGCTTAGAGGTTAAAACGTCTTGACGGAAGAAATCCGGGAGACGTGGCTTCGATTCCCGCAGTGGCGAAAATCTTTCCGTCCTTTTTTAATTACTTTTTATTTTCACGATCGACCGTGGCATATTGTTGTTCATATGAATGAAACCGAAATTCTTTTGATGTGAAACATCTATTGACGCACGTAAAACCGATTTCTGGCGTGACGACGCATGCCGTGGCGACGCGTCACCACGCTATATCATGGTATATATATATATATACAGTCTATATGCAGTAGTGTGTACGGTGTATTAAAATAATCGTGTGTAATAATATTATTGTGTTTTTCAAATTATATTTTAATATGAATATTTAATTTTAATTTTGTTAAGTAATATAATAAAAAATCGTAATATTTTATTTTATCATTATGACATATTTAGTTCCTATCACAATCTGTTCTTTTCTGCATATTACTTTAACAAAATAATGTCGATGTTTCACATCTGCCAGGCGTCCCGTGACGGCTCACATTTATTTTTTATTTTCTTGGACTTCCTAAGTTTTGTTGCCTCCAATGGAAACATTATATTTATGATCAAATCATACAAAGATGAATTCAATTGTTCTTGTTAATTTTACACTAAAATTAATACGTTAAATGGGTCAAATTATATAAAAATCATTAAGTATGTAATTTTTTAATATAAAATTAAAATGTTATATTTGAATCCGCGATTTTATTAATGTTACATTAATGATATGGGTAATCGCGGTAAGTAGGTGATCGAGGATAGAAACTATCATGCGACGGCCAATATTATCACATCCAAGTGCATTGGATTTGATGGCAAGGATATATTTTTTGATTTCGTCAGAAGAAACTGGAGAAAAATTAAATGAACCAATATCAGGACGCGTCAAATCATTTAAACAGGAAATCGTTTTACAAATCGTTAGATGATCTATCGATAAAGTGGTAGTGAAATGTTGATTTAAATCATCTAATTTGATTGAAGTAGGAACGTTTGCAAAACGCGACTTACAGATATCGGCAGGAGTAGATGTAGAAATATTATCGAGGATATGACGGCGTTTAGCGTTGCGTACCATCTGATTGCACCGATTTCTAGCCAACTTGTAGAGAGACCAACTCTCTTCAGATCGCTGTTTTTTGAATGTACGAAAAGCTCGATCCCTGCGTCTCATAGCAATCCGTATTCCCTCAGTCATCCAAGGTGCTAAGGAGTGTTTTAATTTATATACGTCAGAGGGACGTGAACGTCATACAGGTTTGTAACCAATGTGTTAAAGATGTCAACCTTACCTACGGTGCTTGCGTCTATCAAAGGTACCCAAACGAGATTGGCCGCATCCTTACGAAGCTTCTCTACGTTCATCTCGCGAAAGAACGCATGTGCAGAACCTTGGGTTTAGGTTTAGGAGGCTTTAGGGTATAAGATAGGTAAATTAGGTCATGATGAGAAAAGCCTGGGGCAGGATGTTGTCCATGAAAGGAAACCTTGGAAGGATTGGAGGAAAGGATTAGGTCAAGCCAAGTGTCTTCACCGGAGACGTTATGGTGGGTAGCTTGGAGAGGTGAAATATGAAAACAGCTTGACACAACTATGTGAAGGAGTTTAAGGCTACGAGGGGAGTTAGATGCTAGGAGATTGGTATTGAAGTCGCCCATGATGACGTGGTGAGCATACTCCGAACCCACAGATTCAAGAACCAATTCAAAGTCGGTGAAGAAGTCAACATTTGGAGGACAGTATACAACAGCTATAACAATCTTAGCGCCTTTAATTGTTACTTCCAGTAAAAGAAAATCGGCAGAGGCGGAATAATTCTGGGGCGAGGAGGCCAGTACTTTATACGAGAGGTCACCTCTCAGGTATATAGCGACGCCCCCTCCACCTTTACCTATACGGTCGTTTCGCACGAGGATAAAACCGGGAAGGGGGTACATTGTAGAATGCAGGTGAGGTTTAAGCCAGCCAAAGATTCCTTGAATTTTTCTTATAAGGATTTGTTTTGACAGAGTCTTTAAGAAATTGGCACCTCCATCGGCGACGCTTAAGGCAAACATATTAAGTTAGGTAATATTTTAATCCGCATATAAAAGGAATAAGAAGTGCATATTTTTTTTAGATTATAAAATAGATGCTCCCCGCTGCGTGATGAGATGACAACGAGATATCTAACCGCCGCCATCTTTAATTCGCCGATGACGTTTCCAAGGAAAAAACAAACGCTCCGGTTCCGTACAGATGATAAATTCGCGCAATTAAAGTTTATTCCGCTTAAAGAATTCTTCGTAAGAAGTTTTGCGTTTCTTAATTGATCGCGAGGCTTTTCGTTTGGTACGATTCGAGCGACTGCGTATTTATTTATTAATTGGTTTGGCATTAAAATTACATAAGGGGTGTACCTATTTAAACTACTTTTATATTATAACCCTATGTTTTTAGGGTTCCGTACCCAAAGGGTAAAACGGGACCGTATTACTAAGTCTACGCTGTCTGTCTGGCTGTCCGTCTGTCACCAGCCTGTATCTCATGAGCCGTAATGTTGCCACTTTAACAACAAATACTAAAAAGCAGAATAAATAAATATTTAAGTGGGGCTCCCATACAATAGACATGATTTTTCTACCGTTTTTATTTATAATGGTAAGGAGCCCTTCGTGCGCGAGTCCGACTCGCACTTGGCCAATTTTTAATGCGAGCTGTTGGACGAAACGTCCGAAAAATCCACGACGCTGCGACGATCTGCGATCTCTAGGAAGGAATACCATTACCCACTCTAGTTACGCCGCACTTTTACTTGGCTCCATTTTTCTTAGGCAACCGTCTCTCCTGCTGCCCAAACAATATGAGAAGACGGAGAGAGGGCCGCTGTAGTTCTGGTAAAGAAATCCGGAGCCCGCTTCCCGAAGGCCATGAAAAAATGGTTGCTGCTAAGAAACAATAGCTCTCCCGAATTTGAACGAGCTCTACTTGCAGTCTTTAAAACAATGATCACAGATAATAAATGTCTATATTACAGTTCCCAAGTTTCTATAAACCAGAGTTTTCATTGTTCGAATATTAAATGAGTGTAGGATACACTCTGTGTGCTTCATTATATAATTCGAAGACTTTTAAAGGGAGGATCGCTGATTGTGCCGTACGATTTTTTGTATATGAAGGAAATAAACGAAAACGGCTCACTAAAGCACCAACTAAAATCTCCAAAACGAAACACGAATGGCCTGTTTTTTCTTTGGGAAGATTTTTCCGCAGTAGTCTTGCAGTCTTTGAGGACTAAAGGTAGGTTTGTAAAGTTCCATCGGACGATGAGACCATATGAAGGTTAAATTCCTATTGAGTCGTTAACTACGACGTGTCTTGCCTACCGGGAGTCAGGGTAGCCGGGTCTTCAGATCCCTGCTCCTGCGGCCGGTGAATGAGTAATCATTATTTGGGAGCCGATGGCAATGTAGCAGTAGCTAGCAACACAAATACCTTCTTAGATGTGGTGACCATTCTAGTTCAAATGTCTTTATTCAACATAGGAGCATTACACTCACTTGTCGTCATAGACAAAATACTACCACCTGTTCTGATAAGAGAGCCACTGAACTGAGAAGAACCGGCGAAAGAAACTCAGTGGGCTACCATTTTTTTTTCGTTTTTTGACATCCACTGTTTGACATGATTTTTTTTTACGTGAAAAAGTGGCAAACGAGCTGGCGGCTCACCTGATGCCTGATGCTGTTATCATTTAATTAACTAGATGTTTAATGCAATAAACCACTGTTTCTCAACCACACACATAAATTAGCGATGTACATGTGACCAACATTGTGCGGTTTTCGCCATATTGCACAGCGGAACCCCAAATTTGAGAAGACTCGCTTGAAAGCAGCACCAGAACCCCACTGCGCTCGTATCGTCGAAAATCTTATCTTGAAATCAGAGAAACCTGTCGCACTATATCCTTTCTAATAAACAGGTATTGCAGAACAGTCTAGATGTTTATTTCGGTCAATAAATCGATACATGACAATATGTGAGTGAAGTGTAAGTTTTTGTCTGGGTTTCTGTATACAGATTGATCTACATTATAACTACTAGGCGATTTATATCGTTGGCTACTTTTCTTCTTTAGATTTCAATAACTAGACTCTCTTCTTAAATCTGTATATTAATAAGTGAAGAAAAAACTTTGTACCTCCTTTTAAGAAAATTGCGCCGACGGAGGAGAATGAAATTTCTCACACTTATAGATTATATAGAGAAGAGTACAGAATGCTAATATTTTTTTTAATTATGCATAAAAATATACATTAAATCAATATAGAAAACATTACACACACTACCATGTACTTGTCACACACATCGTCACACACGCATATACAGCGTGTCTTTACCATCGCGACAATAAATTAACACACAAATAGAGGATAACTTTTTAAAATTGTATTAAAGATTTACATTCTTTAAACATCAATATTTGCCGAGTTATCAAATTTTCCAAAACAAAGAATTTTAGAACAACCTTACGTATAAAACTGTAATATAAAGTTCATTTGTAAAGGTCACAAAGCAAATGGGCTGAATGAATTTAAAAGAGACGAAACATACTGTTAGAATGAGAGGCTTGTAATGCGACACTGTGGCAATGAATGAAAAAGTTTCTGAATGTATGAATCAGTCAGTTGTAGTTGTATTAGTTTGTTTGAAAAATATATTTTTTTAATTACAGATTTTTTTAACGTTAATATTTTCTATGATTATTGGCAAGTAGCCTTACACGTGTGGTCATGGCGGTGGTAAAGACATGCTGTATACTAATTTCGACATCTCGGCGTCCACTAGTTACAGTAATTATGTAAACCTGTACCTAAATACTGTACTTAGTTTATCATTTATCTTCAAGCAATTTATCATTTGTCAATTTTAAGCTTATATAAAAACATGTTAATTAGGCAATAAAAGTACATCTTCATTTCTTCTTATTTCATTATCTATTATTATTTATATACAAATACTTCTTTCACCTTTTAAGTGGACTAGTTTTTTTATTGTATAAACAGTTAATACATTTGTGTCCAATAGTTATACATTGATTGCGGAGCAGAGGTAGTATTGTAGAGTATACAGCGTGTCGTTACCATCGCGACAATAAATGAACACACATATAGGGGATAACTTTTAAAAGTTGTATTATACATTTAAATTCTTTAAACATCAATATTTACAGAGTTATTAAATTTTCCAAAACAAAGAATTTTAGAACACCCTTACCTATAAAAGCGTAACGTAAAGTTCATTTGTAAAGGTCACAAAGCATATGAATGGGCTGAATGAATTTAATAGAGACACAACATACTATTAAAAGGAGAGGCTTGTAATGCGACGATGTGGCGCGAGTTGTATAGGATGTTACAAATTTTGTTTCTTTTTTACTTAATTAGTTTGTTTGAAAAATATTTTTTTTAATTATGGATTTTGTTTAACGTCAATATTTTTTTATGATTATTGGCAAGTAGCGTTAGACGTGTTCATTTATTGTCGCGATGGTATCGACACGCTGTATAACACGTACATAGACCATTATTTAACACAGCTTGCGTGTCGGTCCATGCCTGCGGCAGTCTGCCTGCCTTGATGGCTTCACAGCGAGGTTATGAGAGTGATATACATGTATGCCTAATTCACGTTTCCATTTCAATGCTGGTCGGCAGTTAATAGACAAAATGTCCGTCCGTTTAAGCGAACTCACAGGAGACCGGCGTGGAATGGAAGTCTGGTGAGTGACATGCCGGGGCCCTCTTTATCAAAAGGCCACACGCAAGAGCCTTCGGTATAAGAAGCTGGTGGTAACGTAGACTTTCCACGATTCTTAACCTTTTGGCAAATCAAATAACATTTGAAAACAGAATACTTACAAACTTTTTTTTTATATTTAGGACACATTCTTTTTACACAACGTCCTCTAGTCCCAAACTAAGCAACGCTTGTACTATGGGTACTAGGAAACTGATAGACATACTTAAACATACTTTTCTTTTGTAAATAAACACACATTATACATATATAAACACCCAGACACTAGAAAAACACTATGCTCATCACACAATATTTTTCCAGTAGTGGGGATCGAACCCATACCCTCTGGTGCAGAAGGCAGGTACACTACCGACTACGCCATTCGGGTCGTCAATAAAAGCCACTTTACAGCTGATTAGTTTACTTCTAAGATGATCAGTGTTTCAGAAACCGGGCGTAAATGTTAAGTGGAGCTTACTACAATGCATTGCGCGCACAAACGCACAGAGAAACAGACAAAATTTTTAACTATCATTGTTTTGGGTTCTACTGCGTTGGTAAAGGTCCCTAGTAATAGTTTTTCTCAAATATCTTCCACGTACAGACAACGGTCAGTTACATTTTTATTTTATGTATAGACTAACTTGTACTCACTATTGAGTCCGCGTCGTAATGTCATTTATTTCATCATCAATTTTACCTTTTAAGGAATTTCCAAATTACACTCGCCACTTAATGTCACTTACCTTAAATTAAAATACTTTTCATGCGGTATTTAACCTCACTTTAAGGTAAAATATAGCTTTTACGATTTTGACTTAGAGCAGTTCGCGCCTTTCTTCTTCCTTGGATATTTTATGTGAATGTTACGTTTTACAAAATTTTAAGTTTCTGATTCCCGATTTCTATCGAGGTTGCCTCTAATAATTTATTTTATTTATTAATATAAAATACTATGTAAAAATTTTCAAGGTTGAACGGTGTCGAACTTAGTACGTTGCCAATGCAAGATATCAATATATCTTGTGGGTACTAAAATGGATCTCCATGATCTTCTGCGTAAAAACAATTACGATCTAAATAACATCGTTAAATATTATTGGTTATAATCTAATACATGTTTGTATGAGCCTTAATAGTAGTTATATCAAAGGAGGATGGAATAGTTAAGTATTTACTTAAAGTTTTGCTTCAAGTCAATCCCTCATGTAATTATTCTAATTTCCTGTACATATTTTCAAAAACATAGATGAATTAAACTGTAATTGAATAAATCTTCGAACTCATTCGACATTTAAAATTTCACTGCCAACAATTTGATTAGTAAAATATTGTAACTAGACACGACACACATGCAGTCAAATCTTTGGACAATACTCCAAATAGCTTAAAACTAGGCCAAGCCTCACCTTATATAATTTCGCCTCGGTATAATCAACTAACAAAATCCCTTTAACCATCATCATCATTTCAGCCTATTAGAAAACAGTGCTGAATGTAGGCCTCCGGTGAGATGAATTCGAAAAAAATGGTAGGATTTTCACTACGTTTCAAGTACCAAAAAGTTTACAGCTTTTATTTCGCCCTTGCTTCTGGGCCGGTGTTAACGTTCGTGGCGCCCATCATGCATTTTTTTTATTACATATATATACACATTACATTTACAGAATATTGCATATTCTTTTATCACTTTTGGACGAGAATATTTCAGAACCACGACGTTTTCCATAAAACCCTCTACGAGCTAGCCTCTTTCGTGGTGATCTATCATATATGGAGGTTTTCGTACATGTAGATTAGTTTAATATTTTATATTTTTTTTACTTTGGTTACATTGGAGAGGTCGAGAAAATAAATATCTATTTCTATTTTTTGATAATACTAATGCTCGTCACCAGCACCATCAAAAACTTTATAACTAAAACCTATTTAGTCATAGACTTTAAAATATTACTTCTTACCTAAACGCTAAATAATAACTTAAAATATCTTAATTTGCTTAAAACGGGTCTTATTCCGTCGGATTCCGTACTCAAATAGTAAAACGGTACTCTATTGACTAAGACTCCGCTGTCTGTCTGTCGGTCTGTCACCAGGCTGTATCCCATGAACCGTGATAGTAAGACAGTTGAAATTTTGACACAGGATGCTTTGTTGTTTTATTAGAAAAATACAATAAAAAATATTTAAGTGGGACTCCCATACAACAAACATGTTTTTTGCCGTTTTAATAGCTAATGGCACGGAACCCTTAGGACGCGAGTGCGACTCGCACTTGGCCGGTTTTTAATTATGTTAATTATGCAATAGACGGATATAAGTACATTTTGCCGATTTTCGCAATATCTTCTGATGAATTCCTGTCCTGCAATAAGGCAATGGACATTTCTCGGAAGACATCACCGGACCACTGCGCGAGTCGGTTCTCAAAATTCGGCGAAAACGAGAATCCAGGGTTCTGCAATCGTCCGAGGCGCCATCTTAGGTCACCTTTCGCTCTCTTCGGCCCATTTCTGTTTTAAACGTTACGCAAGTTTCGATTAAACGCACACGTATCGCCAATAAAAAAAAAATAACGAAAACCGGCCAAGTGCGAGTCGGACTCGCGCACGAAGGGTTCCGTTCCATTATCTATAAAAACGGCACAAAATCATGTCATGCCCCACTTAAATATTTTACGTTATCTTTTTTAGTATTTGTTGTTATGGCGGCAACAGAAACACATCATCTGTGAAAACCACTGTCTAACTATCACATTTCATGTCAGCCTGGTGACAGACGGACAGACAGACAGTAAGCGTAGTCTTATATAGGGTCCCGTTTTACCCTTTGGGTACCGTAAAGAAGTGTTAATTAGAATTCATGGCGCATCTGTTAAGCGATCGGCTTCGGCGCCCGGTGTCGTGGTTTCGATTCCTGACCCACAGATTGTTATTTATTTATTTAAAATTTATTGTTTACACCTCAACTTAAGGCTAAACAAAAGGCAAAATTAATGCTAATAAGCATTCTCTTCCAGTCAACCCTGGGAGTAGAGAAAGTTTGACGCAGGTGCAAAACAAAAAAATCCCGCAGTGTTGGAAGGCGGGCAGGGTTGTTCTCCTTCGTAAGGAGGGACGCCCTGAAGAATCGCCCTCGGCTTACCGGCCAATCATCCTGTTGGACGAGGCCGGTAAGCTGTTGGAGAGGGTGGTCGCCTCGCGCATCATACGTCATATGATGCGCGAGGATCCTGACCTGTCCGACGCCCAATACGGGTTCCGACCATCGCGCTCCACAATAGACGCCATATTGTGTGTCAAGGGGTATGCGGAGGAGCAGGCGGCAAACGGCAACGTGGTGTTGGCGGTGTCTCTTGACATCGCAAACGCATTCAATACCCTGCCGTTCGCTACCATCGAGGAGGGCCTCCGATACCACCGACTCCCCCGGTACCTGCGTGCATTTATTGTGGCGTACCTACGGGGAAGGAGCGTTGTGTGTGTAGGGCGCGATGGCGTCCTCGTACAGAGGGAAACGTGGTGCGGTGTTCCACAGGGATCGGTCCTTGGCCCACTCCTGTGGAACATCGGCAACGACAGGGTACTCCGTGGTGCCCTGCTGCGCGGGCTTCGTGTTGTCTGCTATGCTGACGACACACTCGTTCTTGCCCGCGGCGCGACGCATCAGGAGGCGACCCAGCTGGCGGTGGTCGGTGTGGGACTAGTGGTGTCCCGCATCAGAGCTCAAGGCCTACGGGTGGCCCTTGAGAAAACCAAGGCCCTATTTTTCCATGGACCTAGAAGGAGGCTGGTTGCAGGCACACCACTCCGGATCGGAGAAGTGGAGGTCCGGGTCGAGTCCGAGATGAAGTATCTCGGACTCGTCCTAGACGGACGGTGGACGTTCGCCGCTCACTTTCGCCGGCTGACACCGAATCTGTTAAAGGCATCCGCTGCTCTTGGACGCCTCTTGCCTAATGTGGGGGGACCAGGGTCGGTCTGCCGCCGCCTGTACATGGGGGTCATCAGATCGATGGCCCTCTACGGAGCTCCTGTGTGGGTGGATGCCTTGAGTGCCACGAATAGAGCGTTGCTGCGACGACCGCAGCGCGCCATGGCACTCAGGGCTATATGCGGCTACCGCACAGTGGCCGGCGAGGCGGCGTGTGCTTTGGCGGGATCCCCACCATGGGACTTAGAGGCTAAAGTCCTCGCGGAGGTATATCGCCGAGTCGCTGAGGCGAAGGGGTGCGGCGATAACGTTTCCACCGAACGAATCGCAAGGTGGCGACGCCAGGCGCGCATCATTTTGATGCGCACCTGGCAGGAACGTTTGGCGGCTCCCACTGCCGGACATAGAGTGGCACAGGCCATTAGGCCTGTCCTGGAGAAGTGGATCGGTTCCCGAAATGGCAGTTTGTCATTCCGGATGGTGCAGGTGATGACTGGGCATGGATGCTTCGGTCATTACCTGCACGCTATCGGGAGGGAACCGAGCCAAAGGTGCCACCATTGTGCCTGCGCCGACGATACGACGCAGCACACGATGACGGAATGCCCGGCGTGGGAGGAGCCGCGAGGGCGGCTCCGTGACGTCGTCGGGTCGGATCTCTCGCTGCCGGCCATCTTTAGAACAATGGTCGACAGCAGGGCGGCGTGGAGGGCGATGGCCTCCTTCTGCGAGACAGTCGTTTTACAGAAGGAGGCCGCCGAAAGGGAGAGGGAGGAGAATGCTTCTTCCGACCCGATCCGGCGACGTCGCATGGGGAGAAGGCGGGCGGCACACGAGCGCCGTCTCCCGCCCTAATGGGCCTCCGGGTGACAGACGTGGGGACGTCTGTCACCTAACGGTATGAGGCCCCGCGAAGACTAAGTGCCCACTGGTGTCATGGGCACTCATGCGGAGAACGGGGACAAAAGTCCCTTCGTGGTGTGCCCCAGCCCTGTGCAGGGTGGGGTAGCCGTGGCTGGGTTGCAGCAGAATCGCTTAAGCGGGCCCTGCAATCCAGCATTTGACGGCAGAGGAGGACACCCGATGGGTTTTAGTTGGTAGGTCTGCCCTTCTCAGAGCGGGAGTCCAACATAACTCTCCTTGCTTCCCCTAAGGAGAGTATGCATGATGCATTTCCCATCGTTAAAAAAAAAAAAAAAAAAAAAAAGGTGCAAAACAAAATACGCGAAATAAATTAAAGAAAAATAGAAATATACTTTACTCAAAGATAAATACTTTACATATAATCATTAAATACATATAAATTTCAATACATCTTTTTTACATTCAATGCTTGGTGCGTTCCGAATCGCTTGTTCCCAAGGTGGGGCTTGATTGACGTCAGGCAGGAGGCCGGTCGTTAAATACCCAGCCAATACTATTAGCAATATGATTCACATATTGTCGTGTCGAACCCAGCTAGGTGGGCATATAATATATAAGGTGGGAATATAATATAGACAATGGATGACTCCGTGGCGCAGTCGCCAAGGTGTCGGCTTCGGCGTCGGGGGTCGTGGGTTCGATTCCCACACGGGGACGACTATTTGTGTGACCCGCAGATAATTTCGCATCTGGGTATTTGTCCGCGTGAAAATTATGTTTGTAAAACTTCCTTACAACACAGGATAATGTTGTCCTAAAGTAAGGACAACTCTTTAAAAAAATGCTTAAAATTTATGATTTTATGTACCTTTGTGGAAATTATTTATGTTGTATAGCTTCATAGGGCAAACGTTGTCCTTTTTATAAATATATTTGCATAATTATTTATCTATACAGATAAATAGATGAATAGACGACCCGAATGACGTAGTCGGTAGTGTACCTGCCTTCTGCGCCAGAGGGTGTGGGTTCGATCCCCACTACTGGAAAAATATTGTGTGATGAGCATAGTGTTTTTCTAGTGTCTGGATGTTTATATATGTATAATGTGTATTTATTTACAAAAGAAAAGTATGTTTAAGTTTGTCTATCAGTTTTCTAGTACCCATAATACAAGCGTTGCTAGTTTGGGACTAGAGAACGTTGTGTAAAAAGAATGTGTCATAAAATATTTATTTATTTAATATATAAAAAAAATGTAACAGCCTATACAATATGTCCCACTGCTGGGCAAAGGCCTCCTCTATACAGAGGGTATTAGGGAATAGTCCACCACGCGGCCCCACTGCGGATTGGCGGACTTCACATAAATCTTCGAAATATATATTTTTTTGTTATTATTTCGAAAATATGCAGGTTTCCTCACGATGTTTTCCTTCACCGCGGAGCACGTGATAAGTCGGCACTTAAAGTTAAAAACTTCATTGGTGCCGGCACCGGGGATCGAACTCAGGTTGCTCGAGTATATATTGAATTAAAGGCGAGCGCCCGGACACTGAGCTATCACGGCTCACTGTCCGGGGTTCCATCATAGAGGAAATCATTCGCGAACGATGCCCCGAAATGTGGCGCAGCTTTTTCGCCTTCGCCGCGGAGAAACGTCTTGTCGTCGATTACGCTAGCGAAAACCCGGCTTCACCGGCAGTCGCCTCACCGCCATCTCCGGTGCCCTCTGCGCCAGATGTGGGCTGCGCTTCCACCGGAAGGTGATCCTTTGACCCCCGAAGAGTTCCAAGATATTATTAAAAACTTAAAACCCAAATCTGCCCCGGGCCCAGATAATATTAGTAACAAAATTCTTAAAGCTCGAACATAAAAGGCCTAAATCACCCTAAACATATTAGTACAGGGGCTCTTTTCTTCGATGTCGCAAAAGCTTTCGACAAGGTCTGGCACAACGGCTTGCTTTACAAGCTGTACACACTCAAAGTGCCAGATAGGCTCGTACACACCATCCGGGCCTTCCTGTAGAACCGCTCTTTCCGATATCGAGTGGAAGGCACCCTCTCCACAAGCCGCCGCCTCACGGCCGGCGTACCACAAGGCTCCTACCTTTGCTCTTTACGCTCTACACGAGCGATATACCTAAAGACCCCCACGTCAATCTCGCGTTTTTCGCGGATGACACGGCGCTCTTTTATTCAGACCGCAACCTTAGACAACTAACCACTCGACTCCAAAGCGCCGCCGACCGCCTCGGCGATTGGTTCCGCAAATGGAGAATAGAAATAAATCCCGAAAAGAGTGTGGCGATTCACTTCACACGAAGTACTTACCCGTCACATCTTTATAACGGCCCTCGTCAATGCAGAAAGTTGTGGCAAATATCCCTTTATCCACCCCTCGGACCGGGTTCCCGCCTTGACGTGGCGGAGGGGCTTAGTAGCCGTGGCTTGGTCCCCCACGGCGAAGCTAAGAGGAACCCACACTGGGCCGGCCTGTGGTGTAAGGCCGACCCGAGAGGGCCGCTCCGAGTGGGCTCAATGAGCCGTGGCCGTGCTCCCTATCCTCCGCGACTCGGCGGGGCTGCACCGCTGATGCAGGTGTGGTGGGGCCGCGGGGGGAGAGGAGTGTTGGTATTGCGGTGCGCCGTTCTCCCTATCCTCCGCGGCCGAAACTTGGTGAGCGGCGGAGCCACAGACCAGGTCCGCCGCTGGGGGCTGGGAGGCTTGCCGCTTATTAGCACTGGCTCTCCTGGCTCCCATGGCCCCGGTCAGCGAACTCGGGGGAGTTCGTTGGCCGTGAAAATGGGGCCGAGTAGGAAGGCGCGATGAATGTTCCAGCGCGCCTTACCTGGAGGAGAGGGGAGTTGCTCCCCGTGAGGGGGCTGCTAAGGCGGCCAGCGCTGGCAGGGTCGCGGAAGTGTGCGAAAGCGTTCCCGTGGCCCTGCCGATATGCGCCTAGGTGTAACATCGTGGGGGTTTTAGCCGGTGCGAGTCAAATACTTAGGAGTCACTTTCGACTCGCGTATGTTATTTACTACGCACATTAATAAAGTTCGCAATAGAGCCGCGTTCCTCTCCGACCGGCTACACAATTTAACTAACGCTAAAAGTAAAATGCCCTTAAGGCACAAATTATTAGTATATAAGACCTATTATGTCCTACGCATGCATGACCATCGCCCACATACACCCTACTCGCTTGTACAAGTTGCAAATAGTACAAAATAAGTTCATCTGCCGCGCAACCGGTGCGCAGTGGTATCAACGCAACGTCGATCTGCACAGCGATTGCAGACTCCTGACGATTCGCGAATATTTTAAAGACCTGACCAAACGGTTCTTCGATAGAGCCGAACATCATCCCAACCCTCTGGTGGTAAGCAAATTACCAACCCGACACAAACGCGAACGTCAACAAGTGTCGCCCGCGAAACGTCCTAATTGACCCGGTCAAGGAAGGGGACTTAGATACGCCGGACCCACCGCTGGGGGTCCCACCCGATAACACTAAACCCACAGTTAGTGCAACAACAAACACACTATTTCGCCCTAGCCTCCGAGCACGGCGAGACCAACACAACGCGTACACAAGGTACACCCGCGTTCCGGGGTGGTTCTCACCGCTCCCAGCCTCCGATTAGCTAATTGCACAGTCGACGGCCATCGGGGTTTCGGTCCGAACCGCGACCTCGATGGCCCTTAGATGACACACCATAGTTAAACGCACGCATGAGCACATGCGTGGCCCTACCCACAGCGGAGGGCCCAAACCCGTGGGTTCTGGCTAGCCCACCGGTTCTGCGTCAGATGAAGCTTTAAAAGTCTCGGGACTGAAAGCAAAAATATCAGTTAATACAAGAAGATACAAGACTAGACTATCGTGCAAAAAATATCATTATTCCAAATTTGGTTGCAGAGACACGTTTGCCATCTATGGTATGAAACGAGGCAATAATATAGCTCGTAAAATGCGTTCGAAAAAGCGTTATTCGTTTATTTTTTTACAACATCAAAAGCGTCCGATTAGACTAAAAAAAGTAATGTAACCGGACTTCTAAAAATATACGAAATAGTTTCAAATTAGAAAACGTCGTAAAAATAGTGGAACCGTTTTTTTCGAAATCAGTTTTACCGTTTAATTGGTTATATTACCAATGGTAGTCTTAATTTGAATATGGAACAACTTTTATTTTACTACCACTAACGTTATTTTTAAATAAAAAAAATACTTTCGACTTAAACAGTTTTTTTTTCAGTAAATATATAAATGTTAATAAAACAATAAGCCGCCTTCTCTAAATACTATTATAAACTCAAAATCTTGGCTGATTGTGCTATTGGAGTTATAAATCAGCATCATTAGTAATTCAGCCGTTGTTATTTGAATAAGAGGTTGTTAAAAATTTAAAAACATCGGCTTAAAGATTACGATGAACACTCATCGTAATGCTATGTAAAATATATTTGTCATTGTATATATTTACCGAATACGAGATTAAGACGATCCTTTTCCCACGCTCACTTTTTTCCTTATCGTAAAAATGGATCGATTAAATTAAATTCAAGTTGTTATAATGCCAAGCGCGAATCGCCATTTACAAGTCGTTGTTCCTAGTGACAAAAGTTCTAATCGCTTTGGCGATATTTGATTATACAAATATATATGTTTTTGACATATAATTTTGATGAAGCAAATATTGCCATTGAAATGGATGGTTTCGGTTTTCTTGATAATATATAATGTTTTGTTTTTTTCTACCCCTAGTAAGACTTTTTGCACTAATGTTGGAAAAAAACAAAATATAACAGAATACGTTACGTAATATAAGCAATAACAACTAGAGCATCGAAAAATTTGTTTAAACATTTTTAATAAGTATATACTATTCGATACAAACTAACCTGGTATGGTATTATATAGGTTACTGATAAACATATTTTTCTTTGTAACTAAATTTTTTTCCAGTAGTGGGGACGAAATCAAAACCTTCTGGCAATTAAAAAAGTTCCAAATCTTATAATTAATTTACTCAAAACCCCGAACAATAAAATAAAATTTTTAATTATTTAAATGATTAAAAAAAAATAACAAAAGGTGTATTTCATCAAAAATCTCATTTTAATAATTATGTGTGACTAAGAAACGATAATTCGAAATCAAACTTTTATAATCTGCGCAATCGTACTTTTATTATCTACGAAACTAGCTCGCGTCTCGCGTCAGTCGTGAGTCGGAGCACATTTGTTTTTAAATCCAATTTGCGGGTTAATCTTATTCTGTATTTTCCAAATCGCTTCGCTCAGAACCAGTTATTGGTGAATTTAGATGGAGTCTAATACGCGAGATAAGAAACTGGATGAATATTGATTTTATTTACGATTTGATTAATTTGAAATCACGTGTCATTTTATTCTTTAATTTAAATTTCGCTAAAGGTGTAGAGATATTGGATTAATAAAATTTCGAAATAAGCATTGACTGTTAACTGTTTAGGTATGTATGGGTGTGGGTTACATAAAATATGAATATATTACAAATAATAATAAAAATTGAATTTTGTATTTTATATTTTCGAAATAAAAATCCAAACAAGTTTACTTTTACACTCTGTAATCGATATTAACTTATGACAGAATTATTATTGGGTTTCTATGTGTATAAAATTATGCAATAATTGTCTAATATAATAAAGGTAAAGGTAAGGTCTATAAATATAGTATAGCCTATAAATTTCCCACTGCTGGTCAAAGGCTTGCAGGTCTTTACAGAGGCTAGGCCATATTACTACACGTGACCCTACTGCGGATGAACTTCACATATCTTCGGAATATTTTTTATTTATTATTTCGAAACAATGTAGATTTCCTGAGGAAGGAAAACATTCCTTCACCGCTGAGCACTTGATTCATTGGTGCTGGGATCGGGGATCGAACTCAAGTTGTAAGAGTACTATATATTGAATTAATAGCGAGTTCCCAGACAATGAGTAAAGGATTATATTTGAAATATATTATATTTAGTCTTAAATTATATGTTAATACGATTAAAAAAAAATATTTATAGACTAGGCAAAATATTTTTGTTCTAGAAAAAAATGGTCGTTCATGAGGACGTCGTATACCATCGAATTTTTTTAAAGGATCCAAACAAAAGTTTTTATGCTTAATGGCGTTCCAAATGTATGAGTACGGGTGTGCTTTTCTTCTATGTCGCAAAAGCATTCGATGAGATCTGACTTGCTGTACAAGCTCACAGCATGGTGACAGTATCGTACACACTATCCCAGCGTTTTGTCGAATCGGGCTTTTCGATACTGAGTACAGGGCACTCTCTCAACAAGCCAACTTACGCGGGTGTTCCTCAAGGCTCCTGTCTCTCTTCCTTACTCTTTTCGCTCAACACGAGTGATATATTACACACACGAGTCAATCTCGCGGTTTTCATGAATGACACAGCCTTCTTTTCGGACACGTATCTTGGCCGAACAACTACTCGCATCCAGAATGCTGCAAGCTTTGCGTTCGATGAAGCTTTAATGATCTACGAACTGTAAGCGAAAAAAAAAATTGTAGTATTGTAATACATGTGTATAATAATATGGTTATTGGCTTTCTACCGAACGCAAATTCTTATAATAACTCTATTTTTATAACGCTGATCAAAATCGACAAGGAGGCCTTTCTACAATCTTTATCGAGGTCTAGATAAAGTTTCAATATTCTTCGTACCGCAATAAATATTTTTTCGGACATTTTTAATTAAACAAAATCGATTAAGAAACATTATTAAACAGTATCATATGAGTGTTGTATTTATTTTTATACCAATTAAAATTATTTCGAAGGTAAATATTCATATCGGAACTTTTTCGCGAAATGTCGGACAATTATTTCGATTGCGTAAAACGAAACTAAACGAAGGAAAACACGAGCGGTGCCTTGTAGCGCGTGTCACATGCGCGGGCGCGTTAGTGATACATAATTACGGTGTTTGTGGAGATGCAAATTAGTTTGAAACTACCTACCAGTTACTACCTAATTATTTATTATGCGGAACCGTTAAGCCATGCATCGCGGATTTTTTTTAAATAATTTTACTTTCTTCATCGTAAAAGTTTGGTGCCAGTACGTTATTTCGTTCCGTTGATGAAAACTTTATGGGCAATCAAAAAATATAACGAAATTATGTCGAATAAATTTTATTTAGGCGATATAATCGTTGAGTCTATTGAACGAAACGTAATAATAAGGTTACATTGTTTTCCTATTAAAAAGTGCATTGTTTATATTTATCATTTAATATTTTATTGAGTCCTAGCGACCCACCCTGCTTCGCACGGGTGCAATATATTATATAAATGACAAATATTGACATTAATATTTATACGATACTGACGTCACTCAATTGTTTTGCCTTCCCGGAACCCACTAACACTTAAACTTTATGGTATGGTAATAAAGTTCAAATTGACTTTTCAGTATTATTACTATTCTTTTGTATGGGAGTATAGAAAAGTGTTGTTTTCAGATTTTTCAGGCAATTTTTTAAATGTTTCTCTCCGTAAGAACCATCCTCGTACTTAAAGGAATATTGTAAAAAAAGAATTAGCGAAATCGGTTCTGCTGTTCTCGAGATTTGCGCTTAGCAACACATTCAGCGATTTATTTTTATATATATATATATATATATATATATATATATAAATGAATCGCTGTATATATATATAGAGAGAGAGAGATTACATATTTTTCTCCAATCCGAAAAATAGAAAATTTTCAGAAAACGTCAAACATGGATAACGTTTTGTACGGAACCCACTACCCAGAAACTCTCTCGTGCTTGTCTGGTCATGCCCTAATGAGGCGGGAATTTGTGCCAGCTTGTTATTAATACATCGCTTTTAAAAATTCTTTCATACTTGACGTAAAGTTCATATTTTTTTTTCCACAGCAACCCACGAGGTTATATACCAAAGCAACAATTTATGTTCCAAAAACACGCATTACGGACTGGCATTAAATTTATTTGTAGTTTTAGTTTTGTAAATAATTCATCAATAGGATAAGATATTTACACAGAGTAGGATAATTTCAAAGCCCCGCGACACTGCCTATAAATAATAATCCCGGGAATTCCCCTGATTTCGAAACTGATTAAGAAAACAATTTTTTTAGGAAGAATGTTAATTGAGTTAATTTCAGGTGAAACGTATTTAAAAAAGGCAATTTTTTGTAAAAATCAAAATTTTTAAACAGAAAATTAAATCTTAGTAAAGTTCACGTTAAATTCAGTGGTGATTTTTTTTGTTTATCTTCACACAGATTCATTTTCAAGCAGTAAATCTTATAAATTTTAAAGTGTTTTATAGTGCTAATCTCTGCACTTAAGATTGAACATTAAAACATGTAGAAAAAGTACGAAAAGATTGTCGCCGCTGTGGTAATCGAACCCACGTCTTCGGCATTCGCGGCCTGACGCTCTAGCCAGAGAGCTAAACGGCTTATAAGCCACAGCGACGAAAATCTTAACGCTTTCTTTCTACATTGTTATTTAGCATTTGAAGCAATGCTTGGCGCATCTATTGTTATATCCTTTCCAGCATACAAACAATTTCGAATATCGTTTTACAAGGATAATTCGAACGGGAGATGTCGCCATTACTTTTTATAAATTTTAAAGTGTTTTATAGTGCTAATCTCTGCACTTAAGATTGAACATTAAACATGTAGAAAAAGTACGAAAATATTGTCGCCGCTGTGGGAATCGAACCCACGTCTTCGGCATTCGCGGCCTGACGCTCTAGCCACTGAGTTAAACGGCTGATAGCCACAGCGGCGAAAATCTTAACGCCTTCTTTCTACATTATTATCGTTGTAAAACGATATTCGAAATTGTTTGTATGCTGGAAAGGATATAACAATAGATGCGCCAAGCATTGCTTCAAATGCTAAATAACAATGTAGAAAGAAGGCGTTAAGATTTTCGTCGCTGTGGCTTATCAGCCATTTAGCTCAGTGGCTAGAGCGCCAGGCCGCGAATGCCGAAGACTTGGGTTCGATTCCCACAGCGGCAACAATCTTTTAAGTAAATCTTATAGTTATAGAACGAACTTATTTTAGAACAATTATTAATAACTTTTCATCCAGTACTTCTAGTGTCTAATCATTTGTCATAATCACAACTAATAAATAACGTGTTGTGTCCAGTAGTTAAGGTAGGCCAAGTATTTATTCATTAAACTAACAGATGGCGCTAGGATCCTTCAATTATTTGAACATAAAAAGGATTACATGACAATTTCGACAATCTTGTCTCGTCTGGATCCGAAAGTCCCGGGACTCCAGACAGCTAAAGTTACGAAAAGTCCCGGAACTTCGAGATACGAGACGTGTCGGAAGCCAAGTCCTAACACAGACCAAAATATTAAATACGGAACGATTATCGCCATTCAAGCTAATTAATAAGTGGATAAACTAAATGAAGCTTGACGAAAGATTGATAAAAGCTTGCACGTAATTAATATATTTACATTATAATTTAACAGCAGGCGGAAGTTTTACGGCGGTAGTGCCACGCAGCAGCCTCGGCTGTTGCACGAATGGGCAGGCTCGTCCGGGTAAGTACCACGACCTCACAGACGACGGGCGTAAAGTGGAAGTATAATACTTTCGCGTTTCGTCTGGTTAGTGAGGTGGCCGGAGCCTGATTTCAAAAAGGTTGTCGACGCATCGGTAACCCTCGGGTGTAGCAGATGTCCATGGGCGGCGGTATATCCCATCAGGTGAACCGTCTGCTCGCTTGGCAACTTTTCACATAAAAAAAAGTATCAGGACCTCATAGAAGACCAGCGTAAAGTGGAAGTGTTGCACTTCTGCGTTTCGTCTGATGAGTGAGGTAGCCGGGGCCCACTTTATTCAAAGGCGGCAACGCATTTGCAACCATACGGGTGTTGCAAATGTCCATGGGCGGCGGTTATGACTTAACATCAGGTGAAACGCCTGCTCGCTATTTATTTACGCCTCATTGTTTCACTTTAAGCTAAGGGCTACAATAGGCGGACGTAAAGCTCAGTGGCTTTCTCTACTAGTCATCCCCTGTCATGGTGGTGCGTGGATTGTAACCAAAAAATAAAACTATAATTAATTACATATCAAAAAAGTCTACGGCGATTGCTAAAATATTTTTTTAAATGCTATATACAAAAAATTTTAATATCATAATGAATTCTGGCCTATTTAAGAAAAAAATAAATTAGGAAAATTGTTTGTCACATTTTGGTATATTTCTTATGATAAGTTAAATGGTTAATTGTATTGATTGAGAAATACAACCATCATTTGTGAATATAAATTAAAATTTAAACTAACTATCACGGTTCATGGGATGCCTGGTGACAGACGGACAGACAGCGGAGTCTTAGTAATGGGGTCCCATTTTACCCTTTGGGTACGGAACCCAAAACATTAAGAATCGAACAGACAGGAGTTTAGTTTTAAAGGGCAGGGCATTTTTAAGACGGTAGAGAGAACGTAAGGTGGCAAAAACTTTCCGGTTAGCTTCGGCAACCTGTTTCCAAACTTAACGATTGGTTCAAACGAAAGGTATGATTTTTTACTGAGTCAGAGAAGGGAATTAACGCTCCATAATGAGCTGGGACCAGGCTAGCATAATCAATCGATCGCATTGCATTTTGATGCCTTAACAGTAATCTCAAATATGCGCGACCAATTTCTGATATAGTTTAAGATTGTCATTAAATGTCATGTTCCGGCTGTTGTCGAGATCGTTGATGTATATAGAAGAAAAGAAAGAAAGAAAATCACTTAAATAATACATATTAAAACAAAAGATACAGAAAAATTTATATACAGCGTGTCGTTACAATCGCGACAATACGGGTATGAACACACCCAATGTGAACACACACAATATGAACATACACAATGTGAACACACACAATATAACACACACAATATGAACACACATATAGAGGATAACTCTTTAAAGATTTTTTTGTCTCTATAGACGGTTACATGAACGAATAGTTCACAACTGAGTGATAGATTACCTCAGTTCATAAGTAAAGAAAATAAAAATATATGCGTAATTATACCGCCTTGCTCCCGCCATCCGCCGAGGTAGAACAATACTGTACCAAAGTGTCCTGACTTTTGATGATCGCAAAGATTAGAGGAGAAACTGTCCAAAGCTGTAGTCGGAAATCTAATTAAGCTTCCTAGTTTCTCTGAGGATGTATACAGGTTGTATTATAATTATGCTTTAACTAGCTGCTGCCCGCGACTACGTCTGCGTAGAATAAGCTGAAGGCGTAACATTCAGACAGAAAGACAGATATACATAAAATATGTATAAATTATAGCCTATGTGTTATTCCGATGTATAAGCTATATTATTGTAAAGTTTCATTAAAATCCATTCAGTAGTATTAGCGTGAAAGAGTAACAAACATCCATCAATACATACAAACTTTCGCGTTTATAATATTAGTAAGGACTCTTTTTTATTGAGTCGTATTGTTTTTGTTTTGATAGGTATGATGATGTATATATTTTATACATTTTTGAATGCGGCACGACCACGCAACAGCCATCGCTGTTGCACGAATGGGTAGGTACGTCCGAAGTACCACGACCTCGAAGTAGACCGGCGCGAAGTGAAACTGTTATACTTCTGCATTTCGTCTGGCGAGTGAGGTAACTGGTGCCGACTTCGTTAAAAGGTGACAACGCATTTGCAACCCAGCGCAATTGCACATGCGCGGCGGTTTTCACTTAACATCACGCGAACCGCCAGCTCGCTTGCTACTTTCTCACATAAAAAAAATAATTAATGTGGTAACTGAATGTTGGTTTTATTATTTTAAATTTTATATCTGTGCATGTTTATCAAGTTCTCCGGATAGCTCACGTTGACTTTTATGTTTTTTTTTATTGTTTTTTATGTTTTTGGCGTTAATTCCGGTCCTGCACAACTATTTCTCTTGTTTTTATCGCAAACATTTAAGCAAAGTCTACTAAACTATATGTGACATTATGAAAATATGAAAAAAATTTTTTATGACGAATTGAAGTAAAAATAAAGTTTACAATGTTGAACTATCGAATAAAACTTTATATCCTTTCGATGTGATTTTAGTAAATGAACTGTTGAAAGACTATATCAGGCATCATGATGTAATCCAATTAAATATCGAGGTCTTTAATTTAGCTTAGAAAACGCAGGCTCGAATCCACGAAAATGTTTTCTTTTATGTAAAGTAACAGCCTATATATTTTCCCACTGCTGGTCAAAAGCCACCTCTGCAAAGAGGGTGTCAGGGCATAGTCCACGACGACCCCACTGCGGAAAAGCTGTAAAGTGAGCAAACGATTCACCTGATGTTAAGTGATTACCGCTGAAGTGCTGTAGATATGTTGCTGACCTTTTGAAAAGTGGGGCCGGCTACCACGTGTTTTATTACCATTCACGCCGGTCTTCTGTGAGGTACTTTTTTAATGTGAAAAAGTGGCGAACGAGCTGGCGATTTACCTGATGTTAGTTATAACCGCCGCCCATAGATATTTGCAACACCCGTAGTGTTTCAAATGCGTTGCCACCTTTAAATAAAGTGGGCCCCAGCTACCTCGCTCATACGAAACGCAGAAGTATAACACTTCTAATTTAGGCTGGTCTATTGTGGGGTCGTGGTAACTACCCGGATGGAGCCGCCCATTTGTGCAACAGGAACACTGTTACGTGGCCCTACCACAGTTAAAGTCAAAAGCCTTTAATAAACTTCAATCGGATGCCCTGCACAGTCTACGTCGAAGATGAGTGTCTGCCTTAATTAATGCACTTGCAAAGCCCAACCTATCCCCCAGGATCCGTCCGTGTTTCAAGGTATAGAAAGTAAAACAAAAATTTTGTTCTCAATATATAAGTAATTTGAAAAACTAAAAATCTCGACTGCGTTTCTGTGTAATTTTTTATTTTGATATACCCAGTTTCACTCTCATAAAAAATACGAATCTAACGTCACCTCTCAAGCTAAAATCCATCAAGTCGTCCAGGCTGCAGAGCGTGCCAAACAACTCGAAAAACATAACCCTCCTTCTGGCGTAGTCGGGTAAAAACTCAAAATAATTTCGTCATCCAATATCGTTTCCAATATTACGAATAAACATAACTATACCACACTACTAGTTATAATATTTTTCACTTCCTTTATCTAAAGAATGCTAGAAAACTATTTAGATTTGCAACAATAGTATACATACGAGTATTATGTTAAGTTCACGTTATGGTTTTGTTATATATTTTTGTGCATATAACTATGACGGTAAATGTCGAGCAAGCAATCTTTATAAAATAAGGAGAAACAAAAGATATTATTGAGGAAACCAGTCCACTTCCACCAGGCTGTCTGATGGAGAGAGGTTCTGACGGTCGTCGGCTGTTGAGAACTGGGAAGGTGAACCGCCTTGCGACGCGATCACGTGGGAAAATCGCCTTTTTCTGTATTTCATGAAGGTCAGTCTGCAAGTGATGGTCGCGAACAATGCGGGGTACTTCAGCCGTAGGCAATTGGACTGTGGGTGCGTTGCAAACAGCCGACCTTTGTATTCGAGAGCATAATGTTATAAGAAAATTGTTTATTGGAACGAATTTTTAGGAGGACCCCCAGAAATTAACGATTTCTTCAAGGGTGATCAACGTTGAAGTTAACTAATCAGTTGTCAAATGGCTTGTTAAATGTCATCAGAGTATTTTTTTTGTTGAAATTGTTGTTTTTTTTCAAATATATTCAAAAAGACAAGGTTTAACCATGCTTTTGGCAACTCAAATGAATGTCTTTCAGAAACCGGGCGTAAGTCTCCGATTGTGTTAGGGCGACTGTATAGTGATTGTATTGGTATGTTGGTAGGTGGATTGGCAGCTGTGAAAAGCGAATTGTTCCTTGAGTAAATGTACTAAGGTGCTAATAATAATAATAATATATTTATTTTATATGTGCAATATATATCTATATTTCTATTTTTATTTATAAACCCAACCAGACGAGAAAACAAATCAATATCCCCCCATAATAATATGACCATACCACATGACGAGAACCTCGTGAAAGCCGAAACAGATAAGAAGACGAAGTATCTGTAGTGATACGGTACGGAGCGCGGACTTGATAGAAGACAGGCGTGAAGTGGAAGAACTATATTTTCGATTCTTGGGTGGTACTATCATCTATTACCGGGGCTTTACGGTATGTCAGGTGCCCAATTTTTCCACGCACGTGCCAATTGATGTACTGCTACGACCATTGCTGTGTTCGCCATCGCTTTTTTAAAAACTGTTTTTTGTTTTTTCAGAAGCCTCACCTGACGGCAAGTGTCACCTCCGTTCATGAACATCTGCAATACCTGAGGGCTGGCGAATGCGTTGCCGGGTTTTTAAAACTGTATACGTTTAAATCGGAAAACGAAATGTAAGAAGTCCCCGCTCGATTTTAAAATACAATATAGTGTTGCTTACTATGATTTTTTAACTGTGGGAGAACCACGTAGCGCTGCTGTAGCTCTAGTGCCGGCAACGACGGAAAGTACCGCTGAGTCACAGAAGTGAAGAAAGTGTTGTACTCTAGCGTATCATCTCCTTCACTAAGGATCAAGGCGCTAATCACTTAACAAAACCGGCCAAGTGCGAGTCAGTCTCGCACACGAAGGGTTCCGTACCAATATCAATATAAATAGCAAAAATCATGTCTCTTTTATGGGAGCCCCACTTAAAAATAAAATTCTATTTTTTATTATTTGCTTTTATAGCGGCAACAGAAATACATCGTATGTGAAAATTGCAACTGTCTAACTATCACGGTTCATGAGATACAGTCTGGTGACAGACGGACAGACAAAGTAGTCTTAGTAATGTGTAGTAGTGTAGTAATTAGTGCGAGTCACCTTATCAGGGTTCCGTACCCAAAGGGTACGGAACCCTGATAAGGTGACTCGCCGCCTCGTTTAACGACTTCACACATTAAAAAAAATTTGCCGAAGCATTAAGCATCGCGACACAGCAGGCGAAGGGTGAGTTGCATTTGTAATTGGATCACCTCCGGGCTATTTCGTTTACCACCTACGAACAAAATCCTCTAATGAGTGTTATCGCGAAGATAACGGGAAAAAAAAATCGGGTGTCAATTACTGCCCGTTCTCACGTTCGTCAGCGAAATTTTGGAGGGAAACGTCCACGCGTTCCATTTTTAATGCGTTCATTTTATGCGGCCTGTTAAGATTGTTTTTCTTTTTTTAATTTATTTATTTATTAAGTAAACAATACAACATAAAAAATTTATTCACCAATTTGTGAAAACAATTTATCGGCGACACAATGCACTCTTACATAATTGTCACTTAAATAACAAAACAAAATTAGCATACTGGAGTTACAACTGGAGTTAAGAAAGCAAACAAAAAAAATAAAAAAATAAAAGAAAAACTGAAACAATCTAAGTAATGCTACTATTATAATAATCTATACAAAAGGCCTTTAACTTTCTTTTGAAGATATTCTTGCTTATACAATAATTTTTAGAAAACGTCTTGAATTTAAACTCGAGACTTTTTTTCTTTTATTATTTTTTTAATTACACGCCGAGGGAGAACGTTTCCGCTGTTAATTGATTAATTTAAAACGGTGCAATCGGCGGCATGTGTGAATAATGATAAAAAGGTCGCCGCTTGCATCTTAAAGTAAAAGTAAAGTAACAGCCTATACATGTCCCACTGCTGGGCAAAGGCCTCCTCTATACAGAGGGTATCAGGGCATAGTCCACCACGCGGCCCCACTGCGGATTGGCGGTCAAATTCTTGCGGCCGCTTGCATCTTGCGCACAGATTAAAAGATGAAATTGGCGCGGTTATACCTATGTGCGAATTATAAATGTAAGATTGTATGAAATATAAGTACCTACGTATTGCGGCGCTTTACGACTTATGCACAGGTTATAAAAAAAATGGCGGTGGTCTGTGTTGTATCGAATGTTGTTTGAAATTAAATTAACAAAAAACAATACCTGATTTCGAGATAGACAAATATTAAGACATATTTTTACGGTTTTATTTACGTGTCAATTTTATTTGAAAGAACATTTGGCTGTTGGCAATTTATGGAAATTGGAAAGGTTAAAATACTAACATTAGATAGAATAGGAATTTTTGAGAGAACTAGTCATTTTAAATAACTAAAATGTAATTTAATTTTATTAAAAATTAATCATTTAGAATAGGAATAATTTAAATTTTAAATGATTAAAGATGAAAAACTCTAACGTCGAGCTTTTCAATGTTTCGACATTTTCCTACATTTAATTTTGCGTGCTTTAGAAAATTCCGTCACCAGGAAGCTTTTTGTAATTATGATGTTTTTTGTATGAAGTTTTTTCGTAATTATTAAATTTGCAGGCGGTTTCTCTGAATTATGAATTATTTTTTTACGAATAATTAAGGTACTAATTAATAATTTAATTTTTTACGAATAAAATCCCCGGTTATCTCACGCGACAGTACGACAACTCCACTTCAGGCTGGTCTTCTGTGTGGCCACGGTATTCCCCCTAGCCTGCCCATTCTTGCAACAGTCAACACTATTGCGTAGCCTTCCACGGTTACGATGTTGTGCCGTGAAAAAGCATTAAGGAATTGTTTCGTTAGTTTTCCTCTTTTTCTTACTTTTTTTAATGTGAGAATGTGGCAAACGATCTGGCGGTTCACCTGATGTTAAGTGATTAACGTCGCCCATGGACATTTGCAACACTCGTATGGTTGCAAATGCGTTGCCACCTTTAAATAAAGTGGGCCCCGGCTACCTCACTCACCAGACGAAACGCAGACGCAGAAGTGTAACACTTCTACTTTACGTCGGCCTTCTGTGAGGTCGTGGTACCTACCCGGACGGACCTGCCCATTCGTGCAACAGTGTTGCGTGGACATGGCATCCTTGGACTGTTCCATTCTGTCCTCTTTGTTACATTATCTTTGACATCGATTAATGAGTGAGATAAATGCAATGAGTTTCCTAGTCGACTGCGATACCTTAAACTTCTTAGTTGTTGATGCAACTTTAATGAAACTGCCTGGAGTCTACATTGACTTTAATCAAGCTTGGGTGTTTCTCCACTAACAATCTGACCTAATACAAGATTCTGAGCCGTGATAGCTCAGTGTCTGGGCGCTTGCCATTAATTATTCAATATACTCGAGCAACCCGAGTTGGATCCCCGGTGCCGGCACCAATGAAGTTTTTAACTTTAAGTGCTGACTTATCACGTGCTCCGCGGTGAAGGAAAACATCGTGAGGAAACCTGCATATTTTCGTAATAATAACAAAAAAATATATATTTCGAAGATATGTGAAGTCCGTCAATCCGCAGTGGGGCCGCTTGGTGGACTATGCCCTGATACCCTCTCTATAGAGGAGGCTTTTGCCCAGCAGTGGGACATGTATAGGCTGTTACTTTACTTAACTTTTTACTCAATTCTTGTTTTCATTGCAAAGGTCTTAAAAAGCGTACGGGAAAATTCCACGCGTAGTTACTTTTACAACCGCGCATTTGCAGCATTCTCGGCTTCCGTCTTACTCTGACCTTAATGATGCCGACATGATCAGGAAGAATTTAAAAAGAATTTCGTATCAGATTTATAAACCATATATCCGGCTTGTTTTCTTCTTGTTCGCTTGCCGAGATGATCATGACTGATTTTAAAAATGATATATCGTATCAGGTTTACCAACTATTTATCCGACTTGCGTTATACTTTTCAATCTTTTCAGATTTCACTATTCCCGTTAAGGCGAAAGTTTGTATATATGGATGTTTGTTACTCTTTCACGCAAATACTACTGAATGGATTTTAATGAAACCTTACAATAATATAGCTTACACATCAGAATAAGACATAGGCTATAATTTATATACATATTTTATGTATATCTGTCTTTGTGTATGAATGTTACGCTTTCAGACTATTTTGCGCAGACGTAGTCGCGGGCAGCAGCTAGTAAAATTATATTTTGAAAATATGTGAAGTCATAGAAGCCATATCGTGTCAACCTACTTCTCCTTATTTTCTCAGTCTCTGTGCCACTTTCAAGTTCAAAATAAATACTATTATTAGCATAATTTGAGTTTATTCTAACATCGTAATGCAAGCTGAATCGTTAGGAATTCAACTTTATATTTAAAACTAAATAATGAAATAGGATTGCGTTTGCGATTTTTAGTTGTACGATAGCTTATATTGCTTTCGTAGTTAAGAAAGAGTCTGAATGTGTCCCGGGGAATCCGGAAGAGTGGTGGCCCTAGCGACCAGCTGTGAGATTTGCCTAATGAAGCCAAACTATTAAGTTTTCCACATTTCGTTGTTGTCATTATCTTACTTTGGCCCCTTATCGGCACTCATGGACTGTTTCTCAAGTTCGATCAACGTGGACGCAATACATTAAGTATCAACGTCCCAAGCACTTCAAGACGTATCATAATCTAAACGACGCATAGATACTCGAAGCAATGTCCTATACAAGAATTCCGACATTTCTCATCGTCGATTTAAATATATGCATATATTATTGTATTGATTGATTTTAAAAAGCATCAAGAAATAAACATTGATCGGTTTCCAATAACGTTCGGCTCACGAACGTATAGAGACGGCAGTTTTCATTTACACTAGAACCGTCATCATTCTGTGTAAATGAAAAATGTGCTGACCGCAACACGTGAATCGTGTTGTAAGCGTTGTTTCACGGTGGTGGGGCCACGCAGCAGCCTCGGCTGTTGCACGAATGGGCAGGCCCGTCCGGGTGAGTACCACGACCTCACAGAAGACCGGCGTAAAGTGGAAGTATGACAAATACTTTCGCGTTTCGTCTGGTTAGTGAGGTGGCCGGAGCCCAAGTTTCAAGAGGTTGTCAACGCATCTGTAACCCTCGGGTGTGGCAGATGTCCATGGGCGGGGGTATTTACTTAATATCAGGTGAACCGTCTGCTCGTTTGACAACTTTTCGTAAATAGATACATGTGTGTGTGTATGTGTGTGGCGCGCGCGTGCGCGTGCGTGTGCGTGTGCGTGTGCATGTGCGTGTTCGTGTGCGTGTGCGTGTATAACCTATGAGTGCTGCAACGTCCATTTGCGGCGGTTATAACTTACCATCAGATGAACCACCAGGCCGCTTGCCACCTGCTCACATAAAAAAAAAACAATTCATTCAATATCACTGAGGACGTCAAAACCAAAAAGAGGTTGGAGGAGTACCTTATAAAATATATATATTTCACAGTACTCGGTTTTAATAATTGTATCTCTCGTAACTCTCTCAAACACATAAAAACATAATTATTATATTACTCTATAAATACAGTTTTTAAAACGAGCAAAATATTCCAATTTATTTGGAAGCCATATTATATGGGTCAAAATTTATATTGAGTTATTTGGTCACATTCGCATGCATATAGATGAAAGAAAATAATAATTTGCTCAGAAAAATAATATCAAAAGGCATCAGACGACTTTGAGAAGAGATTGTTAAAATACAAACGTCATATAAATCAAATATTAAAATCGTGGATGAAATCATCTATTGATGCTCTTAAAATACGAGTATATGACGCATTAAGTGCATGAAAAAAAATAGAAAAAATAAAGCCTAATTTCAACGCTTAAAGTCGTGATCGAAACATCAAAGTAAGATATACGACCGTCAATAGAAACTTGTAGAAAAAAATATGGAACCTCTTTGGAACCAAAGAGGTAATAATTTAAATTTTTAAAGAAACCATCAGCAAAATTCAGCGCCCGATTTGTTTATCTCTTTTGCTAATTTCCACATATGCTTATCTTTTTTTTATTTTAGATATAAAACGACTACTAAACTAGTCTATCGAATAGATTACTATTGGAAATGTTTAATCTAATTGTGGTAAATTTTTCAAATGATTATACAAAAAGTCTTTGGGAATTTACTCTGGTTAAGTAAGCTAAGCTTTTTTTTATTAGGTTTTAAAACGACTACTAAACTAGTCTGTCAGGTAGCTTACTACTTTAAATATTTAATCTAACTGGGGTACATTTGACAAATGATTATACAAAAATTCTTTGGGAACTTACCCACGCTAAGTACGGCAATATTGTGAAAATTAGAGAGTTTTTAAATTTAATCCTTTCCTTCGAATCCTCAACCTTCGAAGGTACGAGACCTTCGAAGGTTGAGAATTTGATTATTTGATTAACCCTAGCCCTTGGACACAAAATATACCAATTGGTAGAATATTGATTTATGTTATCGATATAAGGTTTCTAATAACATTTATTAGCATTTTAGTAAGCATTAAGTGTAAAAATTTGTATCGTGTAATCGAAAAAGTTAAAGAAATAATATAATAGAAATTGATACTATAAATACATTTAAATAAAAAAAAAGAAACATTTTAAAGACTTTGTAGCAATTCTACCCTAATTAAGTTTTGATTAAGCGTACACGAGCAACTTGACTACATGTTGGTTTCAGATTACACATCCAAGACATCGCAATAAATTCTCAAATTCTAACAAAACTAGCTGTAACTTGATGTGAAATAATCTTAAACTTCCTCAAGAATTGGGCTATCACATGCAAAAAGTTTTTTCAAACCCGAAGGCAGTTCCAGAGATTAGTGCATTCAAACAAAGAAACAAAGTTTATTATACTTACAGTGTTACATATAATTATTATACAGCGTGTCGTTACCATCGCGACAATAAATGAACACACGTCCAACGCTACTTGCCAATAATCATAAAAAAATATTAAAGTTAAACAAAATCCATAATTAAAAAAAAATATTTTTCAAACAAACTAATTAAGTAAAAAAGAAACAAAATTTGTAACATCCTATACAACTCGCGTCACAGCGTCGTATTACAAGCCTCTCCTTCTAACAGTATGTTTTGTCTCTTTTAAATTCATTCAACCCATTCAAGTGCTTTGTGACCTTTACAAATTAACTTTACGTCTTTACGCTTTTATAGGTAAGGCTGTTCTAAAATTCTTTGTTTTGGAAAATTTAATAACTGTGTAAATATTGATGTTTAAATAATTTAAATGTTTAATACAACTTTAAAAAGTTATCCCCTATTTGAGTGTTCATTTATTGTCGCGATGGTAACGACACGCTGTATAAAAGTATTGATATATGCATGCAAATTCTGCAGTACACCTTAATACCGTCGGTACAGAGAAGCCTTTACCCGGCAGTAGGACGTATTTGCCGTTTCCAACTTTTCGCGTCCACCGTGTCTAGACGTTCCTAGTGCACCCAATCGAAGCCTTAACAGGGGCACGGCATTTACTCACAGATAACGCGTTTCGTTACAACTAATGAAACAGAAGAAAGGGAAGGGTTTACTTTGCTACGAGCGCGTCCAACATATTAATATCGGACCGATATCTGGGAATTCATTAACTGATAAAGGGAGATCTGCGCGTAATGGATTTCCGCTATTGGTTTATTCCTAATTGCCAGCAGCTCTTAAGCGAGGGTCGGCTGTCGACCGGCCCTTTCCAATACGGTCGTAGGCACTAAACAAGATGTGAATACATTACAGAATTTAACCCTAATCGTGGGGTCTTAACAAGCACGTGGGAACTGTAACTGTAGAACTATCTCGCTTTCTCTTTACAAGCACCTTAAGAGATGCGATTTTAAGGTCCTCCAGCGAAGACAAAGGCTAAAGAGCTGATGCGTTGACAACTTAGACAGAATCACCACATTATTGTGTTGGCGCTGGCAACACTGTATACCGGATATGACGTTAACTATTCGAGCGAAGGGACACATGATTGCATGAAGCAGTGGTCACTGGGATTTCGGCTGCGTTCTCGGACGGTGATGTAACCACTAGTGCTGCTTGTCGTTATAATAGTTGTTAATATTCAAGTTCAGTAATAGGTAAAATATTAGGATCAAGTTAAAATCGTTAGAACTCTTATAATTGCGTCATTTAATAATTTTAAGAAAAATTACGACGGCATATTCCGAAGAATGAGACTTAGTTGAGAGTCATTACTTAACCTTCAGATCTGAATGTTGAGATGCCAGTAGTAAATAAGAGATCAAATCCAGCGTGCGCTTTTAGATTTCCGGCTGGCTTGCCTTCCATGTTACAAGAAGACGAGACTATTTGACAACAACAAGAATTCTCGAATTTTACAAGAAGTTGGTCAACTAAAGCTCCAACAATATTAAACAAGATGTAAGAGACAAACGTGGGAACTTATAAATCAGTGCAAAGCTTTACGAGTTTTCTTTGCTCTTGCCGGCTGAAGGGATTTCAGTGAAAATTTTGAATCAATATGGGCGTGTTGCCCGGAAGACGCAGGTTTAAAAACCCACAGCGCCGAATAATTTACGACCATTTTTCTACAAACTTTCAAATACCGATAAGGAGATTTTTTTTAACTCTATCGAAATTGAAACTAGTCTTTTAAGCGTGTGTTGTTGAAACTAATGGTAATGATGATCGAAATCCGACAGAAATTTATTAATATTTATATTTTTATCTCATTACTGACACCGTTAATTGACATTTTTAAATTCTTTACAGATGAAAATGCTTTAAGCAATAGCGACAGTTTGGCCATTGGTTTTTTTTTACAGATTACGTAACGAATGCCTTATTTACTTTTATTTTAGTTGTTTGTAAAAAGTATGAGATAAAATGACAGCCTACATATTATGTTCCACTGCTGTGCAACTTACCTTGACCTTACCTTGGCCGAGACTGAACCTACCTCAGTTTAGGGTGGTGCAGAATTTAACCTTATGACAGTACTTGTAAAGATATAGAGAAGGAAGAGAAAAAAGAAAACGACGAGAGTCGTTTTCATTTCGGCAAATGAAATAAGCGCTAGAGCGCTTATTTCATTTTGCCGAAATGGACAAAATGTAGTAAATAAACAATTGCGATGTTAAATTTTGTTCTACATTTGCAATAGAGTGAATTTTATATTCAAAAACAAAATTCGAGACGAAATAAGTAAACACCGATCAATTTACAAGGATAATGCATTTACTGAGATAAGAACTCATTTTGGACAGAGCTTTAGCAATAGCCCAAGAAACTGTAACATAACATACGTGTTAAATCGTAAAATCGAGTAAAAGGTTTTCGCGCGTTTTTATGTTTTTTTTTTCTCTGAAGCAAGAATGTCAGTCGCTCTGTCGTGCCACAGATAATTTAGCCATATAAATAAAGGTATAGTATCGTATGTTTATTTAAGACTATTACAAATATTAAAATTATAAAAAAAAGCCTCTCGAAACAACGCTTACATCTTCAACATCCTAACTTATGACAATACTCCTAGATAGAAACGTGTAAATTGTCCGCGTAAAGTATGGCTTAAATTCAACCGATTGATATTAAGAAAATATTATGTGACCGTTATATGTTGTTTGAGAGAATATTACTTACAAAAATATTTTTGATTTCCACCAATTTTAAATGCAGTCAAATTTGTCTTAATAGAAGTTTTTGTTGTGTTTTTCTTGTCGAGTCTTTCCAGTCAAATTCTCATTTTTTATTTGCATCATAATAAATAAGAATCAGCGGGGCATAGATGTAAAACGAGATATTATCTGATTCATTATTCTAGGCAAAGATTTAAGGCTTCAGTCAGAAAGTGGAAATTTTGTCTTCGAAAAATTGTTTTTTTAAAAATTCACCTAAAAGGAACTTTTGAAAACTGCACCTAGTTATTAAAATTAGTTATAAAAATTGAAGCAAACGAAGAAGGTCATGGGTCGGCAAATTTTTGCTATTACAATTTACTAGCTGCTGCCCGCGGCTACGTGTGCGTAGAAAGCGTAACATTCAGACAGAAAGGCAGATATACATAAAAATATGTATATAAATTATAGCCTATGTGTTATTCTGATGTATAAGCTATATTATTGTAAAGTTTCATTAAAATCCATTCAGTAGTATTTGCGTGAAAGAGTAACAAAAATCCATCCATACATACAAACTTTCGCCTTTATAATTTTAGTAAGGATAAATAAGTAATAACAAATACACTTACTGAACTAAGATAAACAAGTACTTGACCCAATTCCAAAATGTAAGCACTTAAAAAAAAAAACAGCAATGCAATGTGCAACACTATTTATAACAAAATATCCTCACATATTAAGCATTTACCATTTAACAACTTTAACATTTCATTACGACGACGATTGCGTAAGGGAAAATATTTTACACCATACATGAGTTTTTAAACTATACTTGCTAAATGGTTTTGAATTTTTTGTTAAATTGGTGCATTAACAAATGTATTGATAAAATTTTTAAAAAATTATGTTTTTAGTTATTTGCAAAGAAGTAATTTAGAATTTATTGTATTATAAATATTATTTGAACTGCATACTGTTAAAAACATTTATCTCGAGATATCGTGACGACAACAAGAATAAAATATATGGTACCCATTTTCTAGCACATCATTTTGATTTTGATTTTGAGAATTTCTTTAAAAAGATTTGTAGCGTTGTTTCATGTTCTTGTACCTATGACTTATTCAGACGGTGGATTTATTTGCCGTATTTGACTAATTAGGTTCGTTTTATTTAAAATCATATTCTATTTCTTTCAATTATAACTCCATTTTTAATATCTAATTTAAATTATATGAAATATTTGAATCGATTCATTATCTTTCATACGTTTTTTTCATTTCTTTTTATTTCTTTTGTTATGTGACAAGGGGGCAAACGAGCTGGCGGTTCACCTGATGTTAAGTGATAACCACCAGCAAACTTTTTGAAAATTTCATTGATAAATAGTAGAAGAGGAAATGGGTAAATAAATACATAGATTTTAATTCGAATTAACTACCTATATTTAGTTATTTAAACAAGCTCACCAACTAAATACATAAAAAGCAATCAGTATTTTGATATGATGCACCTAAACAATTAGGTTTTTGTAAGTAATGTTAAGTAATCGAAATACAGACAGGCGACTATCACTTATGGAATTATCATTAGTGAAACAAGCCGGAGCCCAATTTTCCAAAGGTTGTCAACGCATCTGTAACCCTCAGGTGTGGCAGATGTCCATGGGCGTCGCTATACACTTAACATCAGGTGAACCGTCTGCTCGTTTGACAACTTTTCGCATAAAAAAAAAAATTCACTAAATACACGCACTTTTAAGGTGGTCTGGTGTTATGACACGCAATGTACCAGCGATCATGATACGTTACGCCCGGTGTCAGGGCCGCATTTAGAGGAGGGCAACCGGGGCCTCCACAAAAGAGAGCCCCCCTCCCCCGATAGAGACTTTGGAAAAAAAAACATTCAAGTTCAGACTAGTAAACAACTTTTCTTTTCATATTTCTTTTCGCGTTTTACCTTTACCTACAACGCTTTGTACAAAAAAAGAATAATTCTCGGAAGGTCCCGTCCGTTAACGTTAAAATTTAATTTAAGATAATTCTTGTTTCTGATTATAATTATATGATCGTTAAATAATAAAAGAATCTATAATTGGTTTCGCAATAAATTATTTATAGAGAAATCGACTGAAAAAAATTGTTCATTTTATTTGGAAAATAATTTGGGGTCAAGGGGGTCCACTCTTTTGTTGCCCCGAGGCCTCCAGACCTCTAAATCCGGCCCTGCCCGGTGACATGAACCGTTATAACACGCCCATGTCGAACTCTTCTCGCCAGTGCTCCAGGCCGTTTTTAACCGACTTCAAAAAGAAGAGGTTCTCAATTCGACTGTATTTTTTTTTTATGTTTGTTACCTCAGAACTTTCGACCGTGTGAACCGGTTTTGATCATTCTTTATTTGAAAGCTGGTGCTTCCCCTGTGGTCCCATATTAGTTTCATTGGTATTGGATCTTGGACTCCGGAGATACGAAGGGAACTTCTAAAAATCAATTACTAGCAAAATTAATACGAAGAGAGACATTTGGAGTCGGTTTTGTTTTTCGTTAATAAAAACAGACTTGTATTCTGTAATGTCTAGTAAATAATGCCAATAGTCTTCGTATTTCAAACGCGACAGTATCATAGTTAAGCATGTCGGTCTTACCACGACAGACCAAAAATCGGTATCGCCAGCTGTCAAGCGTGTCAAGGAATGAAATGATGACTCCGTGGCGCAGTTGCCAAGGTATTGGCTTCGGCGTCGGGGGTCGTGGGTTCGATTCCCACACGGGACAACTATTTGAGTGACCCACAGAGTTGTTTCGCATCTGGGTGTTTGTCCACGTGAAATTCATGTTTGTAAAAACGTCCTTACAACACAGGATAATGTTATCCAAAAGTAAGGGCATGTTAAAAAAAAAAAAACTCACGACGACGGCTCTCGCTCTTGATTGGTGGTGGCCTCGCGAAATGGGCGGACATTTTACATTCGGTCTTAAGACTGTCATAATCTTCAGAGTTCATCTCCGATTGGTGAGACTGGTCAGTCTTGTTAATGTTACACAACACAGTTGTGTTAATATCCCACTGCTTGACGAAGGCCTCCTCTATACAGAGGGAGTCAGGACATAGACGACCACGCGACCCCACTGCGGACTGGCGGACGTCACATATTTTCGAAAATTTTTTTTTGTTATGATTTCGAAAATACGCAGGTTCTCCCACGATGTTTTCCTTCACCGCCGAACACGGGACAAGTCAGCACTTAAAATTACCAATTGCATTGGTGCTGGCACCGGGGATCGAACTCAGGTTGCTTGTGTAAATTGAATTAAATGCGAGCGCCCGGACACTGAGCTATCACGGCTCTTAAGTTGGTTGAGAAATAAATGTGACGTTAAGACGGGTCAGGCTTTTACTTTTGTTCTTAAACATTTTTCTTTCTTTAGGATAACATTATCCTCTGTTGTAACTACTGTGTTGTAAAGACGCCACGACTGTACGACAAAAGTTTACTGTACATTACCAACCTCTCGAAAAATGGGTAGGTTTGGATTGTGGCGGAATGAAATCGAATCCCTTTTCACGAAATCCCATACATTGCAGGAAAGCGAGAGATGCTACACATAAAAACCGGCCAAGTGCGAATCGGACTCAAACATACTCATAAATACAGGGTACAGTAGATATACAGGGTGACTTTTCTAAAGATGCCCAAATTCACACAGGAGGTTCCAACTCGGTAGTATATTGGTTTATTGAAATAAAACCAAACTTCTTTTTTTTTTCTTTTTCAAAAAAATTGCCATTCCATTCTCAATTGTAAAAACAGAACTTGACAACGCGGTAGTCATTCATAAATGCGTCGTATACTTTTGAAACGAACTTGTGTGCGTGTTAGTTAGGAATGACGCGCGTAAAATAAACGAGTTGCGTATAAATCACGCACTTTTTGAGATAAGTTCAAATGAATGTATTTAATTAATTACGAGTGATTATAAATATTTATCATTTTTTTATAACATTATTTATGTCTAGAATTTATTAAAAAAGACGGATACACTTTTCAAGGCTCCCTATATATGTATGAAAAATTAAACTTTTTAAAAATGTTAAATGCTTACCCCACATTTTTCGTAAACTGTTTGTGGTGACCCTGTGCAGCCTGGAAATTTGAATGTCACCCTTTTATCCACCCATACTGGCTAGTGCCCATATTGATCCAACCACATCACATCTTTTGGCGGAACATGTTCAGCTAGACCTTTCTTCTTATCATTCAACGTATCCAACGTTGCAGTACTTCTGAACTGAGTATTGGTACATGTAGTTTCTAGGGTTGCAGCAGCCTGAACTAGTTTCTAGGTTTATGACAGCCAGAAATTCATTTGAAAAGCGTAGTGGTTCCTCTGAGTCCGCATCAGAACTTGTGAAGAAAGAAGAAAGCGATAAAAAAAGTAAAGAAGAAAGTGATATTTTGCATCGGCGACATCATCGTCGTCAGTAAAATTTGGGCCATTTTCGGTATTTTCCCATTATTCCAGTCTATTTTCCCGGTTCTGAGTAGTCACAATATGCTATTATCGACTTGTTTCGGTCAGGAAAAAGAAACATCCAACATATTGATAAACGATAAAAATGTGTCACAAACGCGCAATGTTGCATAAATGAAACATAACAAAAGCAGTCCAAAAATAAATAAAACACTAATCATTAATGATTATTGAAATCATCAGCTTACTTTTTATTCACACCAATTTAAATATCCAAATATCAGAATTTCACTAATAAATTAATTTTCGTATTCAGACTCCCACGTTGGTAGGGCCACGCAGCAGCATCGGCTGTTGCACGAATGGGCAGGCCCGTCCGGGTAACTACCACGACCTCACTGAAGACCAGCGTAAAGTGGACGTACGACAAATACTTTCGCGTTTCGTCTGGTGAGTGAGGTAGCCGGAGCCCAATTTTCAAAAGGTCAACGCTAACCCTCGGGTGTGGCGGATGTCCATGGACGGCGGTATTCACTTAACTTCAGGTGAACCGTCTGCTCGTTTGACAACTTTTCGCATAAAAAGAAACCCTAATATCATTAAGGAGTTTAAATAATTGGAGACCTTTATAATTATAAAGAAGCTTAAAATAATTAATTATGCTAAGTATTCAATCTTTATTCAGCCTGTTAACTCTAAGATTACTTAAACATTAAAAATAATTAAGTATCCTGGCAATAATAAGACTATTTATAATCACCATTTAAAGAAATGTTTAACTTAATGAGATATCATTCCAATTAGATTATTAATTATAATCCTCAAATAATCACAAATCTAACAAGCGAGAAGGGTACCGTACCTTTATCTGTAAAAACGGCAAAAAAATCATGTCTGTTTTATGTGAGCCCCACTTAAATATTTTAATTTTATTCAGTTTTTTTTTTATTTGTTGTTAAAGCGTGCTCGCCTAGCATATGTTGTATACTTTGCCTACTTTGTAAATGCCTGAAGTCTTTTTGTCGTGGTTTTGGCCTGGATTTATTTTTATAACAGTATTCCATGACAGCAGTAGCGCTTAACGGTCTTTTTCATTAATAACTAGCGACCCTCCCCGGCTTCGCACGGGTGCAATGTATTATACATATGAACCTTCCTCTTGAATCACTCTATCTAGTAAAAAAAAAACCGCATCAAGATCCGTTGTGTACTTTTAAAGATCTAAGCATACATAGGGACAGACAGACAGCGGGACGACTTTGTTTTATACTATGTAGTGATGCACAGCAAAGAGACGTTTACATTCCAAGTGACATTTTACCACAGTCACCCACTTGTTTTGCCTTCCCGGAACCCCTCCACTAACACATAAAACTTTATGCTATGGTATTAAAGTTCAAATTGACTTTCAAGTATTATTACGAATCTTTGTACAGGAATATATAAAAGTGTTGTTTTTTTCATAAGAACCTTGTCCTGATAATAACAAACAACAAAAAATAAAGTGAAATCGGTCCAGCCGTTCACGCGTTCATCACGCGACAAGGGAAATAGGGATTCATTTTTATATATATAGATTATAATAATTTAATATCCAATCGTACGTACACGATAGAGCGTTAATAAAGTTTTAATTTATATCGTTAATTTCTAATCATATGACAGACTGTTATGTGCAAATATTACACGTAACACTAAAATTACGATGTTTCTTTGTCACTCCTTCTCTTTCTCTCTTAAAACGTTTCTTTATTTTATGGCTTTGGAGTAATTCAGAAGTCATTACAAAAGTCTTAAAAGAGAATTTAAGGCTTACTAAAAGCCTTGCGGTGGGCCCCTCGATATCTTATCTCGTACAGTTCTTATCTATTCGGTCATTATTAAACCTAATTAGCGCTGAAACGTGGAACAGGTTTCAAAGCTTACGTACATTCACTAATGGTCAGCTATGCTGTTCTTCCTGCACCTCACTTAATTAAAAAAAAAATTAATCGTAAAATTTTTCCACCGAAGCACTCAAATCAACTCTTACGTATGTACCCAAAAACCGGCCAAGTGCGATTCGGGCTCGAGCACGAACGGTTCCGTACGATTATCTATAAAAAACTATAAAAAACGGGAAAAAATCGCGTGTGTTGTATGGGAGCCCCAATTAAATTTATTTTATTCTGTTTTTAGTATTTGTTGTTATAACGGCAGCAGAAATACATTTACTGTGAAAATTTCAATTGTCTTACTATCGTTGTTCACAGACTGGTGACAGACGGACAGACAGACCTCTATTGCCGTTTCAGTACGTAACCCTAAAAATCACCCGTGCGAAGAATTAAACTCATAAAACAAACTGCAGCAGTCGATCTACTGACGATTTGAAACGCTACGCCTTTCTGGCGTTAGCTTAATACTGCAGTAATGGTAAAATTCATCTATTAATTATTTTTTTGTTGGGGAAAAGGAGGCAAATGGCATCTACCAAATTTGCCCAAAATAACCCCAACTCTAGAATGTGTTCCTTGTACAGCGTCCCTAAGTCGTATCGGCCCGGCAATACCGCTAGCGACATACTTACAAGATTACACAAATTACTTTAAAGTAAAGTATACGCCTATATGTCCCACTGCTGGGCAAAGGCTTCCTCTGTACAGAGGGTATCAGTCCACCGTGAAACCGTATTTTTGAAATATTTTTTTTCGTTACTATTTCGAAAATATGCAGGTTACCTCGCGATGTTTTCCTTCACCGCTGAACACGTGATAAGTCGGCACTTGAAATTAACAATTTCAGTGGCACCGGCAACGGGGATCGAACTCAGGTTGCTCGAGTATATTGAATTGAAGGCGAGCGCCCGGACTGAGCTATCACGGCTCACAAATTACGGACGTGGCAGAACAACCGTCGAGCTATTTGGCAGTTGGATGCAAATGTCACCCTGGTCTATTGAGGAGTCTCGGAGGTCAGAAGATGGGTGTTCCTTTTTTTTTCGTGGCAAAAATAATTTATGGATCCCCTGCCATCCGATCGGAGGGGCAGGGGTATGTGCGGGTCCCAGTAAGAAACGGGTACGCACTAAGAAACCCACGTTGCACCTGTCTCTGTCGCATCGGACACGGGAACACGAAGACACAATATGCCGCGACCCTGGCATGACCATGACCTTCTTAGGGCTCCTCTTCTCGAGTGCTGGGACACCAGTCCGGCTAATTGGTGCTGTGCCAGTGCAACTAGCACACAGCACACCTAACAAGCCATGGGGCTTGGAGCAAATTAAAGAAAAAATAGAACAGGATCACCCATCGTCCATACGATGGGTGCTCCTGTTCTTTTTTTTTTTCTTTAATTTTTAAAACCTAAAAAACATCGCCCTTACTTTAGGATGACATTAAGCTGTGTTATAAGGACGTTTTACAAACATAATTGAGTATCTGTTGGTCACACAAATAGTTGTCTCGTGTGGGAATCGAACCCACGAGCCCCCGCCGTAGCCGATACCTTGGCGACTGCGCCACGGAGTCATCAACTCTACCAGTCCATCGCTCCCTACTTAGTTACCTAAGGGAGGGCTGTCTATTTAGTTTGAAGTCGACGTGTGCCAGTGTTGGCGGCCTATCGCGTGAACTGGTCGCCACCGCTTATAAATAATGCCGAGTGAGGTCATCGAAACGTCATTCGATAAAAATATAACACGTCCCTTCGGGGCCTTTCGGAACGCGCTCCGTCGAAATCTCGGTGGGTGTGACGCGGGGCGTTGCCCACGAGGCGTTAAGGGCCCCATTGGCGGCCGCGACCGTTAACTTAATTAATAAAAGCAAGTAACAACCGAGGAATGAGATAACGCAGCCGCCTACGTCACGGCGCCAAGTCCTCCGTACCGCGAAAGTGTAACGGTGAACGAGGCAGTGTGGAAATCGCTCGAAAAACACCGCGAAACCGGATTCTAGGGTGCGGCTATAGTGAGATCTTGTCTTCGACTGCGTCGCGTGACGTTTTCGACAACGGAAGCCTTGCTATCGTTGACGTTTCGAAACGGCAACGGGAAATATACGTTTCGAAAACGTTTAGGACTTCATCTACGTCGTAATCTGGCGGTTCGCGTATTGATCCGAACCGAACGTTCGGGTTCACCGCGGGCTTCCTACGTCGTAATCTGGCGGTTCGCGTATTGATTGTTCGGTTCGGGTTCACTGTGGGCTTCGACGTTCGATCCTTATTTGAGAAAGTCTTTATCACTCTCAAACCCTGTCCCGTTCCTTTCTTTGTCCTCACCGATACAGTTTACAACTTGTGCTTCATTTGTTATTAACCGACTTCAAAAGAAGGAGGTTCTCAATTCGACTGTATTTTTTTATGTTTACTAACTCGGAATTTTCAATTGAGTGAACCGATTTTGATAATTATTTTTTTTATATCAAAGCCAGTGCTTCCCATGTGGTTCCTTAAGAAACAAACAATTCATCTATCGATACCATTTATTTTAAATCTACCACCGTTTCGTAATGAGGTTCCTATAACTGAGAAGAAACAAGCCAAAGAATCTGCGTAGGTTAGAACTTTTTTGTCATTTTCCCCCCGTATTATTGAAATTAAAAAGTACTTCGATTCCAATACATACATACCTACAATAAAATTTAAAAATTAAACGAACGACGAACGGCGAACCACTATTGCAAGACACAATTAGAACCTTCTCCGTAAACCGGAGATAAAAGTAATAATTAAAAAACTGCTGTTATCCTGAGCGAAGAAACCGGACGTGAATGTCATAATTCACGTCCGGTTTCTGAAACACTGATCATCGTCGATGTCAACTAATCAGCCGTCAAAAGGCTTTTCAAATATCATTTTAGTTGCCAAAGGATGGTCAAACCCTCTGAATTGAACAGAATGATCGTCTTAATGATCACAATTACGGTATTCTGTGAGGTCGTGGTACTTACCCGGACGAGCCTGCCCATTCGTGCAACAGCCGAGGCTGCTGCGGCCCTACCGCAGTAAAAGTGATGGTTTCTTCTACGATACCATCATCCTCCTGCCTTTATCCCAACCTAGGCGGGGTCGACACGACATGTCAACCATGTTACAAATGCCTTTGGCTCGATTTTTTACGACCGGCCCGACGTCAATTATCTGTGGGTCACACATATATCTTAATATACAGCGTGTCGTTACCATCGCGACAGTAAATGAACACACGTCTAACGCTACTTGCCAATAATTATAAAAAATATTAACGTTAAAATAAATCCATAATTAAAAGAAAATATTTTTCAAACAAACGAATTAAGTAAAAAAGAAACAAAATTTGTAACATCCTATACAACTATTTGATTCATACATTCAAAGACTTTTTCATTCGTTGCCAAGGCGTCGCATTACAAGGCTCTCCTTATAACAGTATGTTTTGTCTCTTTTAAATTCATTCAACCCATTCATATGCTTTGTGACCTTTACAAATGAACTTTACGTTACAGTTTTATACGTAAGGGTGTTCTGAAATTCTTGGTTTTGGAAAATTTTATAACTCAGTAAATATTGATGTTTAAAGAATTTAAATGTTTAATACAACTTTAGTTATCCCCTATATGTGTGTTCTCTATATGTGTGTTCATTTATTATCGCGTTGGTAACGACACGCTGTATAAAATGCTCGTGTCACGGTGTTTGTAGTTGAACTCCTCCTCCCTGTGAAATTTTGAGTGTATATCGACCAGAATGGAAAATCGGACAAATAATAAGAATCGAAAAACGATTTGAAAAAATTATACTTCGAATAAATGATTTTGATTTTGATTTTGATTTGGACAACATCTATTTTTCACCCCCCTAAATGTTAGGGGTCACCCCAAAAATTATTTTCTACCCTACAAATAATTTATATGGCGTTTGCCGGGTCAGCTAGTATATACATAATATTTAAATACATGTCCCGTGTGGGAATCGAACCCCAAATCCAATAAGTTAGACACTGCGTCAGCGAGTCAACGGCTACAATAGTCTCGGTGGTCTATTCCTTACCGGACATCCCACGGGTAAAGAGTCGCGGGCACCCGGTTGATGCAAATGACATTATGATGATGACGTCACGAATATGATTATGGTGATGATTGTACCTTTACCGCAATAATAGGACACGTCACATTCGCAATCGGAGAATTATATTTCGGCATCTGAACTAAATGTTCATCATTTATAAGGAATTCGAGAGATAGCACCGAGCCGGGTGTATAATTTGGACATAAAAAAAGAAATTATGATGGCTGTTCACACTACGCGATCCGATCGATCAGCCAATATGTGAGTTTTCACGGAACGAAAATGACGCAATTTACATTCGAGACGCGACCGGCAACAGCATAATCTGTTCTTATTAACATACTACTCTACGTCTATAGTGGCGGCGTAAACATCCGCTTGGTCCTGCCGCGAGTGTTTTACAAACCCGTTATGTGTTCCTAAAAACGATCGCAGCGCTTGAGCGGTCGAGCGAAAGCGCTCTCGAGGCGGGGAAGGGAGGTTTGTGATGCCTCCCGCTGCCGCGCGAGACCACCGTCTCCTAAAATCCGGCCAAGTGCGAGTCGGAAACGCGTACAAAGGGTCCCGTATCTATGAAAGCGGCGAAAAATCATCTCAGTTTGTGGGAGCCCCGCGTAAACACATTTTCATTCTGTTTTTAGGGTTCCGTAGCCAGGGGGTAAAACCTATTACTAAGACTCCGCTCTCTTTCTCTCTGTCCGTCTGTCACCAAGCTGTGTCACATTAACCGTGATGGTTGGACAGTTGAGATTTTCACAGACGATGTATTTCTGTTGCCGCTATAACAACAAATGTTAAAAATTTGAATAAAAGAATAGTTTAAACGGAGCTCCCATATAACAGACATGTTTCTGCCTTTTTTATAGCTACGGGACACTTCGTGCGCGACTCCGACTCGCACTTGAACACTTTTTTAAATTTTGATTGTTACAGAAATAAATCACCTGTGAAACTTTCAACTGTCTATCATGGTTCATGAGATACAGCCTGGTGACATTTTTTTTTACTTATGCGATATTGTGGCAAGCGAGCTGACGGACCTGATGTTAAGTGATAACTTTTGCAACACCCACAGTGTTGCAAATACGTTACCACGTTTAAATAAAATGGGCCCCAGCTCCTCACTCACCAGACGAAACGCAGAAGTGTAACACTTCTACTTTACGCCGGTCTTCTGTGGGTTCGTGGTACTTACCAGGACGGACCTGCTCGCTCGTACAACAGTGTTGCGTGGCGCTACTACAGTTATACCTGACAGACAGACAGCGCAGTCTCAGTAATAGGGTCCCGCTTAACCCGTTTGGTTACGGAACCCCAAGAAACGGCGACGCGGATCGATTGAATAATAAAGAGCGCGCCCGCAACCGGTCCTAGCGAGGAGAGCTTTAACTGTCGCCGATGGCTCGCTAAAAATAGCCGAGACCCGCTTGCCCACCTGATTTTCGGCGCGTTACGTCAAGCAACGGTACAAGATGGCGGCCGCGGAGCCGGACCGGTGTTACCAGCGTGCGCGTTCTGAAAATAGCCGCCGCGGATGTATGAAGGGCGGTGATATAATTGCAGATAATTTGCCGCTCTCGATTCGAACGCACGCTCCGCGAGAGATACAACCTACTTACTTTTTTTTTACTGCACGCGTGCTAAAGTTTTTCGTTCTCTTGCCGGTGTTGATTGTAGGGTAATTTTAAAACGAAAAAGGGCAACAATTTCGCGACGGATTTTGACATTTATATTATCTATTCCATCAAAATGTCAACGGATCCTATAGAGCATCTCCAAAGAACCTACACTTACAACTTACGGCCTCTCCTAAATATTTAGCAAAAATTTGTTCAATTGCCAAGAAGTTGAATCCTAAAGACTCCTTAAAAAGGCTCCAGTAGAAAACATCGATGCCTAATGAAAAGAATTTCCATTTCTTCGATTAACGCTTGGACAATCTATCCAGTGATCGGTTGCTCTATACGTTGGCATTTAAAAGAAAATCGCCACCCATCCATAAAAGAATTTAGAATGTTGGACTAAAACATTTTCTAACTAAAATATTAGTCTTCATTAAATGGAGACAGGTTAGACACGATTTCCTCTCAGCTGATTCGGCGGTACCATAAGCTCCCTTTTCTCGTGGTATGCGTAGCAATATTACGTGGGGGAACGCACAACGATAACAAATAGACATAGACATAAGCCTTATTTTGACAAGCAACAAACATCACGAACATTGAAAATAAATGACATGAATAGAAATGTAAAACAAAACTTGAAAGCTATCTATCGATAAATTAGAATTTGACAGTTTGAATATAACAGTAAATATCACATCCTATACAGGACGTGCAAACGTAGTCTTCGTTTTCGACAACGGGCTATATATAACGGGCCGTTATTATCGTTGCGTTTAACGCAGATTAAGTTAAGTGTAGCGTGTAGCCAATGCAAACATTTCTTAAATTGCGGGAGAAAGTTGCAAAATTACCATTAGACACATCTATAAGCACAAGCTAATCGTTCACTATTAGAAAGTAGCGTTTTAACTGAAATATTTTGGAATTTGTAGGGTTCAAAAATCAACACTGAACGTCTTTTTTAATGCCGAACTTTATCCTGACCTCATGCAATACCGCAAAGGATCTAAATGTATAAGCCGTTATTAAGTCAACATTGTGTACCAATCGATAACAAGCGATAATATGTGAAATAATATTGTTTTTTTCGTTCACGGGCAATATTGCGATGTGTATATAAACATGAAAATAACACTTAATAAGGAATTGCGTGTATTTACATATAGTGTTAGCAATCATAAGTTTCGAAATACACTCGATCAAGTTCTGTAAGCTGTAATGCATATTTTAATACACATTATGACATCGGCTGCACGGCCTTGTGCTAAAAAAAAAGAAACTCAAACATCATGTCAAAACCAATAATAACGTCTGACATGTTGTTAAAGACTTAATCCTAAACTTATGGGGGTTACATGTCGATTTCTGAGTGATGTACCACATTATGTAGCGTGAGTTTATCGATACACTGTCAATTGTGTCGATACTTCTAATATGGTGTCGAAACTTTTAATAAAAACAATAATAAACATCGCTGCCAGAATGTCAGATTAGAAAAGGTGACATGAGCCGAAGGAATCGACAAAAGGGTCAGGTTAAAGACATTTATTTATCACAAAAAGAACATTACATAGTTCACTTAAGAGAGTCACACAAGTGATAAACATATAGAAGAAGTAAATATATTTATGACAAAAACAACAGTTTTAGACGGGAAAGAGAGTTTATAAATCTGAGCAGTTAGTAATTTGTTTAGTTGGCGTTTTTTGAACAATGCAATGGCATTACATCCTTTAATTTCCTCAGTCAGTTTGTTGTATAGTTACGCTCCCACAAATCGAATACTTTTTCCTACACCAGCCCTACATGTTGGTAGTTCGAGGTTAAAGGTTCATTCGAAAAAGTTAATTAACGCAACGATAGTAGCGCAGCTTGAACTGGATGACCATGGTTAAATTATTCAGGCTAATGGCAGCAAACAGAGATATCGAGCTCAATCATAAAAAGATAATGAGAAGGTTCGTTCGCAAACTTAGCAAAGATATCGATAAAGTTTTTAACTGAAGGTATTCACCAAGCATCGAGCATGGTGATTGGAAGAGACTTGCGGAGGATAGATACCAGAGCCGTGTTAGAGAGGATATAAATCCCCACAACAGTTTGATTGATAAACAAGCTCTCTGAGAAAAGAGATGAACGTGACAGTTTTTTCAACACACATCTGTGCAAATTAGGGACACATGTGTGATTCTTGAAATGGCTTATATACCAAAGAAAGTACTATCGTACATACGTGAAAAGGCAGCAATAAGGTTGTCAAAACATTTTCTTTTAGAAATACTCTTTGTGCTTTCTGAAATGTTCTAATTAAATAAGACGTTAAGATTTTCGTCGGTGTAGCAATCAGCCGTTGAGCTGAGTGACTAAAGCGTCAGGCCGCGAATGTCGAAGACGTGGGTTCGATTCCCACAGCGGCGACAATCTTTGCGAACTTTTTCTACAAATTTTAATGTACAATCTTAAGTGCAGAGAAAATACACAATTTTGTGGTGCCTAAACCTAAAAGAATTCTAATCATTTCTTGTTTGGTCATAATGCTTTTGCCTCTTGTCTTCCCAATTACAATCGATTTAATTCGATATTAGGTACATCTCTAAACCACGCTGTCACATTTACTGTTGCAGACTGGATTAACTAGACTTAAATTTTCTATCCCAAGGCTTGCTAACCTTAAATATTGGAGTGTGTGATGTAAGATATCTAGAAGCTATTTTTAGAATAACTGGGCACAACCTGTTGTCGTTCTTTTCATTTTTTTTTTTTTTTACTTTATTGTACACAATTATAATTGTCTGTATTATAATCGGAACAAATAACAAAAACATGTACAAAGGCGAGCTTAACCCTAAAAAGAGTTCTCTTCCAGCAGACCCTTGAGAACACGAGGCCATAATACTATATAATTAGGTGAAGGTGTGTACATTATTAAAAAAAAAAATACCAGAGTAATTGTAAAAATATACAAGAGCTATATACTTAATATCAAATATCAATATATATATATATACACACACACACATATATATATATATATATATATAATCATGTTCTGTATAATCATGTTTAAAAAAAAACTATTCATCAAGATTCACACAATGCAAATGATTAAGTCCAAAAAGGTTTTCGCCCATTCTACTACAAATGTTGTACGTTATAATCTGATATCATCAGTAGCGGTATTCACCACCGCTAGGACACGTGATGTAAATACAAATGAGACACTGCCAAAACAAAACTAATATAGGTTGTGTCACACTAACGATGGATGGACTTTGAATGGCTGTTCATTTAGTGACAAGGAAGCATAGTAGCCATTTGCTCCTATCAGTTTAACTAGCCAAGCCGAGCCAACTAGCGGTTGTAACGTCAGCCCTTAGGCGAGTGGCCCACTCTGGATGCCATCATGCAGGGTGCTGGAAATAGTATAGGAGTTGAAGTGATGGAGCAAATCTGTTTGTTCTGCAACCAAGATGAAGCAACGGAGGAAGAGGGCGTAGGGAAAGTGTTTGGCCACTCTCCCTATCTTTTGTGACTCGACAGATATGCTAATGGTTGGACCGTGGGGAAGAGTGTCGGTACTGGGACGTTCTCCATGCCCTCCACGGTCGGAATATGATGAGCGTTGTAGCTACAGACCGCTGGGGGCCGGGAGGCTTATTAGCACGAATCCTGGCTCCTGTGAGCACTGGTCGGTGGAGTTATTGGTGTCCGTTCCTTAATGCAGTAAGGGTAAACCAAGAAAGCTTTCTTTATGTTCCATCGCTCCGTACTTTGCGGAGGGGTATTGCTCTCTAAGAAAGGTTTGCTCAGGTGGCTAGTGCTGACGGAGTCACGGATGCGGAAAACGTACCATGACTGCAGATAAGCATCCTTGGTGGGAAATCGTGAGGCTTGTGGTGTGGACAGTGGGTTACGGGGGGCGGAAGGGGTTGCCCGCACCAGGCCTCTGGTCCTGGGGCCAGCCAATCCCGTCCAAGTTCCCCAGAATTTTTAATGCCTTGTTTAGGCTACAAAAAAACCAAAAGAAAACGAAGTCCACCCGGCCAGCTAATAATAATAAAAATTACCTATTACATTATTCTAACTAATATTCTAATTGATTCTTCTTTATTTTCCTTATTCATAGCCCTATTATCTGTTTGTTTGAATCGAATTTAACTTGCAAGATTTAAACTAAATAAACATAAGCACTTATCCATTTTATATACAAACTAGCTGCTACCCGCGACTACATCTGCATAGAATAGGCTGAAAGCGTAACATTCAGACAGAAAGACAGATGAGAGATGTGACTATGTGTTATTCTGATGTATAAGCTATATTATTGTAAAGTTTCAATAGTATTCTTATTTAAAACGCATTTTTTTGCATAACTGATGTTACGCTTGCAGTCCGTAGACTATTAAAGTTTTATCAAAGGCAGAGCCGGTGGGTTAGCCAGAATCCACGGGTTTGAGCCCCTCCTAAGTGGGTAGGGCCGCGCATGTACTCATGCCATTTAAATCGCATTGCACTGACGTAACTGTGGTAGAACCACGCACAGTCTTCGCTGTTGCACGAAAGGCAGGCAACGACTTCACAGAAGACCGGCGTGAAGTGAAAGTGTTTTACTTCTGCGTTTCGTCTAGTCAGTGAGGTGGTGGGAGCCCACTTTATTGAAGGCGACAACGCATTCTGCGACCCTACAGGTCTTGCATATGACAATGGGCAGCGGTTATCGCTTGAACAGGTGGACGTTTCGCTTACCACCTTGTCACATAAAAAAGTGTACGAATAATTACTTGTTTCTTCGAAGCTTACAGATATATGACAGATCGCCAGAGGTCCGAAGACGTCCGCGCGCGACGGAGATCACTTACCACCAGGAGACCCGCTTGCTCTTTCGTTCATGTTCAAGTGAACAAGTTCGTGGTCAACTTGAAGTGATTACGTTTATGCCTACCTAATTATCACTCCATTTACCGAACAATTAGTTATGGGATAAAATCAAATTTTAAGACATAAAATAATTCTAATGAATTATCTTTTATTATTCTAAATTCTAAATACACAATATGTTGAAGGTATTACATCTGAGCCATCGCCTTTGGTCTGATTGCACAAATGTAACAATCGATTTAGTACTCAGAAGATACAACATTGTTTGGAAAGCCCTTATTTAGGTTTTAACCGAATTAGAATCTTAGAAAGAAATGGTTTTCACATTAAGTGCTGTTTTACCGTATGTATGTGATAATACGACGAAACAATTACATTGCCCCAGTGTGTACCCCCATTCTGCGAAGTACCTCACAGACGACCCATAGAGAAGTGCTAGTCCTACTTCTGCATTCCCAACCCCCCGGCGTAAACACCAGCCCACCATCAGAAATCAACTCGTATTCAAAGCTGGTTCATCCCACGCGTGCACACACACACACACACAAAAGTAGTAGTATTTGCGTGAAAGAGTAACAAACATCCATCCATAGATACAAACTTTCGTCTTTATACTATTATTAAGGATCTGAAGTAAATAAAAAGCTTGTTATCAACTTCTTAAACTCTAAGTCTCATTCATCTTTGCCACCACGGGCCTCTGAAGGGGTTAGACCGCTACTAGGTGTGAGATCGATATCCTTATCATCTATCTTTGATCCCGCGAAGACTGGTAAGCATGGCGTTGACAGTTGCTGTTTTTTTTAAACATTGCCCTTAATTTAGGATAACATTATCCGGTGTACAACTCAGGACGTTTTACAAACATAAATTACACGTGGACAAACACCCAGATGCGAAAAAAATATCTGTGGGTATCACACAAATAGGTGTCCCGTGTGGAATCGAACGCACGACCCCTGCCGCCGAAGCCGTTACATTGGCAACTGCGCCACGGAGTCATCAATTAAACATAAACATTAAATTTATCATAAATGATTCATTTGCGCACAACTTGTTACACGATACGTTCAAAACAGTTCGCCTATTTCTCTCTCGTTTGCAAATAAGAGACGAAAAGAATTGACCAGCCTAGTTGTATCAGTTTTAGATAATGCAAAAAATAAACAAGTATTATTTTATGCATTGATCGCAATAAAGAAGATGCGTACTATACCACCGCCTATGGTACTTTTTTTACATGCATTTGTAATTTTTTTTATATTTTTTTTTGGTGTACAATAAAGTATAAATAAATATATGTAATGGAATGAGTACGAAGCAAAAGTTTTAGTAGACTTGAGAAGGTTTTTTCCTTTCTTTCCGTCTCTTTAAAAGAAGAGCGGAATGGATCACATAGAAATTCTGTATAAATTTGTGTACCCATCCAGCTTGTTATTACCAGAACTAAATCCAAACGCACCAATACCTCATGATGGCGTGATATTGTTAGCGCCTTGCGCATTTATCGAATCAGACAAAATCATCCAAGAACTGTTAGCCATAGAAATTTCGATTATTAGAAACGAAACCGAGCAGAACAAAATCAGAAAATACTCTTGAGAAATTTGAAGCGTCGTTTTATATGCATTGAACCTGAAAAGTCCGCCGGTAGTTGCGGCGCAGTTGCTAAACTATTGCCATCGGCGCCATAGACTGTGGTTTCGATTCCCACGCGGGACAAGTATTTGTGTGAACCACATATCTTAATATATATAAATTACGTTTCACGATGTTTGAACGCGATGGACTCATAGGCTACTAAACCGATTTTAATCAATTTTGCGCACCGTGTCCGGTTTGATCCAACTTGAAATATAGGATAGATAACAATCGCCAACAAAAAATATTTTTAAAAGAAAACTGTTTGAGCATATCCTTGCTGAGTCTTAGCTACTTAATAGTACTTACTATGTATGAACATCTGAAATGTATTTATGTGTATATGTATGTATATGTATATTTATATATATGTTTGTATGTATGTATATATATTTATATATATATATATATATATATATGTTTACGTTGGCAGTTTTTAGATTTATTACCTAATTATTACATATTATTTATTTAATTATGTATCGTATATAACTACTTTACTGCCCTTGACATTTTGTTTCTGTTCTACCTAGGGTTAGCTGGTAGAGAATGCAATATAGCATTAAGCTCGCCTTTGTACAATTTTCTGTGCAATAAAGATTAAATAAATAAATAAAATAGCTTACATCACAATTTATTGTCGAAATATTATTTAATTGCAAATTATTTGTTTACCCGGCTTTAAGCGGGTGCAAAGTATTATACATATAAACTCTTGAATCACTCTATCTAGTAAAGATCCTTTGCGTAGTTTTAAGGATCTAAGCATAATAAGGGACAGACAGACGGCGGGACGACTTAGTTTTAGACTGTGTAGTGATTAAATGCTAAATAAGTTTAGATTGTATTTTTGTGAGTTTCATAAAATTCTAATTCGATGAATTGGAAGGTTATCGGCTGGATTGAGTAAGTATCTAATAGATGGTGCTATGTTAAAAGTCAAAACATATGGACCCGGTAGATTTAGCGCAGTCGAAGTCGCGCTGATCAGCTAGTTATATATAAATGTTCCGTACGCGGATATTTTTTCTTAAGGAATTGACACCAAGCAAGCTGCCAGTTGTAAAAATACTAGCCGATGACATGTTCAACACGAGTGGGAGTTTAAACCAGTCCCCCATCATGGAAGCGACATCGCCGTCTGAGATTAGACAGCGTGATATCTGAAAAGTTTGTCCGTGTTTTAGTATCTGCTCAACAAATTTAAAACCTTATTACTTATGCATACGAATAGATAACTGCAAATAGACAAAAATTAATTAAAAACTAACACACTGTACCGATGTATTACGTCCTACATATCGTATCTGCTACTGTTAGAGTGTTTATCGCGTCACGACGCTTGTCACGACGAGACACGGGTGTTTTATAAGAGCCGTTACATGAATATCTGGATGAGTATTTTTTATATCGACCATAAACAGTTGTGAATTGTACCTATTTCCGCCACCGTATATTCCACGAAACGAGTAATTCGCACGTAGAGAATTTTAAAATTTGTAACTAACGTTTATTACACATGAACTTGTTTAGTCTTGTGTAATTATTCTTTTTGTTTGTGCCTATGTATCTTCTTTACACCTAAGCCCCCACAGAATTAGACCAGCTTACCAGAGAAATCCAGGCTTCTCGCTAATACAGTAAGAATAGAGATCCAATGCCTAGCATCATGTTTATTTGTAAGACGATCTGATGGTTAGGCACTAATGCCTCCAAATTGGCTATCTTATCCTTTATACGAGCAATTCTTGTATATATATATAAATAATCTCGGAAACGGCTCAAGCGATTTTCTTGAAATTAAGTATGTGCGTAGATTCGGGGGCGAAAAATCGATCTAGCTAGGTTTCATTTTTAGAAAATGTCCTTTAATTTCTGTTTTCAGGGAATGAAAAATATTATTCGAATATGATAGTAAATTTCGCCGCAAAAAAATGACCAGATCATTTTCTTTATTTTTTAATTTTTATTTCCAAATTACATGATTTACCAACAAAAAAAAAAACCGAGCAAAGCTCGGTCCTTCAGGTAGTATTAATTTAAGTTCCATATTTCAAATTCGTTTAGTGAAATTATAAAAGTATTAAAAGTTTTTGCTCTTGGTTTTATTTTTTACAGAAAATTTTTTTTATCTGTCTTGATCAATGTCTCATAGGGAACTGCGTGGCCCGGTACATGGACAGACCAGGTAGTAGACACAAGCGAGCTCACATTGACAGGCACCATTTGAAACTCTGGTCGAGACGAAGACTTGCCGCTTGTCGAAACCAATGCTTTTCCCCCTGTCATGGTCTTAGATAAGCCGACAGATTTTTGTTCGCCGTTCGCTTCGGTCAATCGGACATCTTTTACCAGCATCGGATCCAAGCAATTCCACTTCAGATAACCCTGTCATCCACATGATAAGTACTGTCCGTGTTTTAATTCTTGTCTTGTTTTTTTAAAAAATACGGGTGTTGATGTCTCCTTGTATTAACACACACTTAGGTAAAGTAAACAATTTTCAAGATTATAACCATTTTTTCACAAACGAAAAATAAAACCGACGTTAAATATCTCGCTCTGTATTCGTTTTATAATTGATTTTCAGGAGTTACCTAAGTATCCCCGGAGCCCAAAATCCGTTACCAATGAAATTAATCACATCGGAAGCACCAGCTTTCAAATAAAAAAAGACTCATCAAAATCGTTACCTCATAACTTCATAACTTTTGACTGAGTGACATTAAAAGTTATGAGGTAACAAACATAAAAAAATACAGTGGAATTGAGAACCTTCTCCTTTTAAAGTCGGTTAAAAATACTTCACTGAATTGACCGAATAAATAAGGAAAGAGTACACCTGTATTAACAGTTGCATTGGGACGACATATTTCAGTCTGTCCCGCGACCATCGTATCTTTTGAATTTTGATGAGTAGGCAAGCCGTGATAGCTCAGTGTCCGGGTGCTTGCCTTTAATTCAATATACTCCAGCTACCTGAGTTCGATCCCCGGTGACGGAACCAATGAAATTGTTAATTTTAAGTCCGAATTATCACGTGCTCAGCGGTGAAGGAAAACATCGTGAGGGAGCCTGGATATTTTCGAAATAATAACTATGCCCTCATACCCTCTGTACAGAGGAGGCCTTTGCCCAGCAGTGGCACATGTAAAGGTTGATTCTTTACGTTTGTAAGTAAAACTTAAATTAACAACGGTACGTATTACGTTAACTGTGGTAGGGCCACGCAGCAGTCTTTTCTCTGTTGCATGAATAGGCAAGTTGGGTAACCAATATTTAACGTGTTAAAACCCGAAAAATAGTTTTAATTAGTTTGGCAAACGAAATTTTATATTATAATATTTATGTAATCGTGGTTGCAATCTAATAATAATATCGGTTCAAGTAGAGATCCCTGCGGAACTCCGGATACAGCGTAATGAACATTCGCGTGGCAGTCATGTACCTGCATTTGGTGACCGTTGCACTTTATGTATGGGTTGCTACTTTACTTAATGGTCGGGATTCAAGACGGCTATCGGTAAAATGCACGCGATTACCGCGACCCAAATTATCGGAAGCCGCGATCCTTTGGCGGCTAATTAACTCCGATCCCGTGGTCACGTCCTTTAATTACCCATACAGAGGCACTGAGAACTACGTACTGTGCGTTATAGTATAACTATACCGTCGAATATAAAGTTTAATCCAATCCGGGCTTGTCTCGAGCGTTCACAAAACGTTTTTCGTGCAAATTTTGACATGATCAAACAAAAAATTTCGGTGTCTATAAAGTAAAGTAAAGTAACAGCCTATACATGTCCCACTGTTGGGCAAAGGCCTCCTCTATACAGAGGGTATCAGGGCATAGTCCACCACGCGGCCCCACTGCGGATTGGCGGACTTCACATATCTTCGAAATATTTTTATTTTGTTATTATTTCGAAAATACGCAGGTTTCCTCACGATGTTTTCCTTCACCGCGGAGCACGTGATAAGTCAGCACTTAAAGTTAAAAACTTCATTGGTGCCGGCACCGGGGATCGAACTCAGGTTGCTCGAGTATATTGAATTAAAGGCGAGCGCCCGGACACTGAGCTATCACGGCTCTCCGGTGTCTATATCTGCCGTCAAATAAAAGTACATTCAAATTTTTCAATCATTAGTCTTGTATATATAAGAGTTCTAACGATTTTACCTTGATCCAAATATTTTAACTGTTACTGAACTCGAATATTAACAACTATTATAACGACAAGCAGCACTAGTGGTTATATCACCGTCCGGGAACGCAGCCGAGATCCAAGTGACCGCTGCTCCATGCGACCATGTGTCCCTTGGCTCAAGTAGATAACGACATATCCGGTATACAGTGTTGCCAGCGCCAACATATATATGCGTATAGTGCTCATTTTAAATAGAACTTATTTTAATGTGAGATAGTGGCAAGCAATTGCGAGTTTCCTGATGCTAGTGATATCCGCAGCCCATGGACATTTGCAACATCAGTAGTTTCAGATGCAGTTTCAGTTTGAAACGCAAATGGTGCTTCTATGCTGTACTCGCAGATACTTATGCAAATAGCTCGCTCTTTGTAGCATAAACAAAGAGCGAGCACACTCGACTTTAGTGTTTAGGATATAAATAAGCAAGCACTTAGCGATAAGCAAAAAAAATTTTAAAGGAAAATGGTGAACTCCCATAAAAATGGTTGAACAACGGTTGAAATGGTTTCAACGGTGGTAAGGCCACGCAGCAGCCTCGGCTGTTGCGCGAATGGGCAGGCCCGTCCGGGTAAGTATCACGACCTCACAGAAGACCGGCGTAAAGTGTAAGTATAATACTTTCGCGTTTCATCTGGTGAGTGAGGTAGCAGGAGCCCAATTTTCAAAAGGTTGTCAACGCATCTGCAAACCTCTGGTGTAGCGACTAGGTCGTAGGCTTTTTTTGAATGTTCAACGATGTGGACAAACTCTTCGAAAGAGTGATCGCGGGCCACATAGTCGATCATTTGGAGCACGTTGGCCCGAACCTGGCAGATAGGCAGTTTGGGTTCCGCAGGGTCATCACCCACGCGGTGCTGCGAGTGAGGTCCCTCGCACAGGAGGCGGTTTTCCAGGGTGAAGTCGTCTTGGCGGTGTCTCTCGACATCGCTAATGCCTTCAACACCTTGCCCTGCTTGAGGCGCTCCGGTACAATGGAGTGCCTCTCTACCTACGCTGCATCGTCGAAGTCTATTTGTCGCACCGTTCTGTGGTGTACCCGTGCTGAGACTGTCACCGGACAACAGAGGTGACATGTGGAGTTCCACAAGGGTCGGTGCTAGGGCCACTCCTGTGGAACGTAGGGTATGGTTGGGTGCTACCTCAGGGGTGTCAAGGTAACGTGTTACGCTGACAACACCCTTGTCACCACCCGTGGCACCAATTTTCGCCGGGCCGCTTGCCCGCCGCCGGAGACCAGGGCGTAGGAGGCTGGCCTACGCGCGCAACCTTCCCCTTGTAGCAAGCCCCGGGGTGGTAGATCTGGGAGTAACTGCTGCCCCGCGGTGGTCTTGAGAGGGGTGCATTGTTTATTGCACCAACACGGCACCATTTGGCTGGACCGGATGTCTAAACACCCAGGGAGAGGAGGCCTGAGAAGGACACAGTCGCACCGGGGTTAGCGGAAGATTGCGTTTTCGTGTTCCCGTGTCCCCGGCAAACGTGACAGCGCAGGTCCAACGTGGGTTTTTAGGGAGTACCCCGTAACTCGCACATACCCCTGCTGCCCATATACCATATCCATAAAGGATTTGTCCCACTCAAAAAAAAAGTAGCTACGGCCTCCTCATGTGTGCGTTTATGGCATGTCCCCTACGGGCCGTACGAAGGGTCCGATTTATTCGAGATCCTGTCGACCGATGAGCTCGATTTCCAGAGAGAGAGATTTCGAGATTCTTCGATGAGAACGTTGCGAGGTCGACGTTTTTTGACGTTGGGGATATTCCAGAGGGTTGGATTGATTCTTTTAAGAGAGGCTGTTCGCGATCAAAGTTCCCTGATTCGAACAGGGTGGCGCTGTAGAGGTGTCGTTGCGCATGTCGTGCAATCGACACCCAATAAAATTTAAATCCGGACTTTAGGCCAATCATCAATCAAATGTCAATATAACAGTTAAAAATTGTTCCTCTCCCTCTTATCCTCGAATCTTGTACATTTAAAGTGATTAATCGCAATACAGTTTTCATAACGATCGCACAGTTTTTAATTCTGATCCAAAGCCTAGGAAAGTAGACATGCAGTCAACCTACACGCCCATTATTCGAGAGCATCAACAGAGGCCATTAATCAAAGAAGAAGAAGAAGGGTTGGAATGACGTTGAGGTCTGTCTAAGAACCATTTGGTGAGATCTTTAAAATGTTCGTGAATCGTCGGGAGTCTGTAGCTACTGTGCAGGTCGACGTTGCGATGATACCACTCCGCACCAGTCGCGCGGCGTATGAACTTATTTTGTACTATTTGCAACTTGTACAAGCGGGTAGGGTTTGTGTGTGCTTAGGTCATGCACGCGTAGGACATAATAGGTATTACGCAGGCCTTATATAATAATAATTTGTGATATGTTATATGATAAATAAAATTTTACTTGACGCATTGATTAGGTTAGAGAACGCCGGAGACAAATGCGGCCCTGTTTCTAATACCGTTAATATGCGATGTGATCGTCTTGCGTGAGTCGAAAGTGACTCCTAGATATTTGGCCTTTTTCTCCCAAGGGTCGTTGGCCGTAAAGAGATATTTGCCCTAGTTTTCTGCATTAGCGAGGGCCTTTATTAAGGTGTGACGGTTAAGTACTTCGTGTGAAGTGAATTGTCACACTCTTGTCGGATTTACTTCTATTCTCCACTTGTGGAACTTATCGCTGAGGTGGTCGGTGGCGCTTTTTATCTGTGTAAAAGATCGCCGTGTTATCCGTGAAAATGACGTGCGGGTCTTTTGATATGTCACTCGTGTAGAGCGTAAAAAGAAAAGGGGCGAGGCAGAAGCCGTGAGGAACACCCGCCATGAGAGGACAGTTCGTAGAGAGGTTGCTCTCTACTCGATATCGAAAGGAGCAACTAGAAGGCCCGGAGTGTGTGCGTGAGTCTGTCTGCCACGTTAAGTGAGTGTCAGCTTGTAAAGGAAGCCGTTGTGCCAGACCTTGTCTTAGGTGTTTGGGATGATTAAGGCCTTTCAGAATGTGTTCCGTTAGGCGGTATAATTGGTCGGTAGAGTGTCTAGCTCGAAGGCCGAATTGTTCATCTGGCATAAGGCCGATTGAAAATCCCTACTCTTTGAGTCTATTTAATATGAGCCACTCGTAGAGCTTTCCCAAGCAATTAAGGAGGCTGATAGGTCAATAACATTTATTAGCGTGTTTCTTCGGCATGCAAATGCCGGTGACGGTGGCCTCTTTCCAGTCATCCAAGAAGGAGCAGCTGGAGAGAAGTGTGTTGAAAGATTAATTTTATCTGGGCTTGGGCAAATTTGAGTTTGAGATTTTTAATAGTATCTTGGACCTCGTCGGGGGCCACTGAGGTTAAAGGTTCACCTACCGGTGGTAGCGTAGCCCTAAGTTCGATTACGCGATCCAACTTCGTTAGGTGGGCTTTATCGACGTGTTCGCGCGATGGCGTACATTGCTGCTCTAGGTTGTCCGCAAGGCATTCGGCTTTTTCAGAGTAATCTAGGGCTAATCTATTAAAGCACTATTAGTTATTACTAACGGCGGTAGAGATTCTCGGGGCTATGCTTTCAAACTACGGGCCAACCGCAAGTAGGCGGTGTGCGAAGGCTCGATGTCTTCTAGTAGAGCGTTCTACGTGGTTTAGCGTTATTCCAAGACGCGATCTTTGACTTCTAGCTAAAACTGTCGAGTTCGCTTCGATTCTGGCCCCTTTGTTGTTTACGTTCTCGCTGCGGTGTTATGTGTGTATTTAATTAGTCCATTAAGTTTTTGTTTATTACATAAAGAATGAGTAAATTAAGAAAAAACCTAGTGTCGCAGAATATAAAAGGAAGGCTATAGAGAAAGAAAAAAAACATTATAATGTAATAAAGCAAACGAAAAATATTGAGACGTTTTTTTCAAAAGTGATGTGAGTGTGAGATGTTTCTTAATCTTCTAAGGCAATTCAAAGTACGTTTACTGTCGATCTTATGAAATATGAAATTCCAACTAGTTATAAACAACCACAAAATTGTGAAGCAGTCGCAAAATAAACTGTTTATGGTGGATTGTGACCCAGTCAATTGGGATATAAATAACGAAACACAAGAATATAATTATTGCACTGAATGGTTTAATCAAGATGGGTATTTTTTCCATTAGGGCCGGGAGTTTTTCAACCTAACAAAAAATTTTAGAGAAAAATCTGTCATGAAATAACCAACAAGCAGAATTCTCTGGATGCTTATAGTTTTCCAGAAGGAAAATTTAAAACTTGTTTTTTTAATTTACACTAAAAAGTTCGACTGGCGTGTAATGCCAGAAATTATTATATAGCGAATTTCTTGATTTTGGGGTTTACATGCCATGCGTACTTTACAGCTTTAAAGTAGGGGCGCCGATGAGATGCTTGCCTACAGCGCTCTCAATGTTTAATCCGCCTCTGGACTAGGTGTATATTAGGTATTATACATACAAGTTTTTATTAAAGGATGTCTGGAATTAAAGATATTTGTTTAAAGTGTTTCAAGTTATATTGTATACTCAATGATGTTTTATTATAAAAATGAAAGGCGTTTAAAAATTGTTCCGTTTTTCTTTATAAGATATAAAAAAATAAATGTGATAGATAATATAGAACGCATGATACGGAGAGAGATAACAGTCATTAGAGTTACAATCTAATTAAACCAGTTAGTGAAAACTAAAAACGGGGCACACTTTTTTTTTAATTAACCACACCAACTTACAGACATATATTGTTAATCTCTATAAATTTTACTAGAGTTTTAATAAATGGAGTATAAACAAGAGTTAATAGACAGTTAAAATTCACAGGGCGAGCTACATTGGATGGAAGTAAATCATATAAAGAGACAGTTAACAAAGGACAATTAAAAAATAAATGGTCAAGTGTACCCTCATCTAGCCCACATTCACACAAGGAAGTGTTTCGAATATGAAGCTTAGCCAAGAACACTGGAGAGCACACATGTCCAAGTCGTAACCTGATGATAATAGATATTAATAGATAATAATTTTCATATATTTGAGTGTTGTCTTCCATTATTAATTTGCATGTTACTAACGTTGTATTATTCCTTTGTTTACAGGTACGCAAATGAAATAATTTTAAATAAAATATTATACATTGTCATTGTCCTAACCTTATCAAGTTCATCTCAAAGTACATAGTTATTCGCAAAATCACTGACGTATCAGTGAAGCCATAGTAGGACATAAAAAAACCAGTTGGTGTAATTTGAGTACCTCAGTTGCGGTGCGCTAGCGTCATCCATTTTATATTATTTATTTTATTTTAATTTATTCGGAAAAGTTACAGCTATTAATAAAGATAATTGAGTGATTTTAAGTACTAAAGAAGCCATTTATAATATTTCATATTTAGACTACTATACCTACCTCATATTTATACATATACTAGCGACTCGCCCCGACTTCGCACGGGAGCAATGTATTATTCATATAAACCTTCCTCTTGAATCACTGTATTTAGTTAAAAAAAACCGCATCAAGATCCGTTGCGTAGTTTTAAAGATCTAAGCATACATAGGGACAGACAGACAGGGGGCCACTTTGTTTTATACTATGTAGTGATAATATCATTGTGGTATACTACTGTTAGGAATTTAAATAATACAATTTGGGACAAAATGGATTGTGGTCTATATAAAAAAAGTTATATTAATAAGAGTTATGATGACTCCGTGGCGCAGTTGCCAAGGTATTGGCTTCGACGTCATTGTTCGTGGGTTCGATTCCAACACGGAACAACTATTTGTGTGACCCACAGATACTTGTTTCGGATCTGTGTGTTTGTCTGCGTGAAGTTTATGTTTGTAAAACGTCATTACTATACTACTATACTATATATATTAAATCAAATGATACGATAGACACACCTACACGGTAGCATATTACACCTCAAATATTCTATCAATCTGGCCTAGTATGATGATTGTAGTCGGATTTTAAATATTGTGTTAAAGTTTAAAACATTTACCAATATAGGTAATAGAATCTTAAAATTGGTACCAAAACATATCGAATTTTACAGTTTTAAAACAATATAATAAAAACAGAAATAAGCCTCGATATTATGCAAAATAACTTGAAGTATGAAACACTTCTTTTTTATATGGATAGGTAATACGAGTATTAAGGACTCAGTCCTGTAGCCCTCATAGAATAGGACTAAGGTATCTCCTGTCTGTCGTAAAAGGCGACTAAAATGGGACTAAATGGGGACACGGATTGGCGGCAGGTCAAAGTGGCCTCGAACTGCTGCAAGATGGCGAGGGAATCGGGGAAGGTTTACCCTTCTCCGAGGCGTGGGAGAGGGACACCGGTGCGTCCCTCCAAGCGTACAGAAGGAGGCCACCGAGGGGGTTTTAGTCAGTAAGAACCCCACATAACCCTGTCATATTCTAATGACAGGGTACCTTTCGAAGACTTCCCTTCCCTCCGCTACCATAAAAAAGGTGCTACTAAGGGCTGTTGGCTTTTTAGCAAAACATGTATAATGTCAGGTGTTTTATAAATGAAAAAAAAATTAAAAGGTAAATTATTATTTATTACTCATTGATGACATTACCACGAAGAAAACCTGCTGATGCTAAAATACTTTGCTGATTGTCTGGCCCATCTAAGGTACCAAACACAAAGACCCATTATCTGCCTTCCAACCAAGCTAATACAGCAGTATCCTAATAAGCAATCTAGACCAGGTAAATTATTTTCTATAAAGACATAAACGTAAGAAGATTTTCTTGAAGAGAAATGACATGACCTTATTTGGCCAATTATTTGGATTGTATCACTGCTTCTTAAATTGTATTTAGAGTGAAAGCAGCAATAAGAGCACTAAATATTTCAATTTTTTATTCGCAACTCCATGATGTTAAATACAAATAGGATAACAATATTCAAATATCATTGAAATTATCAATTCGTAATGTCAGCCAGACTTGATAGGTGTGTGTTTGTTTTTTTCATTCAACGGTGTTTCGATATTTGCGTTAGGTTTAAGGAATAATTATAAATGAATATCATTTTATTTTTTACTTTATAATGCTTGACTTTTAACACAGAAATGATATTCCACAGCCTAAGCCTAATTATTTAACTCGGGACTAGATTTCATAATGCATGGTAACACTATTTAAACGTAGGTATTGAAAAGAAAACTGAATCCATAGCCGACATTATTAGTCAATTGAGTTTGATTTTTTCAGACTTGTACAGGCTTTTAGTATAATTTAATTGTCTCAATTAAACGGTGTATTCGAACTGTTATGTAATTTACAATATGGAGCTTCTGCATAGGTCTTTCTTGAATTTTATAAAAATGGTTTCGAAGTCCAAGTAAAGGCAGTCAAACTGCATCAGTCAACCTCCTGTTGTGTGTTATTACTAAAATATCCTTTACGGCCAATTTAAAGCATTTTTTTTTTAAAAAAGGTCCCACAGAGCACCATCCTGAGAGTAACATCGGTCAATGATAACGGATCAGCAATAAGGTAGTGTACACTCTGCTGAGAAAATCGCGTGGCACTAACCATACCAATAAATTGACATTCGCCTCGTTACAGTTTCCAAAGCTCGCGTGAGAAAACCTCAACAGTATGTCGCCGTGTTTCTGCTGTAATTACTGTCCACCCTGTGTCGAATAGCATGAGGTTTTATTTTAAGGTTATCAGATAGCCGCCCGATCTCACGGCGTATCGTTTCCTCACATCGTTCCATACGCGCGTCTCAATTTAAACTTCGAACAGAACTTAGGGTGTGTTGCCATTTTTTTTCATTCAAGTTTCTGTAAAATTCCATATATTTCATTTCCATATATTTTTTTAAATAATTAATTATCATGGACAAGCAATAATGGTTGGTGATAAATTTTAAAGGCGATTATAATTATCGTAAGATTTAAATAACTTCTTTAATCAAGTTTTTAATTAGATTCGTCAAAGGGAAAACAGTAAGTTGCTCTGTGGCCTATCATATACAGTGATTTATTACACTAATGAATTTTGTAATTATTTAGGTATACCGAGACCGATATATTCTTACATGTTATTTATACAGAACCAAAGTTCAAAGTTTTTGTCACACTAATGGATCGACTGACGATAGATACAATTAATCGCCATCCAGGTCTCGGTCCGTACTTTTTCTAGATGGCCCGTATAGTCTATGCACAGTCATTTTACCTCAAACTTCTGTCATTGCTTTGTATCGTTAAGTTGGCATTAGGTTCTTTCAACTAGGTACTTCCTTAGTGCCTAGGAAAACGGGTACCTAATTGTTGAGCAAATTTCGAAGTTGATATTGCAATTAAAAAAAAATTAAACGATCGAGAATAATAACTAATGAATTAATCAACAAGCAGAATTCTCCGGTCGCTTATAGTTTTTGAGATAAAAAATAATTAAAACATTATTTTCAATAAGAAAGTCCGCCATTTTACTTTTACTTCAAAAACTGTGTACACAGTACTGCCAACATGGTAAATAGGGGAAGCGGAGCGACGTCATACAAGTATCGATTTTTTTTTTTTTTTTATTTCATTTAAGACACCAACAGTATACATATTTACACAACTTACAAAAAAAGGAAAAATTAAAAAAAAAAGAAACTGGACCTAATATGTACACCTATAACAGGTGTGTACATCATTTACAATATTGTGACAAAGTTTAGTAAACAAAAAAAAAACTAATTCATAAACAATTAAATACAAAGAATAGACTAACAATAAAGAATCAAAAATAAATTAAAAAAAAAATCACTTTGAAGAATACTATACTATAATATATACTAATGAAATGACTCCAGTACTTTCTTTTTGTAAACATAAGGGGAATCGTTAAAAATATCGATATATTCAGCACGGTTAAAAAGTATATTAAATTCTTTGCACATTCTTACAAAAGGTGAATTGAGGCCAAGATTAGTTTTTACGGTCGGTGTATAAAAGATTTTTGTAATCGGTACAGCTAGTGAAATATTTTGAAGAGCCTTGGGGCAATTTATTGAGTTATTTAAAAGTTTGTGCAGAAAAACCACGTCATGCATTTTACGACGATTGTTAAGAGTGTGCATCTTAAAAAAGTGAAGCCGCTCAGTATAATCGCACCGACGGGAAATCCCTTTTGTTGTTGATGCCAAATGCCTTGTGAATTTACGTTGAATATTTTCAATTCTCTGTGAGTGGACGCTATAAAATGGACTCCAGATAACGCAAGCATACTCAAGAAGACTTCGAACTAATGCGTTGTATAATATAATCTTGGTGTATGGATTTTCAAAATCCCTAGTGGTCCGCCTTAAGAATCCGATGAGTTGAGATGTTTTTTGTAACAACATGGTCTATATGAGCACTAAAGGAGAGTTGTCTGTCCATGAGAACACCAAGATCTTTTATTTCTGTAACCTTTTTTAAATATTTGCTGTCAATTGCATAGGAAGACTCGATTGGCTTCTTTTTTCTAGTGAAACGCATGTGGAAGCACTTGTTAATATTTAATTCCATCCCGTTAATTTTACACCAATTATCTACTCTATCTAAATCTTTTTGAATTTGGCTGACATCACTAAATGAATAAATAGTTTTATACAGTTTTAAATCATCAGCGAACAGAAGGTATTTACAATGGAATATTTCTGCTGTAATGTCATTCATAAAAATTAAGAATAGGATTGGTCCAATATGAGATCCCTGTGGAACACCAGAAACAGCGTAATAAGGATTTGAGTGATATCCATTTACAAAGACTATTTGAAGTCTTTTTGCGAGGTAGGACTCGAACCAATTTAACAAGGATCCCTGAATACCAAAATGTTTGAGCTTTTTAATGAGTGTGGAATGACTTACTTTGTCGAAGGCGTTTGCAAAATCTGTGTAAATTGCATCAATTTCGTGGCCTCGATCCATTTCTGTGCATAAATCAGACACAAAACACGTTAGGTTGGTTACAGTGGAACATTTAGGGCGAAAGCCATGTTGATGAGGGGATAGTAATGCATCGACGTGGTTTGTTAAAAAAGGACAAACAAGGGACTCGAACAATTTAGAAAAGCATGACAAGATAGCTATCGGGCGATAGTTTTTTTTAGCATCGTTACGTGCGCCTTTTTTAAACAATGGTATAATTTTAGCTTTTTTCCATTCGTCGGGGAAGCATCCGTCTTGCAATGAGCGATTAAATATTATTGTTAAAGGCAGCGCTAGAGCTGAACCGCAACGTGTTATAAATACTGTAGGTATTCCATCAGGGCCTGGACCTTTAGAGCTGTCCAGCTTTTTGATTTTATTGATTACTTCACGTTCGGTAAAACAAAGACTGCTGAGACAATTGCCATGCCCAGGGAAGCCCGTTTTAGGTGTAATAGCTGTGGTAAGTGCACTACGACTATAGCAGGAGGAGAATTGGTTTGCAAATAAGTTGGCAATTTCAATGCCTGTGTTTGCAGTGAAGTCGCCACATTGAACTTCAGCGGGAATAGAAGACACTTCACCGGTTTTGTTTCTGACATATTTCCAGAAATATTTAGGATTTTTAACTATATTTCCTTCTGCTTGTTTTTTGTAATAAGAAAAGCAAGAGTGGTATAATTTTTGACAGTGGTTACGAAGGGCTTCGTACGATATTAGATCAATTGGGTTTTTATATTTTCGGTATTTCAATCTCATTCTTTCCTTTTCGGCTAATCTTCTGATTAATGATATGCTAAACCATGGTGGAAATTTGGACTTGCAAGCTCTTCGTTTGGGTACATATTTGTCACATAATTCGTTGATAACTTTATAAAGTACTGAAACCATTTCATTGACGTTACCACATACGGAGAATTCAGTTGCCCAGTTTGTAGTTTTGATATCCTGGATAATTTTATCATAATCTGCTTTAAAATAGTTAAGAGTACTAGCAGGGAAAGGTCTTAAACTCGGATCGTATTTCGCGCGTGGCAAAGTCACTATTAGTCCAGGATGTTTTTTATCAAGACTGCATAAAAGGTCGGTAGTATTTTCAACAATTATATAAGGAAGGTTACTTAAAACAAGGTCCAAAATTCTGTTATCGACATTTAACACATTGTTATGCTGGTACAAGTTATTAACGGACATGAAGTCAACAAAAGCATAACCTAGAGAGTTGTGGTAGTTCGTAGGATTCATGAATGAAGACGTATCATTTTTTTCCCAATTAATGAAAGGAAGGTTGAAGTCTCCTAGTATTACTATGTCATCCACCGCACCGATGACGTCGTTTACTTTGTCAAGATATTTGTTAAGGACATCTGAACGGAGAGGAGGAGGCAGATATACAACACATATAGCTATTTTTTTCATTGAGCTGTTGATGTTAAGATAAATAGTTACCCATAAATCCTCAAAGTCGCTATCCCAAGAATCAACTCGAGTCGATGGAATATCCCGAGAAATTGCAATTAACACCCCTCCCCCATCTTTTTTCGGGTTGTTAGTAAGTTGAAAAGCTATAATTTTATAATTGGAATTCAAAACTTTTTCGTAAACTAAATGAGTCTTTGTACGAATACCTCTGACGTTTTGATAATACATATCAAGTTTATTTTAAAGAAATGTAAGCACCAAATCATTGATAACAAAATAATTGAAGGTTTTACTTGATGAGCTTAAGAGTATCGTGGCTGTGGACGAGTAGAGCTTGACACGATTCATCTTTCCTTACAAAAATACGGCCATTGCGTACCCATACAAATTTATAGTTGAGCTCCTTGCATTTTTTGCGAGTAGCAGCGTGTAGGGCTTTATTGCTAGGTGTAAGATGTTCGGCGACGAAGATTGGTACACGGGAGCCTCCCAATCCAAGGTGATGCGAGCTCAATTTGTCGTTGACATTACTTTTGTTGAATTTTATAACCGCAGCGAGAACAGAATCACGTTGGCGGGGACTACGCAGTTTAACAATTACTGCACGGGGTTTGTTGTTATCCTTCGTTAGATTAGCAACTCGCGTTGCACACAAAATATCCTCGTCTTTGATCGGATTGTCCAAGTTTTTTGATAATTGTAAGATGGTGTTGATTAAATTTTCCGATCGGTTTTCAGGTATTCCATTTATTTCCAGGTTACTTTCTCGTAATATTTGTTCGGTTTGTCTTAGTCTAGATGATAAGTCCTTTACTGTACAATGTAGGAACTCGTTATCCACCTGAAGTTTAGAAATAAGCGTTGATTTTTCTTCTATGCAAGACTTCAAATCGTCATATTGTTTGCTCATGAAGGTAATTGATTCCTGATATTGAGAAATTTGTTGTTTAATAGCTTTTAATTCTTCCGTTATCTGTACATTCACAATACTCATCAGTTCTTCCTTAATAGTTACCCTAATACTCTCAAGAGTAATACCCGTGTCAAGGGATTCAATTATTTGCCTCTGCTTAGATCGATTTATGATTGATGATCATTATTTTTTTTTTTAATTTAATGAGTCATTTTTCTCTATCGCAATTTTTTTTAAGTTGCAATATCAACTTTGTAAATTACTGAACATTTACCCGTTCTACTACTTTTTTACATTTTACTGTACTTTATAATCACGAATAAAAAAATTAAATCAACATATTGTAACAAAAACAGGCCAAGTGCGAGTCGGAATCGCGCACGATGGGTTGTATTAAATTAATAAGTTTAATATAAAAAAAACTATTAGAATTAGCACACGCTGAAGTGGAAGTGGCCTGGCCATGTCTCCAGACGTACTGATGGTCGCTGGAGCCGACACGTGTTGTTGTGGACACCACAGCTAGGTAAACGTAATGTGGGACGGCCTGCAGCACGATGGACCGACGAATTAAAAAAGGTAGCGGGCAGCGGATGGATGCGGGCTGCCCAGGACCGGGATAGTTGGCGCACTTTGGTGGAGGCTTACGTTCAGCAGCGGACGGCGATAGGCTGATATTAGCAACCGTTACCTAGCAACCGTTGCCTAGTAACCGCCTCGTGTTTGATGTAATGGTAACCCTTAAATGTTTTTATTTTATTCTGTTTTTTTATTTATGTACGTAAAGCGTCCTTACAATTATCGTAATATTCAAATAACTAGGTAATAACGTGGTAAGGCCACGTAGCAGCTTCGGCTGTTGCACCAATGGGCAGGCCCGTACGGGTAAGTACCATGGCCTCACAGAAGACCAGCGTAAAGTGGAAGTATGACAAATACTTTCGCGTTTCGTTTGGTGAGTGAGGTAGCTGGAGCCCAATTTTCAAAAGGTTGTCAACGAATCTGTAACCCTCGGGTGTAGCAGATGTCTATGGGCGGCGGTATTCACTTAACATCAGGTGACCCGTCTGCTCGTTTGGCAACTTTTGGCATAAAAAAACCCATGCTAATGTTATCCTACAGTATTAGGGACAATGTTAAAAAAACCGGCCAAGTGCGAGTCGGACTCGCGCACGAAGGTTTTCGTACCATTATCTATAAAAACGGGGCCCAAACCCGTGGGTTCTGGCTAACCTATCGGTTCTGCGTCAGATGAAGCTTTAATAGTCTCGGGACTGAAAGCAAAAACATCAGTTAATACAAGGAAGGTTTTACCCTTTGGGTATGGAACCCTGAAAACAGCGATTTTTTAACGATGTTATTATTTTTATATTAAATCTATCTTATTCAAATAGTTAATTGAAACGTGAAAACGGATTGAAAGTATTTTTAGAGCACATCACTAAAATCGAGAGCATTGGACGCATAATTCGAATAAATAAAAGCGCCATCTTTCCCTTATTAGTCGACAACGCAAGTCCTTCAAGCCTTCAAGTATTTATCTTACATTGTAAACAAGCTACTTAATGTAAGATAAGAATCTTGTAATTGAAAAAATTGCTTTTACTTTTATTTACAAGAACATTTTCGAAAGAACATTATTTTTTGTTTTGTACTTTGTTTTATATTTGTAATACACATATACTAAAATATTAAATACCTTTTATGTTTGCTCGAACCGACTACAGTCGGGCAACATAAACTTCATAGCGCCTGCCGAATCTAAATACTTATAATCTAAATCTATATACTAATACGTGAAGCAAAACATTGTACAACTTTTTACGAAAATTGCGCGGCTCCGTCCGCGAATATGAAATTTCTGACACTTATAGCTTATAAAAGACGGAGCGCAGAATGCTAATATTTTTTAAAATTATCCATAAAAATACCAATATAATAAAAATCAATATAGAAAACATTACACACACTACCATGTATTGATACTTGATTTGAAATAAAAGCATATGTACTCTTTTGTTTATTGTGTAATGTATTTGAGAAGGAATTAATATTGATCAAATTAATAATTTAATCTAATTATGGTTGAATTTCGACCACTCAGCGTACAGTAGTACTAATAAATGCCTAAGCCTACACATTTCGCTGTCGTTCTGTTTAATATTATTCATACGGACAAATGCTGCCCCGGCACTAAGCCAATAGGCAACTCTCAGGTACAACTCAAGTCGCCCAATACATTTTAATTTATGGAAATGCCGTGATTGCTTACTGTTTTTCTTTTATGTGATATAGTGGCATAAGAGCTGGCGGTTCACCTGATGTTAAGTGATAACCGCCGCCCTTGGGCTTTGCAACACCCATAGGGTTGTAGATGCGTTGCCACCTTTAGATAAAGTGGGCCCCGTCTACCTCACTCACCAGACGAAACGCAGAAGTGCACTTCTACTTTACGCCGGTCTTCTGTGAGCTCGTGGTACTTACCCGGACGGACCTGCTCTTTCGTGCAACAGTGAACACTGTTGCGTGGCCCTGCCACCTACCCTACCTCGTTTTTAATACAATATACTCGAGCAATCTGAGTTAGAATTCCGGTTAAATCCGATTATTTTTAAGTGCTGACTTATCACGTGATCAGAGTCCTTTGCCCAGCAGTGGGCTGTGGGAAATGTATAACTTAGCACTTACTTTAATTTATTTTTAAGTCATTAAGTATTAGTAACATTTTTTTCATTTTTTCCTCGGTACCTCCTAGAGCGTTTAGAGTGCATGGTGCCGCTTGGTCAACTGTCGTGAGATCAGATCCCTTCTTTTAAAATTACCCTCGCACTCTCTTCCTGTTATGGCGTCTTTGGAATTTGTTACCTCACAATGTCCGTGCCAGTCCCTCATCGGATGTCTTCAAGAATAGAGCTAAGGAATTCTATTTATACGCATAACGTATTTTTCTTCGTGTATATATATGCCTTGTTATTATCGTCTATCTTTATTTACTATATATTATATGTATGTTACGTATATGTATATTTACTTATAGATATATTTATGTATATATTTATTACTTACCCGCATAAGTCGATGCGATAGGCTTATGCGGCTAAAGGTACTGATTGAGGGTATTACCACCAACCTTGTCAGTGCCTATGCCCCCCAGGCGGGCTCTAGCGAGACTGAAAAGGAGGCCTTCTGGGAGCAGTTTGAAGAGGTATTACGCGCTATACCGACTACCGAACTGATAGTCGTTGGGGGGGATCTAAACGGTCACGTAGGTAAGACAGCTGAGACGTATGAACGTGTTCACGGTGGTTTTGGGTATGGTCGTTGCAATACAGAGGGCGATAACATCCTTACAACCTGTATTGCGTGTGACCTGGCCGTCGTGAATACGTTCATCCAAAAGAATTATCAGCACCTTATCACGTATAAGAGTGGATCCCACTCAACTCAAATCGACTATCTGCTGACCGGACGATGTCATATTGGCAAGGTGACTAACTGTAAAGTCATTCCTGGTGAGAGCCTGATGGCCCAACATCGTCTCCTTGTCATGGACTATTTATTTACCCCGAAAAAGAAAGTAGCCGAGAAACGCAAACCAAGAATTAAGTGGTGGTTGCTGAATGGACCAATGCAGAAAGACTTCCAGGCAGAGGTTGAAAGTTATAAGCTCTTGACTGACGCCGGAACTGCCCAGGAGGCTTAGGATCGAGCCCAGACGGCAATTACCGCGGCCGGACGGCGAATTCTCGGCATTTTTAGCGGAGGTCGCGTCATAGACAAGGAGACGTGGTGGTGGAATGACAAGGTGCAGGGGGTAATTCAGGAAAAGAAGGCTGCGTTTAGGGAGTGGCAACAAACCAACCCTCCTGAAGACAGAGCGCAGTACATAGCAGCCAAACGTGCCAGCAAAAGAGCTGTAGCCAGAGCCCGCAGCGAAAGCCTATCTCCAATGTACGATAAGCTCGACACTGCGGAGGGGCAAAAGCTCATATACAAACTGGCACGTGCCCGGGATAAAGCGACGCAAGACATCACCAAATGTCTTTGTGTCAGGGATTCCCAAGGCATGCTGCTGTGCAATCCTTCCTCTGTGAAGGATAGATGGAGAAGCTACTTCCTGAGTTTACTGAACAATCACCACCCGCACAGCCTTCCATCCGAACCGCCCCCAAACCTAGGACTTATTGCCCCGATATCACCTGACGAAGCTCGGGACTGTCTCCGCCGCATGAATAACGGGAAAGCGGTCGGGCCTGACGACATACCGATCGAAGCATGGAAATCGTTGGGCTCCCTTGGTGTGGACGTGCTTACTGATCTCTTCAACCGTATCTTGAACACTGGAAAGATGCCGAGTCAGTGGCGTTTCAGTTTTATAACCCCTATTTACAAAGGGAGAGGCAGTGTTCAGGTTTGCGGTAGTTATAGGGGGATCAAAATCATGTGCCACACCATGAAGCTCTTCGAGCGCATCATCGATCTCAGGCTTCGCCGAGAGTGTGCTGTCTCTGAGTGTCAATATGGGTTTCAACCAGGTTCAGGCACCGTGGATGCCATTTTTGCTCTCAGAACTTTGATGGGGGCATACAGGGAGAAAAGGAGAGCTCTACATCTAGCATTCCTGGATTTGCAGAAGGCCTTTGACTGTGTACCTCGTCAGTGTATCTGGTGGGCATTGCGATCCAAAGGCGTCCCTGAGGCCTATATTGACATTATCAGAGACATGTACCACGATTCCGCGTCCATGGTTAGGACCGCTGTTGGCGATACCAAACCCTTCCCGATCACTGTAGGGGTACATCAGGGCTCAGCTCTTAGTCCGTTCTTGTTCAACGTAGTGCTAGATGTGATCTCGGCTCACATACAGGAGCAGCCTCCATGGCTGATGATGTATGCCGATGATATAGCGCTCGTTGACGAGAGCCGGCAGGAACTGGAGCGAAAAGTAAATCTCTGGAAGGGTACGCTTGAGAACGGCGGTCTTAAACTCAATGTGGCGAAGACCGAGTATATGGCTTGCGGGAGTTCGGACTCTAGCACGATCCAAATAGGTTCTGAACCAGCCGTTAAGTCGGAATCGTTCAGGTACCTTGGATCTGTTTTGCACGAGTCCGGAAGCATCGACCATGATGTCCAAGCCCGGATACGCGCTGCTTGGGCTAAGTGGCGAGAGGTCACAGGTGTGGTCTGCGACCGCAGGATACCACCCAAGCTGAAGGGACAGGTTTACAAGAGCATCATCCGACCTGTACTTCTGTACGGTAGCGAGTGCTGGCCAGCGCTATCTCGGCACACTCAAGAGCTTCACGTCACGGAGATGAAGATGCTAAGATGGATGTGCGGTGTCACGCGTGCTGACCGCATACGTAACACATTCATTCGAGGCAGTCTCGGGGTCCGTGACGTAGCGGATAAGCTCCAAGAGCGGCGGCTGAGATGGTATGGCCATGTCGCATGCCGGTCGGAAAAATGTATCGGAAGGATATGCCTTGATATGCCTGTCCCAGGAGCTAGACCTCCTGGCCGCCCAAGGAAGCGATGGCTGGACGTTGTGAAGCAGGATATGAGAGCCAATGGACTGACCCATGAGGATGTCGAAGATCGGGCAAAGTGGAGAAGATTAAGTAGGAAAGCAGACCCTGGCAATTGCTGGGATAAATGCTAGGTAGAAGAAGAAGATTGATGTATATATTTATATAGGGTAGGGTATAGGAATATCTGTGTGCACTGAACACATTTCCAGCTACCTTCAATCACCTATTTTCTCACCAGGTTAGCTGGCAGACAATGCATGTTTTGCAGTTAATTTTACCTTGTGTACATTATTTTCATTTTAATTATTTTTTTGTATGTTGTGTTTTGTGTACAATAAATATATAAATAAATAGATAAATAATTTTTTGTATAGGTAAATTCGATAAAATACGGTAATAATTTGTTTTCTTGTACGATGTTCTATTTTTTATTCTGTTGGACCTCACTAAAGATGATTTAACTATAGGATGATTATGGTTATAAATGGCAACAGTTTTGATGCGAAGTAAAAGAATTCTTATACCAACCTCCCATATGAAAATACTTTAAATTTTAAAATATTTATCCCATTCCCCATAGGTGTGCTATAATATTTTAGATAGATTAGTTAGATTATGTCGCACTCGGATTACGGTACGAGATCCGAACAGACGAAATCGCGGGCGTGGACCAACTTAACATGAACTACGAGGCAATCTTCGTAATGATACCAGCCACCGATCATTTAAATTTTCACCTACGAATTCCATTTATACCTACGATTACCGGATACAAATGGCCGGTGAATCAAGCGGTCGACATTAATTAATGGGACGCTATCGCGCGTCTCATTAGAATTAATTGACCTCGAAAGAAAGGGGATCCATTATGCGGCACGCCCTATCACAACTTCATTTTTCACAACGCCGCGGAACGCCTAAGAGCGTTAATCCGGTCGAGACTCGTCGAAAAGTTCATCCGTTACGGCGCTAATCAACGCAACACGGGCCCCGGCCGCTCAAAGCACGCCCCGCCGGCGACTGTACACATAACTAATCGATTTATAATTAAATTTGAATCGATTTAAGACGTCCCGCACGGCCGAATGAGAAATATCCGTGGACACGTGGCGATAAGTTGAACGCGTTTCTATATTATCTGTGATAAGAGCGCGGGAAGTGACTTTTCGAATTTTCTTTTAAAAACATACCTAATAAAACTTAATTAATTCCTCCTTTCGATCTTATCCAGTCGTGAAATATTGTCAACATCCATGAACGATATGTAGGGATAAAGTAATTCAGAATTATGTTCACGGTAATATTTTTATCGGTACGCAAAAGTGTTCCAGGTAATGAGCGAACAATTTAGAGAGCTCCAATATGGCGGTAATGCATAAATATTCTGAGGTCGTCCTTAGCTTTATTTTTGAGATAAGTCGTTTGCAACATAATTAAACATTATTAAGACCATTATCTATAAAAACACTGAGCAAAAAATTCTATTTAAAAAAATTCAATAAAAAAAAACAATTGATTTTTTCCTCGAATCTTTTATAAAATATAGACTAAAAACAATCAGAATATATGGGTCACACGACATGTACTATATATATAGTCTTTCACGAGCGATCACCTATGTATAGTAAGAAAGAAGAAGAAAGAAAATCTCTTTATTTGACATCACTTAACTAAAAAAATACATATTCAAAACATAAACAGAAAAATTGTGACATCAAAAAGGAACTCCATAACTGTAATAGTAATAATAATAACTAATAGTAATCACATAACTGCTTCTACCGATTAAATAAATTCATAATAATCAATCCTAATTAAAAAAAATCCCTATAAATAATATACAATTTTAAGTAAGATAATATATATTAAGAAGATTAATGGAAAGTTTTCTATAATTAATTAATAATTACATTTCATTTATAAAAAAACTTTTAACAAAACGAGTTAGTAAACGAAACTGTTCGTATAAGGCCATGAATATTTCTTAGTTTACATTAATCAAATAACTGCCCATATTAATGCGTTTTCACGCATATAGTTTAAAAGAACGAGTAATTTTTTTAATTTTGATGACCCCGTGGCACAGTTGCCAAGGTATTGGCTTCGGCGTCGGGGGTCGTGGGTTCGATTCCCACACGGGACAACTATTTGTGTGACCCACAGGTAGTTGTTTCGCATCTGGGTGTTTGTCCGCGTGATATTTATGTTTGTAAAAACGTCCCTACAACACAGGATAATGTTATCCTAAAGTAAGGGCAATGTTTTTATATAAAAAAAAAAAAAAAATTCATATGACTCCCACCCATGTTTTAATTCTGATGCGCCAAAATAAATACGAAGTAAAAAGAAAGATAACAGCCTATATATGTCCCACTGCTGGGCAAAGGCCTTCTCTGTACAGAGGGTATTAGGGGGTCCACCACGCGGACCCACTGCGGATTCAAGGATTTCACATATCTTAGAAACATTTTTTATTGTTATTTCGAAAATATACAGGTTTTGTCACGATTTTCCTTAACCGCTGATAATTCAGCACTTAAAATTAACAAATTTCGTTGGGGTCGGCACCGGGGATCGACTCAGGTAGCGAGCGCTCAGAAAATGAGCTATCACGGCTCTTCATAGAAATATTCGGCTAAAAGAAATATTACTTCAAAAGCTGCGAGCGCACCAAAGGAAACAACTATCAAGAACAGTTTCTTCAATTCCATAGAGTACTTTGTAATATAAGGAATTCAGGGATGTTTTAATTCACTTCCAACTAGCAAATCATCGCCTATCAAACGTATCCCTTCAAAAACAAATTAAACCCATTACAAGTTTGAACTACAATTTGTTAAATTATACTTATGTCTATTATATGTAATATTTTTTCAATTTATTTTAATTAAATTGCTACTTTTAAAATAACAGGAAGCAATTACCCAATTTTCAAGTATAGAAAGTTACTCTATGGCATTGCCATAGAGTAACTTTATTATCCTCCAGCTTCAATGAGTCAAATATGTGTAATCCAATAACAGATAAAAAAAGTTTTAGGTATGTATATTAAAACGGTTCAACCACAGATAAAATAAAATATATAACATGGTCTGTGCCAACGTAAACTTTGTTTTTTATAAACTCATTAAGGTCTGGTCGAAAACTTCAAAATCTTTTACGATAACTCAAGCATATTTAACAGGTTAAACGTGATGGGTTATTTCACTTGATCCGAATGGATCCTAATCCAGGAAGGTTTTCTTTGAAATTATAATTTTGAAGCGTTTGGGGAAAATGATGAGTGAATTTTTACGATGCGCGATACCTAAAGGTAACACCAAGTTCATGGTGTTACCATAGTAACCAATAACAACTTTTTGACATTTACCTATATTTCCAATATGATTAAACCGTTATCAATTGCAAAAATGTTATTTTTCTTTTGTTACGTTAAAGAAGCACCTATAACTTACGTGCGTACATGTATGTTTGTTTTATTTATGTACGTATTTTCGTCAACCAACTCAAAAAGGACAGACAAAGGTTTTCAATTCGGTTGTATTTCTTTTAGATTTGTTAACTCCGTAATTTATAAACCGACCTGGAAACTTATTTGTTTTTTGGAAAGGTGATATTTTCAAGGGGGTCATTCTAAATTCATTTGCTTTGAACCTTGGCCTTCAAAGCTACACCATCTTCAAAATTGAATTTATGAAATTTATGAAATTCAATTTTGAAGATGGTGTATCATCATAATGAATAAGATACTTGGTAGTCTGTTCTGTTTCTTCTAAAAGAAAATGTTAATCAAATATTATTTATTTTAGAAAGATATTAACAACTATTTCTATGACATCTTACTACGTGATTTTCAAAATAAAAGGTTTTTTTAAATGCTCATTGAGAGACCATATATTTTATATATACGGATATTAAGCCATTTTTCTTGGCGCGGGGTGAAAAATTCATATCCTCGAAACATATTTCAACTTCTCCACAGAGCACGCAGCAAGTGCACACTTAAAATTCTTTTTTTTTAAATTGCACGTAAAATACTGAGTCAACGCTACGTTAACACAATGTCGTTCTTGAAACCAACACGAAAGTTTATCAAAATATATTATATTTTAAAAAGAAGACTTTGCCAACGTAACGACCATGTCGTTATAACATAACTTTCTACATTAAAACTACAAAATACAAACAAACAGACGAGTGTCACCTTCGTACATAAACTATCCGGTTGCCTAATTAACGACACCTAATTAACTTTCTACCTCATACAAGCGCACTTACATTATTTTTTTGTAGAAAAAAGGAACAAAGTTTCTTGCCGCTGTGCGAATCGAAGCATCGTCTTCGGGATTCGTGGCTTGACGCTCTAGCCACTAAGCTAAATGGCTGATTGCCACACCCACGAAATACTCAACACATTTCATCTACACTGTATTTTAGCATTTGAAGCAATGCTTGACCATGAAGCTAGAGAACATCATTAATATGTTAAAACATGTTTATAGGAAGATTTATTGATTAAAGCGGGATTGATGGACTAACTTCATGGTATTAATTTCATGTCTTTTTTTTCCAAAGTAGTGTAACTTCTTACGTACTTACGTAAGTACTACCACACGTTTTTATTTGAAACGGGCGGCTAGGGCTGCCACCAGTGGACAGTTGCAGCAGAAATGTTGCGGCAGTGTTGGCAACCACTGAAAAACAAAAACTTTCGCTGTTGCACGAATGGGCAGGCTCATTCGGGGAATTACCGCGGCCACTGATGACTTGCATGAAGTGGGAGTATTAAATCTAATGCGTTTCGCCTGGTTACCCCACTAACTAAACCGTTTAAGGGTTGGCTACGAATTTGAGACCCTAGGGGTGTTGTTTATAAGCTGCTCTTAACTTACAAGTAGTTTCTTTTCTTCTTTTTAAAAAGCTTTGCCCTTACGATAGGATAACATTATCCTGTGTTGTAAGGACGTTTTGCATACATAACTTTAACGCGGTCAAACACCCATATTTGAAACAACTCTCTGTGGGTCACGCAAATAGCTGTCCCGCGTGGGACTGGAAAATAAACTCTCGAATGCTGAAGGTTATACCATGGAACTGTACCACGGTGCAATCAAAGTTGTCTATATTAGGGTGTTGTTTTCGCAGCGGAAGTATTAAAATTTTCACGCACTAGCTGAAATCAGTTTAAATTTGAAAATGCAATTTTGTCGGCTACGTTTTAACCTAAATTGCGTGAAGAATACACGAACGCACACCGGAAGGGAGCAAAGAGAAAAACAATTGAAATCACATCGCCAATCATTCCGTACCCGAAGTCTAGTTTATCACTGCGATGTAAGCCGAATGATTATCAACGCTGATCCGAAGCCGAGCGATTATATATTCTGATAAGGGTTAGACCGTTTCGGCTATTTAGGCGACATGATGTCATTTGAACCGCTAGTACTGAAACGAGTGCAATGCCACTCATATTGAACAAACTGGACGCGAGCCCGCCCGCCCGGGCCTGCCTCATGTTGCTGGAGATCCTCGGCCTCGACGTGGACCTGAGGGACGTGCACCTGTGGAGCGGCGCCCACCGCACGCCCGAGTACCTCACCAAGAACCTCACACACACGGTTCCGCTGCTGGAAGACGGCGAGTTCTACCTCAGCGACAGCCACGCGATCAACACCTACCTCGTGACCAAATACGGGGGGGTATTAAAGGACCAGCTCTACCCCGACGACGCGCAGAAGCGTGCGGCGGTGGACTCCCGACTATTCCTGGACGCATCGTCAGTGTTCGTCAGGTTCCAAACGGCAATGAGGGACGTCGTGTATAACGGGGCGACTGGCATAAGCGACGAGCACGTTAACGCCTTCGACGAGGCGTACGGATACCTCGACGCGTATCTTCAGAGGGGCGCGTATCTTGCGGGTGATCAGCTGACGCTGGCGGATGTTTCAGCGGTGGCAACGGTTGCCGCTATGTCGGGTCTGGTCCCCGTAGACGCGAAGCATAACAGGCTGAACGAGTGGTTTGCTAAGCTGACCAAGAACGAATGGTACCAGAAAAGCGCTCCGGGAAATGCTCAACTGATCTCCTTCATCCAACAGATGATTAAGAGAAACTCTAGGACACCATAACTCACAGTATCCAGTCGAACTGCTGGATCAATCGTCATCCGACATATATAGATATGAGAATGTGAGTGACATACATAGAATGTGAGTGACAAGCGAGCTGGCAGTTTACCTCATGGTAAGTGACAAGCCGCCCATGGATATTTGCAACACCCGTAGCGCTGCAGATGCGTTGCCACCTTATAATAAAGGGCGCCCCGGCTACCTCACTGACCAGACCTAATGGAGAAGTACTCCCACTTCGGTCACGCCGGTCTTCTGTGAGGTCGTGGCACTTACCCCAACGGACCTGCCCATTCGTGCAACAGCGTAGACTGTTGCGTGGCCCTACCACCGTAAAAATGGTTGAATAACACTATCAGAAATTCGTGATACACGCAACAGTTTCAGAATCCGATTGTAATTGAGGAATCCATCATCACGTCTTAGGTTTAAAGAAAGTCATAAAAGATGTGTGTATTTTTATAGTTCATAGGTATAAGTTTTTCATCATACGAGACATTTTGTAAATTACATATTTGTATATTTTAAGGAATATGCTGTGTGAAAATGACCGGTTTTGTTTCCAAATGCTTTATCAAAATAGTTATACCTTCTCACCCAAATAAAGGCAACAAAAGCCCGTCCTATTTCTTTTTATGTATAGAATACGGAGAAAAGGTTCGAACCGGTGGTAGAGTTTTTTAGTAAGTGAATGCTTCTATATTGAATAAAGATATTTGACATTGACTTTAACATCAATTATTATGACGAAAGACAAGCCTTTTCGCCACAGTAAAATACAAAACCGGCCATGTGACAGACGGACTCGCACTCGAAAGGCACTGCACTATTTATCTATAAAACCGTTTAAAAACTTTTAAGTTAAACGGTTTTATTTTCTGTTTTTTTTTTTTTTTGTGCACGGAAAACTACAATATTGTATTGTCATCTAAATTAAATGTGTGTACCAAATTTCAGATCAATCTGACAACGGGAAGGTACTTAAATTTCAATTTCTAATTTCGACCCAAATAAACAAATAAATTCCGTACGTGTCGAGCTAAATAAAACCGTTTAATAAGAACGGCAAAAAATCATGCCTGTTGTATGGAAGCCCCACTTAAGCATTTTTTATTCTGTTTTTTAGTATTTGTTGTTATAGCGTCTAACTACCACGCTATTCTCGGTTCATGATATACAACCTGGTGACAGACGGACGGACAGACAGACAGGTTAGGCTCAGTATACCCGTTTTACCCTTTAGATACGGAACCCTAAAAATGACATATATTTGTGCATTTCGCGTCCAACTATAAGAGAAACTGCGCTCTAAAGACATTATGAAAGCATAAGTAAAATTGAATCGTACCTGAAACAATTTAAAGCCTGTTTTTTTTTAAACTGAAACTGTTGTGATAAATCAAATCGATATAGGTATTATATAATTTTTTACTTCGTCCGTAAATATTATCTTATACTCGAATAGATTCTCTATCACACAATGTACAACATTGTGTGATAGAGTATCATGTTATATTATACATTTTGTGATACAGTATCATGTTATCTTATTTTACACCTTTTATCTACAAGTCATTATGAAAGTTACGAAGCAACGTAACTTCCGTTCGTTGAATATAGGAACCGGGCATAAGTCAGTCACTAAGCTGTTTGGATAGTTAAATTACAATATACTTAATATTTTAAATTTGTGATATCTTTCGAATGGAATGTCCGAATTTAATAATTCAAAAAGGTATAAGTATAAAGATATTGAAACACTCTTAAATATGAAGTAATTTATTTTTATAAGGATTAATACGAAGATACAAATAAAGAGCCTTTTCTAGTGGCGGCATTTCAATCAAAATTTTAAAATAAAAGAACACTTATTGTGGCATAACTATAATAGTTAGACATATGCTGTCGCTGACACTTTTTGTAAATAATGATGTGTTCTACAAATTCTTACAACATTATTTTATTCTATCATCAATAGTTTTCGCAGCGCACGCGATGTAAAGGATATTTTAAGTTATTTTCGTACACTTTGGGTTACATTATTGAAGTTTTAGTAAGGATCCCTAGATTTTGAAAGTATTATATAATACATAATGTAGCTTCTTAATATTTAATAAGGTGGCGAGTAGACTTAGCTCAGCAGCCTTCGCGGTTAAAAAATAAGACAGCTAACTCATGTAGATACGGCTCGTTTAGTATATTTTAGTTATTTCCACATTATAATGTCTCATAGCATTCTACTTTGGGGAAAGGCCGCTGATATCAAAGAAATTAAAATATTGACTATTGCTTCTCAGTACATACTTGAAAATGTTATGTATGTCCATAAAAACAAACTTGAATTTTCAAGACATGCGAATGTAGTACATGATATAAATACTAGGAACAAACATAAATTAATTCTACCCGCAACCAGGCTGCGTAGAATAACTAATCCCAGAAAACTTTCACAATGTCACTTCTATATCAATTTTTAAATTCAAAAAATATTGTAAAGGAACGTTTGTGTGTTAAAGGCTATTATAATGTTAGTGATTATTTAAATGATAACACACCCTGGAAATGAAGTGATCGTTCCAGGCTTTTTCAAGTTGACTTTAATATATTTGTAAGCATTTCTTTGTTTGATAAAAAATGATTAAAAAAAAGAAAGTCCCGCTGAGTTTCTTTCCCCGGTTCTTCTCAGGTCCGTGGCTTTTCTTTCCAAACCGGTGGTAGCGTTTTGACAATCAATAAGAAAGTGTAATGCTTCTTTATGGAATAAAGGTATTTGATTCTGATTTTGATTTTGTGTTTAATGTACCTAAATTATTCTTTAACCAGCTAGCAAATAAGCTCATATCTAGCTCCGCTTTTTCTTGCCATAATGCCAATCTCACCAAGTAAAACATAGAATATCTATTATCCGATAGCAAAGATCGTTTACATAGACTAGAAATAGTGTGGGATCCAGAACACTACCCTACGACACACCATACGATAGCGTTACGTCATCACTATTGAATGTAATGAGCACTCACTTTTTGAGTTCGATCCGAGAGATAACTCTTAAAACGAGAGAGTGCATTGGCTGCAATATCAGGTTTTTCAGTTTATGTACAAGAATAATGGTAGAGACCGTATCGAAAGCTTTTTTGTGTTTCAGAACCAATGAAAAAAAAATTCTGTTGTGCAAATTGTGTACCAATTGTGTACCGCAAAATGTTGTTATCCAAGGGTAAAACGGGACCCTATTACTAAGATTCCGCTGTCTGTCTGTTTCTCTGTCCGTCTGTCATCAGGCTTTTATCTCACGAACCGTGAAGGTTAGACAATTAAAATTTGTAGAAAATACAATTGAAATTTTCACAGATGTGGTCTTTCTATTGCCGCTATAACAACAAAACAGAATAAAAAAATAATTAAGTGGGGCTCCCATACAACATACATGATTTTTTTGCCTCATTTATAGATAATACAATTATAACCTTAGTGTGTGAGTCCGAATCGCACTTGGTTGGTTTTATTTATATTTGTTAAGGTAATTTAAGACACTTGTATTTATACGGTTCTATATTTCGATATAAATTACCGGGAGGATTGAAATTGGTGAATTTGTGGTTGTATATTACAACTAGCGACCCGCCCCGGCTTCGCACGAGTGCCATGGTGCCATTATACACATAAACTTTCCTCTTGAATCACTCTATCTAGTAAAACGTTATTACACAATCACAAATATTGACATTAATATTTATACGATACTAACGTCACTCAATTGTATTGTCTTCTCGGAACCCCCTAACACTTAAACTTTATAGGATATATATTGGGAATATAGAAAAGTGTTGTTTTTAGACTTTTTCAGGCCATTTTTTAAATTTTTCTCTCCGTAAGAACCATCCTCGTACTTCAAGGAATATTATAATAAAAGAATTAGCGAAATCGGTTCAGCTTTTCTCGAGTTTGCGCTTAGCAACACATTCAGCGATTCATTTTCATATATAGAGATGACTGAAGACATTAAATGCAACAAGCTAAAAAATTTTATATGAATGATGGAAAACCGGGGCCCGCTTTATTGAAAGGTGGCAACGCATCCGTTACCCTACAGTTGTAGTGTTCATACTCCATTGGCAGTGGAACTCACTTCAAGTGAACATCAAGTGAAACGACTGCTCCCGTGCCAATATTTCTCATAATAATTTTGAACAAAAAAAACCGACTTCAAACAGGAAACTAAAAGCATTGTCAGCACCTATAACATTTGAGGATTGCCCTCGATTTTTATGGGATGCCATCATCAGATCTTGGTTTCCATATCATGGTACCACCCTTGGGATATCTGCTTTCCAACAAAAAAAGAATCATCAAAATCGGTTCATAAATGGCAAAGTTATCCACGAACACACATAAAAAAAATAAACATATATACGGTCGAATTGAGAAACCTCCTCCTTTTTTGAAGTCGGTTAAAAAAATATAGATGAAAATCATTTGGCCATTAGGCGCCGTTGAAATCTACCGAAATAACATTTCAAGTATAACCTGTCAAATTTGTCTTTTTCTACTTTTAATGTTTAATCTTACGTGCAGAGATTAGCACTATAATAAACTTTAAATTTCTAAAAAGCAATGGTGACATCTCTCGTTCGAATTATCGTTGTAAAACTCGATTTTCGAAATTGTTTGTATGCTGGAAAGGATATAACAATAGATACGGATGGAAGCATTGCTTCAAATGCTAAAAAATGTAGATAAAATACGTTAAGATTTTCGTCGGTGTGGCAATCAGCTGTTTAGCTTAGTGGCTAAATCGTCAGGCCGTACTTCTTCTACAAATTTTAATGTTTAATCTTAAGTGCTGAGATTAGCTCTATAAAAAACTTTAAATTTCTGTCAAATTTACTTAAGTTACCGTGAGATTTCGAATTTTTAGATGTCAGATTTAGAGAATTGATAAAAAAAAACTATTCATTGGTACAGTGCAAGTCATTTTGTCTTATCTGTGATTGAACCCTTGCGGTATCGATAAAACTTTCTATTTATTTTTTAATTAGTCGTGATGGTACTTATACATGCCTTTTTGTCACATTAAAGTTAAAGTAAATTACCAGAAGAAGATAATTATTTTTCCTACAAATTTAAAAAGTAGTCGATCGATAGGAAACCGTCCTCGGCAATCCAATAAAAAACAAATGAACCAGATTGTCCACAGTTAATATTTGTACGCATTCAAAAGATTTGTTTTTTAAGGGAGTTTACAGTATTTTAGGCAAGGATTTGTTGATTGGACGAAATTAAAGGAACTATTCTAGAAGATTGTTACCTGTATTACACGCGAAATTTAGTTAAACTATTAAATATTAATATAATGCCTAAACACTCTCGTAGTAATGCTTCTTTTCCGGCATTAAAGGAAAAAAATATATAAAAGCGACATTAAGTTATAACATCGCGAAGTTAAAACATATTATGTCCCTGTAGTAATGTGCCAAACAATTGTCATAATTTCTATTACGTCGGCTACTTTCGATCGTGTTTAATTGTAAGATACTCTTTAATAGTATGTCAATTGACTAAGCCAGATATTTTTTATATTAAACGGGTATCGAAGTTGGGGGCGCTAGTGTCGTTGATTTTTGGCGGGAGATTTGACAGAGATACCGAAGTTTAGAAAGACGAAGGCTGATTTTTGTGATGAACCATGTGCTGATAGATTATTAATAATACTTTATTGTATAATTTGTAATGATAACATTTTGGTGTGTGTTTTAATATAAGTGTTTAAAAGTAAAAAACCAAGTTTCATTGGAATTAATACACCCCTCCTTGATATACCACGAACACACGATTTTGGATGCAACAAGCGTAAGTAAGTATAGAACTGTTACACATAGGTGAAAACATGATTATAGGGAGCCTTCTAATGCATGAATGGAATTGAGTGATTGCCTGGGAGCACGTGTTTCCGGAATGAATAAGCAAAAATTACTATTAAAAAAAGGTCTAAAATGAACTTGTTGTTTCTCAAAATAATCTCCCGTTGCACTTTTTCATACGATAAACCAATTTTGAAAACTTTGTGCCACTCCTCCGTGGTGACCTCATAAGCGTGTTCTTCTGGTGATAAAAGCTACTAATTCTAGCATGGTGCTTCATCGCCAAAAAAAGTTTGGAGCCAAGCGAGGCTCTAATGAAATGTCAACTTGAAATCGTAGAAAATCACACTACGACAATTTTGCTCGATTAAATCCACATACGGAATTTTTAAAATGGCACAATGTAATAACGATTGACACTCGGTTGAAACAAACTGCATTCTACAGCCAAAGAGTTCCATTATCAAATGTTGTAATTTATAATTACTTTTTACCACTTACATATGGTTTACGTAAGTGGCCAGTACCGGAAACTTTTAGTGTGGCCTATGTACTCATCCCACCAAATTATGTAAAAATTTGCAATGATAGACAAATTCTTTTTTTTTCTTCTTATATCATCGTGGCAAAACAAAGATACGTCATCATCGCTTTGTATATCCCATCCTTAATTTTTAATTCGGGGTTGTTAAGATTAAAAAATAGGCCAAGTCAGACTCGCACACAAAGGGTTCCGTACCATTATCTATAAAAACGGCAAAGAATCATTTCTATTGTATGGGTGCCCAATATTATTTTATTCTGTTTTTTTAATATTTTTTGTTATAGCGGCAACAGAAAATATCAACTGTCTAACCTATCACGGTTCATGAGATATAGCCTGGTGACAGACAGACAGCAGCGTCTTCGTAATAGGGTCCCGTTTTACCCTTCGGTACGGAACCCTAAAAATGGCGTCGTGTCAAAACAGGCGTACGGAAGTTCCTTGACGGATAGATATCTATTGGCAGTTGAATTTAATATCTATAACTATATACTCTTATATTCACGTCAAAGCTAGTGGAGGAATAGGCAGACTCGATGAGAGTCGACTGTCGCCAACGTCCATACCACGTTGAATACACCGGTTCTCGTCCGATCACCGAAGTTAAGCAACGTCGGGCGCGGGTCAGTACTTGGATGGGTGACCGCCTGGGAACACCGCGTGACGTTGGCTTTTTGCTGCCGATTTCTTTTTATTTCTTTATTTCACCACGACTGACAATATTCGAGACGGAAGCTTTCGAGAAACTCACTCATAGTTAGGTAGTGTGTAAATATTAGCAACCAGATTCAAATATTCTTTTTTCTTCTAATTTCAGGCGAGTTAGCGGCAAAACGAAGATCATCATCGCTTCGTATTCACAATGGGGCGTCCCATGAAGATAAGCGGATTTGGTCATTAAATTGTCAGCCACAAAGCACAAATGTCGAGATTCATTAGGGGTCGAATATAATACATCTTTAAAGTAAAGACTCATTGCCTGCGTACGCATCTGTTATTTTCATTTCGCGGGGGTTGAGAAGATTTTTTTTTATTTACGGCGCACAGCTTATCAAAATTGCGTAAACAATAATAATATTGTCCCCTGTGCTGGAGACGATTCTCGCGAACAAACCTGATATCGTGTTGATGGACCGGGCACAGTCGCATTTATTTTTGGTTGACATTACCATTCCATATGTCGAGAACCTCGTGAAAGCCGAACCAGATAATAAGACAAAATACCTGGACCTGGCTGTGTCGACCTAAATTATCCCGATAGTCGTTTCTGCGTATGGGTAAATCCCAGTCAACCTCTATTTTTTTATTTATAAACACAAAAGTAAAGTAAAGTAAAGTAATAGCCTATACATGTCCCACTGCTGGGCTAAGGCCTCCTCTATCCAGAGGGTATCGGGGCATAGTCCACCGCGCGGCCCCACTGCGGATTGGCGGACTTCACATATATTCGAAATATATATTTTTTCGTTATTATTTCGAAAATATGCAGGTTTCCTCACGATGTTATCCTTCACCGCTGAGCACGTGATAAGTCAGCACTTATAAACACAACCAGAGGAAAAAAATATCCCCATAACTATTATCCCCTGCGACAGTACTCTTTGATTGTGAAAATGACATTATGTGCAGTTGATAAAGGTTTGATTAGATAAATTGGAATTAGGTAAATGTCAAGAGGTTGTTATTGGGTGCTATGGTAATATCGTCGTCTTGCTTCACTTCATCATTTCGCCTCTTTTACTGTGTGCGCAGTGCCGGATTAACCACGTAGCAAAAGTAGCAATTGCTACGGGCCCCGTGCGAAAAGGGGCCCCAAATATTAAAGCCACTCTATCTGACCGTAATTTTGAGTGAAACCTGTTATGTATGGAAGAGTATTCAATTATTTTGTTACCACTTTATACTGAACCCATTGCAGATCCAGGGCTGTTTGAAAGAATTTGCTACGGCTTGCCCGCGCTTGCCTATTCGGACACTGGGTTTGCGCGCATCGTAAAAATTTTCGCCACAGAGTTGAGACTTCATAAACGATTTGCATTACACAGCAACTCATTCCATTCGTACCGGAAGGAATGATTTGCGATGTAATGCTGCGTCACTGTAATATAAGGCAAATGTTTATCTTCGCTGAGCACTTTATATTCTGATAAGAGCTCAAGCTTTTCGGCTATTTAAGGCGATATGATGCCATCCGACGCCAGTGACTGCCATAGCGAGCGCAATGCCCCTTATACTGAACAAAACGGACATCAGCCCGCCGGCTCGGGTCAGCCTCATGTTGCTGGAGATCCTCGGCCTAGACGTGGAACTGAGGGACGTGGACCTGAGGAGCGGCGCCCACCGCACGCCCGAGTACCTCGCCAAGAACCCCACACACACGGTTCCGCTGCTGGAAGCCAGACAGCCACGCGATCAACACATACTTCGTGACCAAATACGGGGGGGTATTGAAGGACCAGCTCTACCCCAGTGATGCACAGAAGCGGGCGGTTGTGGACTTCCAGCTGTATCTCGACGCGTCCACCGTGTACGCCGCGTTCCAGGCGGCTATGGAGGACGTCATGTCGAACGGGGCGACAGCCATAAGCGACAAGCACGTTAAGGCCTTCGACGAGGCGTACGGATTCCTCGACACGTATCTTCAGAGGGGCGCGTATCTTGCGGGTGATCAGCTCACGCTGGCGGATATATCGGCGGTGGCTACGGTCTCCGCTATGTCGGGACTAGTCGCCGTAGACGCGAAGCATATCAAGCTGGACCAGTGGTTTGCGAAGCTGACCAAGAACGACTGGTACCAGAACAACGCTGCAGGAAATCCTGCCCTTATCTCCTACATCACACAGAGGATGAAGACCAACTCTGCCTAGGAAACTAGCGATGTTTCCAGTCAAAAGGTTCTTCTGGAACAATCGCCATCCGACATACCGTCGAAAAGCACCATCAGATATTCGTGGTACAAGCGACAGTTCCAAAAACCTATTGTTAGCAGTGAAGGTAATAAACATGGAAGGATTATTGTCGCTTCAAAATGATATAACGAAAAACTATACCGTGACCGCGCGGGACTTATAAACCGTACCGGATATAGATTTATAGAACTAACAAAATGTTCATTATTGTTTGACGGCGCGTGATAACTGTCAATTAGAGTTATGGTGCTTTATAATAACAATCACTGGTATGAAATTGGGGCTTCCATGTTTTATTAGCATCCACTGTTTGTAAGTAATCTATCGTCACGTCTTAGATTTAAAGATATATAAGGGATGTTGTAAATTCATAGTTGATATATGATTTTATTACACAAAATATTTCGTAAATTATATGTATACATTTAATTAAATATGCTGTCTTAAGTCAGCCGTCTTTTTATATCTTGAAGTAATTGTACACATTAAATAAAGATAACAAATCCCGACATAATGCCTCTTGCTCAATGAACCTTTATATCTTCTTGTATCTTCTATCTATCTTCTATATCTAATCTATATACTATAATAAAAACGTTACTGATCGTTGTCTATACATGGAAGATATTTGAGAAAAAATACTATTGGGGGCCTTAATCAACGCAGTAGAACCCAAAACAATGTTTTTTTAATTATTTGTCTGTTTTTCTGTTTGTCTGTGCGTTTGTGTACGCTAATCTCAGAAAATGCTTAACCGATCAACTTACACTAATGCATTGCAGTAAGCTTCACTTAACATTTAGCGTTGATTTTATTTAAGTCCGTTCATAAATTAAAAAGTCATATCAACTTAAAGAACCACATTGAAGATCGTTGCGAGAAAATGCTATATAATAGCTGCAGTTGAATTGGGTGAAACTATAGTTAACTATATTATTATGGTTTAAATAAAGTTTAAATAATCGACCAACTGCAAGTCGGACTCGCGAACGAAGGTGCGACGAGCGGCTCTAAATGCGCCCCCAGAGAGAAAAAAGTGAGAAAAAGAAATATCCGCCATTTTTTTTTTATGAGACAAGGGGCAAACGAGCAGGAGGCTCACCTGATGGTAAGTGATTACCGCCGCCCATGAACACCTGCAACACACAAGGGCTTACAAATGCATTGCCGGCCTTTTAGTAAAGAGTATGCTCTCTGCTCGAAGGTCCCCAGGTCGTAACGGTTCGGAAAGACCGCCGGTGGCAGCTGGTTCCACAGAGTGGTTGTGCGAGACAGGAAATGCCTTGAAAATCGCAATATTGTGGAACGCGTTCATGTAATTTAAAATCTATAGTAGTAGTTGTGATAAATGGAATCGATATGGCCAAACAGATACCGTGTCTGTAAACGCTGTATGTCATCGTATTTCATCAGATAATAATTATAATAAAGATGGGACTGATTGGGAAGTAAACAACGATGTGAGAAGGGAGCAAAATTGGTTTTCAGCATAACCGAAGGTTTTTTCTGACAGGTATTGCGTTTGGTATATGGAGGGTAGAATAAAGGAGGACCGTCTCGTATGGGGGATTAGGCGAAAAAGTGTCCACTTGTAAACAGCAAATTATTGTTCGAACTCTCACCGAAATAGCGCTAGTGTAGCAAGTGGAAATGATATGAACTTAGCAGTTATAAGCAGAGTGAAGTGTGCTGGGTTGAAAAATTTAATATTTCTCTTGACTTCTGTAGTTTTAATTTAATTTTTTTGTTTCTTTAATTTTATTCCATACTAATTTTTGTCTATATATTACAATAAAATTTAAAAAATTGCGCTGTAACAAAGCGGAAATGTTTCTTTCCTTTTTCAATTCAGTATCCTACTCTAATAGTTTGTGGCGCTCTATTTAAAATTCTATAGCCACCTTAATTTGCTCCCTTTCAACGGACACTTAAATACACTGAGATGGTCCTCCTTTATTCTACCCTCCATAGTTTGGTAGCTAATCCAATCTATACACTACCGTAGGAGGTACTCCTATGCAAAGATTTTTGCAACTGGTAATCAGCAATTATAGCTCGTTTGCCGCTTTCTCACATAAAAAATTATTTATCTACAAAAGAAAAGTATGTTTAATTGTGTTTAATCAGTTATCTTGTGTTGTCGCTGGCAACACTGTATACCGGATATGACGTTAACTACTCGATCGAAGGGACACATGGTCGCATGGGGCAGAGGTCACTTGCGTTCCCCGACGGTGATATAACACTAGTGCTGTTTGTCGTTATAAAAGTTGTTAATATTCAAGTTCAGTAATAGTTAAAATATTAGAATTTAAGTAATAACGTTTGAACCCTTATAAATAGCATTTTATTTTTTACTTTATAATGCTTCACTTTGAACACAGAAATATGATATTCCACAGCCTAAGCCTAATTATTTAGCTCGGGACTAGATTTCATAATGCATGGTAACACTAATTAAACGTAGGTATTGAAAAGAAAACTGAATCCATAGCCAACATTATTAGTCAATTGAGTTTCCATAGCAAAAGCGTTGCTGAGTTTGGGACTAGAGAACGTTGTGTAAAAATGTGTCCTAAATATATTTATTTATTTAAACGTTTATTTAAAATAAGATTCAGACGGTAAGGTCATAAGAATGGCCTTGCATCTTTCATACCGAGACTTAGAGGGCCTTAAAACACAAGCACTTCTATGTACATGAATTAACGTCAATACATAGTACAAAACAAAGTCGTCCCGCTGTCTGTCTGTCCCTATGTATGTTTAGATCTTTAAAAATACGCATCGGACCTTGATGCCGTTTTTTTACTAGATAGAGAGAGAGTTATCACTTGCATACATAAGGATAAAAAACGCATAAAAAATAAGTATTGATTGTTCGTTTCGTAAAGAATGTTCAAATTTAATGTTATGCTCGGTTGTTATTGAAATGCAAGTTTAGTAATATGTATAGTAATTTAGTCATGTTATAATTTTGTTTTGTAACCGCGCCAAATAAATTAAATAAATAAATAACCTAAATTTTTAAAAGGAATTAAGAAATTTCGAAAGCATCAAGAATTATGTGATATTAATTTATGATAACTTATAAAAGCGTCCCAAAACCATATTATCTTTAAATTAGCTTTTCTTCACAATGCTAACTAATATCTTGGGAAATGATATGCCATCGTTTTTCCGGTTCGTTACATATAAGATTTCTTCTTTTATTGATGGTTTAAGCGTGGTCACTAGTTTCTAAGTTTGAATAAACATTTACCTTCGCCCGATAAGCAGAGTTATAAAATTCATAGATAAAAATATTTTATAATAAGGTTATAAATTCCTAGTCGCATAGTAACACTGAAAGACATTAAGATACTGTCAGTTAGTTATGTCCGCATCGGAAAAAAAAAATATTTTAAAAAGCTGACGGTAGGTCGGGTTAATTATAACATTGGACCCTGTGAGACCCCTGTCACCTGTCAGTTACTACCTACCTACCAGTTAGCTGAAATTTAAATAAATTCCTGCGTGCAAGCAATAAGCAAGAAGTTGCAAGATTAACTGTGCTTTAACTGTGATAGGGCCACGCGAAAGCTTTCACTGTTGCAGGTATGGGCTGGCGCGTCCACGGAAGTACCACAGCCCACCATAAGAAAACATTCAGAAACTGAGAACAGAGTTCTAAAGTTGGGTGAACACTTGCCTTTTCTTTGGTATCGGGGGGAAACCTTCGAAAGATCAGTATATGTCAGGGTCATGTTGGGTTCTTACCTACTAAAACCTCCTCGGTGGCCACCTTCTGTACGCTTGGAGAGACCCCGGGATCTCCTATGGAACGCACCGGTGTATCGGTACTGGGCGTGAGCACGCCTCGGAGAAGAATAAACCTTCCCCGATTACCTCGCCATCTTGCAGCAACTCGTGGCCACTTCTGCCAATCCGTTGCCCCTTTTAGTCGCCTTTTACGACAGGAGATACCTTAGTCCTATTCTATGAGCTGGGAGTACAGGGCTGACCACTTGCCTACGCGTTTATTCCCAAAAATTCTACGATAACATGAACACGTACAAAAATTTCGCTTATAGGGGCAGGGTTTAAGTCCTCTTTAACCTTCTCACCGATTATCATTAAGCTTCATTAAGATTGTGGGCGCCTAAAAGGGACATAAATTACATATATTTTTTTTATATGGGCTTTTAACCACACCGATTGCTGTGTAATAATGGAAATATTCTAGTTTAAAGCCATAAAACGCTTAAAGCAATACCATTATGCGAGGTTAATGTTAATTCTAATAGACCAGTATAAATGTCATAAATTCGTTGTGTTGATAATAACCATAAACCAAGCCCTATCGATTGGAATGAACGGAAATAGACGTAAAATTTTCATTTAATGGTTTTAAGTGTATTTTAGGGTCGTAAACATGGTCGTTCTTGATAAAAAGGTCCATGTATATATTTATGTTCACTGATACATCAGTTGGCTCCTCGTAGGAGAGTAGCGCAACAAGGAATAACGCATCACTACTGTAAGTCAATCAAAAAGGAAAACATTATTAATTCTCGGATGTTTATGTTTTTGATTTATGTATGTAAGGGCATGACTGCGTTATATATAGATTTGCTAAATTCTTTGTTCGAAAGGGTTTTATTCCGAAACAGTCCCATTTAAACTTCATATAGATCTGGCGACGAGTTACGGAGTTAGACAATGGAACTCTTTAAAAAGGATAGCTAGAACCGCGATTGTTGCTATCGCATAAATATGCATTGTTTTGCTCAATCACAACACAACATCGCGTCTGTACAATCGAAAACAACGTATTTACACAATCGATACTCTGTTTTCTAGTTCTTTTTAACCGACTTCAAAAAAGAAGGAGGTTATTCAATTCCACCCTACATATATTTTTTTAATGTGTGTTCGCGGATAACTTCGTCGTTTATGAACCGATTTTGATGATTATTTTTTGTTGGAAAGGAGATATCCCAAGGGTGGTACCATGATAAGGAAACCCAGATCTGATGATGATTGCATCTCAGAGAAATCGAGGGCAATCCTCAAAAGTTATAGTTGTTAACAATGTTTTTTAGTTTCCGGTTTGAAGTCGGTTTTTTTTTGTTATACTTAAAAATATTGCTAAGCGTCCACTTGTCTGACAGTGGAATAAATCTCCTATCAAAATTATTCCTTAAAATTCGCAAAGCAATTCAAGATGAGCCGTTGTCAATTCGCCGACGCGATTGGTAATCTTTGTAAATCAACTTATAGTCAAACGAGTGCGTATTAAACTAAGACGATTATTGTAATTTTTTTTTAAATATTGATTAGCTAATTGCACAGTCGACGACCATCGGGGTTTCGGTCCGAACCGCGACCTCGATGGCCCTTAGATGACACACCATTGTTAAACGCACGCATGTGCACATGCGTGGCCTTACTCACAGCGGAGGGCCCAAACCCGTGGCTTCTGGCTAGCCCACCGGTTCTGCATCAGATGAAGCTTTAATACTGAACTGAAAGCAACAACATCAGTTAATACAAGAATACCTTGCTAAAAAAATAGAAAGTAGCTAAGCAACAACCAATACTGCGGCTATCTAAAATACATATATAAATATATATGCATTTCTTGAATATAGGTGGATTACATACATATTTAAATGTATTAAATATAAATATATTAAATTATGCATCGAATCCACCTAAGTTGCGAGAATGATTTTATGCTCAGATCAGATATACTTGGCTTGGCTTGACTCAAGATTGTTGAATTTATGCCGCTGTTTTATAATTTGATTGAATAATTTTATAATGATTCAGATAATGCCTAGTACATATTGATGTAAGCAGCATCATTGGATGTGGACTGTTATCATTAATTTTTTTTATTTTATTTATTCATTAATGCTTACCAACTAAATGCATACAGTATATTGAAATGTAAAATTGTAAACAATATACTATATGTACATAATTAAATTACAGGTAAACACAACACTTATAAAACAAACATGAAATAGAGAACAGGAACTTAATTAAAAAAATTATCTGTTATTTCTGAGAAAAAAATCTCTACCTAGGTTTAATTTTTATAAAATGTCCTTTTACCCCTGTTTTCAGGGAATGAAAAATATCATTCGAATACAATAGTAAATTTCGCCGCAAAAAAAATGTTATATTAGCTCGGTCGGTAATGGGGCGGCCCCAAAACAGACGGTCGTATCACGATCATTTACACACTTATTTTTTTTTTACTTTTTTCATTTTATTTATTTTTTATTTTTCCAAAAAACCGGTCCTCCAGGTACTATAAAATTATTTGAGGTGTGTGTATATTTTTTTCTAAATATGTGTAGTTTTTCAGAATATTGTAAGCATTTAATGCAGCTGCTAGAGGTGCGAAAAATCGGCGAAAAATCGATCTGACTAGGTTTCATTTTTAGAAAATGTCGTTTTATCCCAGTTTTCAGGGAATGAACAATATTATTCGAATACGACGGTAAATTTCACAGAAAAAAAATGTTATAATAGCTCGGTCGGTAATCGGGCGGCCGCTAACAAACAGCCACGAAACAGAAGGCCGTGGTTCGTATCACGATCATTTTTTTACTTTTTTTTCGATTCCACATCATTGCTTTCTTTACCTTTTATTTTTTGTCGATTTGTTATTTTGTTATTTTTTTCCCTTTTTTTTTAAAGTTCTTTCTTTTGTGAAAAACACCAGTTCATATTTTCTTATTATTACGTCGGTAAGATCGAAACATATTATGCATATTTCATTGCTTAGTAATTTGTATCTAAATGTAATTTCCAAAATATACGATTTACCAAAAAAAAAAAAAAACAACCCTCCAGGTCCTCCAGGTACTTATAGATTAAAACGTGCATGAACACTGGCACGTTTACCATTTGCATATTAGTGTTTTACCATAAAACTTGATACATGTTTTTTACGTAGAAGTTTGTGCCTCGTTGGCCTGGTCATGGGTTCGATTACCACGCGTGGCAAACAATTGTTTTCCCGATCTGGTTGTTCGTTTACCAAGGAGGGTTGATGTCAGGCGGCTGGTCTTAAAAACATATGAAAAACCGGTTACAAGATGATTCAAGTATTGTGCCGACCCCATATAGGTGGGATAAGGGCGGGAGGGTGAAGACGATGTTTATATTAAAATTTATCGGCAAGAGAGCCGGCCGTTCACCTGATGTTAAGTGACTACCGTCGCCCATGGATCTACAACTCCTTGTGGGTTGCAAATAAAATCATGTCTGTTTTACGGGAGGCCCATTTAAATATTGTTTTGTCCCGTTTTTTAGTATTTGTTGTTATAGCGGCAACAGAAATAAATCGTGCTCATGAGATACAGCCTGATGACAGACGGACAGACAGACAGACAGACGGACAACGGAGCCTTAGTAATAGGGACCCGTTTTACCCTTTGAGAACGGAACGCTAAAATGGGCCCAAGTTACCGACGAAACGCGAAAGTATAACACTTTCTTGCCTTTCTTCTTTGAGGCAGTGGTTGTATGCTTGCCCGGACGGGCGTGCCCATTCCTGCAACAGAAGAGGCTGCTGCGTACCGCTGCAACAGTCAAAGCAGTCCATTTACATTAATTTAAAAGATTCGATTGTTGACGACAGTTAAAAAGAAGTTGGCAAAAGGTCTTATGGGAATAATGTGACGAAACATTTTATAGCTGTTTACTGATCTTTACAGCCACAAGCCACTCAATTCTTTTTAATAGATCGAGTCAACATTTAATATGTATAATATTCGCGTAAAATCAAGAAAACAATAGACAGAGTGATTCAAGAGGAAGGTTCATACTGTAACGACCTATTAATAATAATAAATATTATTATTATTTAGTCATAATAAAGATCAATTAAGATGAAAATAAAACGTTTAAGAACGTTTAATCACAATAAAAGTTAATAATATATACTTAAATTAAAGAAATATAAGTGTTAGTATGAGGAAATGATATTACAAAAAAAAAATTGATTAAAAATAGTTAAAAATCACTTAAAATACTCAAAAAAGGATATTTATTAAAAATATATAGCAAGATACGATCACTATTATGTCCATTAAATACAATTCCATACTTAGTGATTTCTAAGGGAAGTATTATGTACCGTGCGGGGACACATTTGTATGACCGCACATATGTAAGTACAGAGGTCGATCGCGACTCTTAGTACTATAGTCAAAGTACATTGTATGAACGTCCCATACCCATATCATATGGAAGTAAGGTCTAATGAATAAAAGTGATAATATGTGAAGGCTCAGAGAAAATATAATAAATATATAAATATAATGAAGAGCAATGAATGACTTGGGACTTTATAAGACATATTACTATGGAGTTGCGTGGTACTTCTGTACGACGATATGGTCTACGGTAAACGTGGAACCATGAATGGATATGTCTTCAGTGTTGGACATATCATCGATAGCTGATGGTAGTTGGCGTCTTAGTGACTATCACTATGATACGTTAGCTGTCATTCGGCATAGTAAGAGTTTGGTGGTAGTTGGCGTCTTAGTGTGTTGCACTATGATACGTCGGCTGATCATCTGACTTTGGGAAGTCTGGTGGTGGCTTGCGTCTTAGTGTATTCCACTATGATACGTTGGCTGGCTATTACTTGGCTTGGGTGGGGGTCCGTTGGTGGTTGGCGTCTTAGTGTTTACGCTATGATACGTCGACTATCATTCGGATCGTGAAAGAGTATGTTTGGACACTTCATGTGTTCCGAGGATATTCTAAACTTTGGAGCTGAAGTTGATTGGAGTTGTATTGGTGTGGTGTGAGGGTGTGCCACCTACGCGATAGTCACATTGATGCATGCGGCTATATGCAGTACTGCGTCTTGTGGTAGTTGCGGGGTGATCTGCGCCTAATATCATTGCATCGTATGATTCTGGTTGACGGAGGTTCGAGGTGATGATGTCTGCTGTGTATGCGGATAGGCTGTATGTTGGCGTGTTGACCTGCGATAGTTGTATTGATGCATGTTGCATTTAGTGACATTGCGTCTTACGACATTTGCTTGGGAGACGACGCTATTCATAATGGCCGAGTCTGCGTCTCGGTTTGATGCACATCTCAGTAGATTTGTCCAAGTCGGGTTCCTGATGACGGAACTGCAGACTGTCTGACCTCTTTATACGTTTTATCATTATTAACGAATCTCAGTAAAGTTCCCACCGTTCGAACGAATAATGGCAACTTTCTGGTGGGTGAGACAAACTTGATCGAAAATACACTATACTCAACGTCAGAGACACTGACAAATAAATATATGTTGCCAATTATAAACCCTTCTGATGGCTAAACATAAAAATCACAACTATGGCTATATCTGACTATTTCAATGGTTGGTGGAGCATAGGCGTTTACCTCATGTGGATGGTAGCTGGCGGGAGAAAACCTCTCAAGGCTGCGGCGATGCCGTGCAACGTTTTAACCATACCCTTGGGGCTACGCGCTCTGCGACGAAATGTCGTGCTAACCTTTTTAATGGTGGTGATGCCAAAACACTAACAATCACGTCTGCAGTCGCGGCGATCTGGCAAAAGTGGTGGCGCTTACGGAGGGCTTATTATATCATAGGGCCAGAGTGCCTGATCTTTAACACATGCCCAAAACCGTATTGACGTACATTCACGAAGACTGGATTTGTCGTCGACTTGTATGACGTTTACACGCATTGACATGCGCGACTTCGGTCAAAGTTTGTGCTTACGCACTGCCAAGGGGCCAAGCCCTCTTTATGCTGGTAAAACAGCTTTGCAATGGACTTCGGTCCTTTCCCCAACTTTTTGTCCCTCTTCTGGGGGGGGGGGGCGCAATATGTTGGTTGGCGCTCACCGCACACGGCGTTGGTGAGTGTTTTCATGGAGCCGTGTGCCTTCCCTACATTTTTTTTAAAATGTGGGGGAGCTGTTGACTTGTATCGGGTGTGTAAAATTGATGTGAGCCCTTTTCAAGAGAGAAGGGATGTTAGTTTTAAAATTATATTGTGAGCCCTTTACAAGTGTGAGAGGGAGTATACTACATACTCTGAGCCCGTCTCAAGCGAGTCGGGATTAGTTGTTAAGAAAGCAATCTGACATTATCTCTGGCTTATACCACAACTAGTGAATATTTATCTATCCAAGATCCACCTAAAAGAATCAAGTTACTAAATAAACACAACGTAAATGAGGTCCTACCGAATATGACGATCACAATAATATTTCATACGGCTAAATATTACCTTTAGAAAGATCCTATAGAAAGATCAATAATTTATCCTGGTCACGTAATGATGTTATATGATTTATTCATATAATGGGGGAAAAAATATATATAAGTTTAATTATATATATACACACAATAAAGGGGGGGGGGTGCGAGTTACAATACGTAAAATACATTGCACCCGTGCGCAGCCGGGGAGGGTCGCTAGTTATTTCATATTGATACAATAGCAGTTTTAACGAAAAAAAGAATCGACTTCAAAAAAGTGTATTAGCACTGAAAAGTTTTACATAATACTAAATTTAATATAATCTAATCTTGAAATCCTAAATCTAACCTATACAACCTAACCTATCTAACCAAAAAAATAAAAAATTGGGCCACACGGGAAGCACCAAAAAGCTTTCAAATAAAAAAAGAATGATCAAAATCGGTTCACCCCGTCGATAGTTCTGAGGGAAAAAACATGAAAAAAAAAATACAGTCGAATTGAGAACCTCCTCCTTTTTTGAAGTTGGTTAAAATATAATAACAATAACAATAGAAAATTATATCACAATATTACAAACTGTACAGTAATGTCAAATTAAAATGGATTTTTTTAATTCATGTTTTGGGTACCCCTTTAAATCAAGGATGAGCAAGGCGGCTTGCGGCCCGTTAAACATGTCCGAATTTATTTTATCGAATTTGTCCCATCTATTTTTTTTATTGTTATGAAATTAATTATAATAAAATGGGAGTACATAGATTAGAGAACCGAAATATTTTTTGTTCGTTTTGCTGTTCTTTTCTTGTTTGTGTCTTTTACCTTGCATTAAAATTTGTATATGAAATGTTTACTTTTTTTTATTTTATATTTTATTATTCTAATATTTATTATGAATAAAGTTTCGTAAATAATTATGTGCGGCCCGCCAAAAAAAGTTAAAATTAAAATTGGCCCATTGATTAAAAAGGTTGCTCACCCCTGCTTTAAATAATAACATTAAAAAATGGACGAAAAATTCCTACTGCCAAAGTTCCGACCCGGTCAGGAATCGGGAATATGAATAATATATGAAAAAATGGACGTCGCATCTACGACGTCCATTTTTTTTCTACAAGTTTTAATATGAAACATTCTGCTATATTTTAATGTTTCATCTTATTTTGATTTCAAAATAAAATTAGTCCGAGGACAGTGACAAAATTCAATAAAACAATATTGTTACACTCTCAGAATTTCGTAGAGTATTTTTATGTAATTAATTTCGTTGAAAATTCGCCATAAAAAATTTTGCACTCGACGAAACATTGTCAAATTGTACATTCGCCAAATAACTCTGCGTCCCGTGTTCTCAGAATGAAAGTAATTACGATCTTTAGAGCGATTATTTTCACCTTTTAAAATTCCCGTTGAAACGAGAGCCTTTGTGGACATGTTCGGTGATTTAAAACTGTTAAATAAAACGCTATCATATGTGTTAAAGTAGTTTAATTTGCTTTCATTAATGCTTTTGATACAACAAAACATTTTACATGCAGGCACAGTGGTGGCGGTTTTAATATATTTAATAAAACATTTTTTCTTAAGTAATTGATTAAAATAATGACTAAGCTAAATGGATAAAAAGGGTAATTTCTGGTAGGAATGGTAAATTCTGTTCCAAATGCTTTGAAAACACTCACACATTGTAAGGAGAGAGATGCTCTTACTTTCGACGCGGGAAATATAAACAACAATTATATATATATATATATATATATATATATATAATTGCATGGAAAAATCAAAATATTTCTTCTTCTTCTTCTTAATAATGGCTTGCTTTGTCAAAATATTTCATTTTCCCATACAAACTGTCCAGTGTACCTGTCAACCTATCAACTATGTCTGTGTCTGTGTAACCTGTCAAACAATTTATGCGTGCGTTCCGATAATTTTTTCTGTGTTCAGATTAACAAATTATCTAGAAACAATTTATATGGCAAAACAAGGTTTTCCGAGTCAGCTAGTATTGTATAAAAATAAGAGGTAGATATGACAATAGCGCACCGAAAATGAGGCACTTAAAATGACACCAATTGGTGTAATTAGATTGCAATTCTATAGACCACTATCTCTTTCCATGTATATTACACGATCACCTCGTCTGTCACATTAACTTACCCAAAATTATTATTCATACCCAAAATTATTATTCAATATCGTCTGTCACATTAACTTGTCAAAATTAACTTAAATAAAGTCGTCCCGTAGTCTGTCCATCCCTATATATATGCTTAGACCTTTAAAACTACACAACGGATTTTGATGCGGTTTTCTTTAATAGATAGAGTGATTCAAGAGGAAGGTTTATATTCAATATAGTAGAGAATCACTGATAATTTTAGAGGTTTCTAATGCGATGTGGAAAACAAACAATCAGCATTGCACCCGTGCGAAGCCGGGGCGGGTCACTTGTATAATGTAAAGCGGAACAATTTTTAAACGACGCGCAGTATTCATCATCTACATTATAAAACATCGCTGATCAACAAGACAAGAACGACCAGCTGAATGTCTTATGCTTTGATGGAACGTAGTGAGAAGAGCGGAGGGATATTGAAATGTGAGATAATGTCATAAACATATCGACAGTGACGTGTTAATCGAGATGAGGCACGGTCATTCTGCATCAAGATCCGTTGCGTACTTTTAAAGATCTAATGTATCACTTGTTACAATTTGTAAGGTTTATCTACGCATAAAAAAGAAAAAATATGCAATCACTAACAAGCCTTCGTTCCTGGTTGCGTCCTTTTTATCTCCTCCGAGATCCCATTTCTAAACGCAAGCAAACAGAAGTCCAGAGAGAAATTATGTTAAACATTAAAGTCGCACTTAGATAACCAAAAATTTGAATAAACACTGACCGCTCGATAATATATTTACCATTTTACAGCATGGGACGTTTCTTATCAACCTCTAGAGCGATAGCTACTACATAATTTTAGAATATAAATTAAACCTGAAAATATGAGGCATATGTTTGTTTTTATTATCTGTAGAAAAGTATGGTACCGCATTGTCTAGGAAAGCGGCGTAAAGTTGATATTTTCATATTTTTTATAATGTGAAATGTAAACTATGCCCTCTGCTGATAGTATATCTTAATTCGTAGTTTACACTTACCAATTATCCGGCGGAACGCTATTTGAGTCTGTGTAAATTTATTTCGGGTTTTATCGAGTTTTTATTTTAATTTTTGTTTGGGCATCTACTTGAAATCCTATAATTTATAAAAGAATGTCATTTAAATTAAACAAATAATCTTTTATTTTATTCCATTTCTTTTTCATGTGTAACACTTTTTTAATGCCGTAGTAGAGTGACTTTGATAAGCGGGTAATAGAACAAAATATGACGACATCTGTTGAGGACATTATAATTTAAGTTCAAGTTTAATTCAAGGAAACTATAGAAAAACTATAATTCGTTTTGGGTTCGTATTTTCTATGGGTAGATGGCGTTATGTTATCTTGCTGTTGTTTTTTCTTTGATTATTACATAAGTACTTTTGATGATTTGATTGTCTCTAAATATAATTTTGATTCAATTTGTTTCATATTAAGTCAGTTTTTATTCATAGTTAATGATTAGGAACATTATATTTATTTGTGTCATAAAAGTAAAGTAACAACCTAAACATGTCCCACTGCTGGGTAAAGGCCTCCTCTATACAGAGGGTATCAGGGCATAGTCCACCACGCGGCCCCACTGCGGATTGGCGGACTTCACATATCTTCGAAATATTTTTTTTTTGTTATTATTTCGAAAATATGCAGGTTTCCTCACGATGTTTTTCCTTCACCGCGGAGCACGTGATAAGTCAGCACTTAAAGTTAAAAACTTCATTGGTACCGGCACCGGGGATCCAACTCAAGTTGCTCGAGTATATTGAATTAAAGGCGAGCGCCCGGACACTGAGCTATCACAGCTCAGTGTCCGGGCGTTGTGTCATATGACATGCATATCTAATAATATTATCATTAATAATTTGTGTTGTGCATCTGACGTGTGTATATATTTATATATATATATATTAGTTAAAAAAAATACTTTTAAGCTAAAATCAGCATCGTTTTCTTGTTATATATAGAGTGAACAGTTTGTAAATAAGTATGCATGTGGGTGGCAATCGAGGGGGAAGATGGAGGAGCAAAACGAAAAAGTCTTGAGGGAAAGAACTGCAGAAGAATAAACAAAATTGCAAAAGAATATATATACAGATAACTCAACAAATAGATGATGTAAAAGTATATGTCCAAGGCATGGGCATATAGCTGAAAGAATTAGTAATAATTGTCCAATCTACTTAAATCATATATTCACTACTTCACAGCAACTCGCAGAGAGAACGCTAACAAAATCTTATTGGTCTTTAAACAATATAACACGCCTAACAACTTCTTAAATAATACAGAATTTCTTCAAAAGTACAATTTGAGGGCTATAAAAGCCATCCCAGCAGCACAAATTGAGAAAACAGGCATCGTACGCTTTGTACCTTAAAATATATCAACTAAAGAGCTGTATAGTAAATTATCACAGATCGTTGTAGAAGTTAACTAATCAGCTGTCAAATGTCGTTTCAAATGTCATCTGAGTTGGCAAAAGGATGGTAAGACTTTTTGAAAAGGTTTTACCGTAGTGGGGCCACGCAACAGTCTTCTCTATTGCAATGGGCAGGTCCGTCCTTTCGTTCACCTAGGGATGGCAATATGGAAATAGGTCTATAGTTGCCTGGATCATTTTTATCCCGACTTACACGAAGACGGTTATTATGTTACTAAATTTCATAAGATCTGGAAATATTCCAGAATCTATACAGTAGTTAAAAATATATGGCACAAATTTGGCATTATTGTGGTGACAATTTAATTTTATAGACATACCCCATAAATCCCCTGTATTTTTAAGATTGATATAATTAAAAAAATTCTAATATCATTAGTATCTAAGTGATTAAATTTAAAGTACCTGAAGGTGGTTTTTTTTTTAGTAAATCATGTATTTTGGAAATAAAAGAAATAATAAATAAAGAAAGCAATGATCTGGTATAGAAAAAAAGTTAAAAAAAAAAGTGTGTAAATGATCGTGACACGAAGCGCGGCCGTCTGTTTTGGGGCGATTACCGACCGAGCTATTATAACATTTTTATTCGGCGAAATTTACCGTCATATTCGAATGATATTTTTCATTCCCTGAAAACAGGGGTAAAAGGACATTTTCCAAAATGAAACCTAGCTAGATCGATTTTTCGCCATCGAATCTACGCACGTAGTAAATTTCATGAAAATCGCTGGAGCAGTATCCGAGATTCCGATTATATATATATATATATACAAGAATTGCTCGTTTAAAGGATAAGATGTGAAGAAAATAGGTACCATTATTTTTAAATACACAAATTAACGTCTATGGAAGAAGTTTATAATGTGCATGTGACATTAACTGCAGGTTCTCAAAAATATTTTTCGCTATTTGCTATTTAATTATCTGAAGTTATGGGAGTATTACCAATCTCCCTCTATAGCTTTCCTGAATATCTTGGGTCTTCAAGGTATATCAGTAATAATGTCCCATGTATAGCTTACAAGGTAAGGTACACAAATAATAAACCAACTTAATTCTTACTAGCAACTGGCCCCGGGGTCGCAGGGATACCGTGTATCATTCGTATAAATTTTCCTCTTGAATCTGCTCTAGCTAGTAAAAGAAAAATCCGTATGAAGATACGTTGCGTAGTTTTAAATATCTAAGCATGCATAGGGACAGACAGACAGCGGGGCGACTTTGTGTTATACTATGGAGTGATTAAGCTCAGTTCGGACAATTATCATCACGCCCTGCAGATATTTACCCGAAACAGAGCGTCCATTTGAGTAAAACTTGCCAAGATGCGGTCGAAACTCTTTTAAATGTATTGCGACGCACAAAAACGGCCGTGTGGTTATAAACCTTAAGATTCACCTAAACCGGTCTCAATGGGTATAATGGAGCGATTAAAATTCAATGAAGGGATTCAATTAGTCCGAGGTTAAATATAACCGACCCCAGAAATCGAGCGGATTGGAGAGATCGCGTTGCGTAAATGATCTGGACCGCCAATGATATAAGATCTCCAGCGAAACATCGTTTGAATACCGTCCCACCTGATGTTAATTAGCGTTGTAGCCGTAGTTGATGAATACACAAGCTCTTAGTGCAGTAAAGCAAACGAGCGAAACAATTTGCCTTCTTCTTTCTTTCCGACCGAATATGACGTGAAGGTTGAATGGCAATGTATAGGCTTTTACTAAGATAGTGCATTTGCCATCTACGGCTGCATCGCATCTTACCAAGCACTAGGTAAACCCTTTAAGAAAAAAAAAGCGTAATGTCCTTACCTAATATATTTTTTAATGACAGATATTATTAAGCTTCATAGTCAGCAAATACAAAAAGAGTCCGCCAAGCATAAAATTTAAAATTAGTAGAAAAATGGACAAAAAGTTTTTCGGCTCTGCGGGGATTTGAGCGTTATATGAGATGGCGCCAAGCCTTACTTCAAATGCAATAAAAAGGTACATAACTACTATGAGATTTTCGTCGTTGTGAAGATATTCAACTTCTTCACTACGTCAACATAAGTCACGGTTTGCGCCCAACCCCGATAGACCGTAGGCGAAACTCCTTAGCTAACGCACACACGGTTAATGCGCGGCCCTACCCACTGTGGAGGGCCTCAAACCCGTGGGTTCTGGCTAGCCCACCGGTTTTGCGTTCGATGAAGCTTAATAGTTTCGGGACTGAAAGCGTTAACATCACTTAATACAAGATAAGGCAAGAGTCTATTAAAATGTCCAAGAATACATTGAGGACAAGGATGACTCTTGCTCTGCACTTGTAAGACCCCTGGCTGCTGCAGATTTTATACCTAAATAAGTTTGTATAATTGCATCTATAAGAGTTCTAACGTTTTTACCTTGATTCTAATATTTTAACTATTATTTAACTTGAATATTAACACCTATTATAACGACAAGCAGCACTAGTGGTTATATCACCGTCCGCGAACGCAGCCGGAATTCAAGTGACCACTGCTCCATGCGATCAGTGTCTCTTGACTCGAGTAGATAACGTCATATCCGGTATACAGTGTTGCCAGCGCCAACACAGCACAAAAAAAACACAAAGAGAACAAGACTGCAGAGCTTCTTGCCGGTTCTTCTCTGTTCAGGTCTAGTTTAGTGAACCGGTGGTAGATTTTTTGTTGACGTTCAATAAGAGCTTAAGTTAAAGCTTAAGCCTATATTGAATAATGCTTATTTGACTTTGACTTTGATACAGGTGGCGAGAAATTATTGTAGCGAAGTGCAGAGAATAGCACGATAAAATTAATATTATCAATTAAAAGACATAAAGCAAATATAAGATGTTGGATTAGGATAAGTCCGTTGCCAGACAAGTTTATTTACATTCAAGTTTCACACCAGGTGCTCGACCACGGTTCATGCATATTGGATTAGATTACACTTATACATATGTACGCGATCATTCATGTAGGGCTCTCATAAATTTGCAGTTAAAAACTGTCGTGATATTTATATTGGGCGAAGGAAACCTGTTAGATTTATATATTTAAGTTACGGGTGAAACGAGAAACATTTTATTTAAATGCAATCTCTATGCCGAAATCGTGACGGATTGGTTTCGTAGTTATGTATCGTTAAATGTTTCTAAAGATTTTATCGTGTAAGATGAATTTTTACCCGACTGCGCCAGAAGGTTATGATGTTCTGTGAGAGTGACACTGGGTATATCAATTACACAGAAACTCAGTCGAGTTTTTGAGTTTTTTAAATTATATTCGACTTTTTTTTGGGGGCTTGATGAGCCACTGTTGGCCTTAGGTGCCTTTACAGTTTCGCCGGACTTGAGGTGGCCCGGCGCTCGGGGCGCCTAGCCCGTGATAACATCGGCGTATTATTATTACGCGTTATGGTGACTAAGCTCGAGGGCTCCCGAGGGAGCCTCGGCTCGGGCCGTCACGCTATTATTATCATTACCGGTTTGGGAGGCCACCAGGGCGCTAGGGCGCTTTGGTGGATGATCCATGGAGTGACGAGGCTCAAGGGCCCCCGAGAGGGGACCTCGGCTTGGGCTGTCACTCAATACCCGTTTAGCATTCCGATTCGAGGGTGCCCGAGATCCGGCCCTCTGGGGAACCCTCGGCTCGATCGGTAGCTATTATGTGACTGGGAGAATTTCTAGATCTATCATCACTACCACTTCGGAAAGCGTTGGCGCTGGGAGAAGAAGTGGCGGAAGAAACTCTAGCAACGCTTCTATCATTAAGGGGGGAAAACCTGCCAGGTACGTGGCGGAACCTAGTATATGCTTGTCGCACTCGCCGGCGAGTGCGGTGGGATCTTGTGTGTTTGCCTTAATTGTTTTATTTTGTCGATGGCGATAGTCAGATAGTATAGTCTCATCATCAGAGAAATCGAGTACGTGTCGTGGTCTGCGCCATTGGCGACGGAACGAACCTAGCGGGAGGGGTTTGTAGGTGACGGCACCTACAACTAACGGATTGGGATGCGTGGCGGCGGATTCAGGAATTGATTCAGCGATGGTTGGCAGCTCTAAATCTACATGTAAGTCGATGTTCAGCATGAACCACGGGGCTCCCTTAGCTCTGCGCATAAATCGATTCTGGATGACCTGAAGCCGATGTATTTGCCTCAGGGCAATGTGCGCAAAGACCGAACTCGCGTATGTCATGATGGGGCGAACTACTGCCTTATATAACGTCACCTTATTCCGAAGGGACATTTTTGAAGTTTTATTTAAAAGGGGATACACGCGACCTATTACGAAGGCCGCCCGGTTCCTGACCCGAGTCACGTGCTGTCTGAATTTGAGTTTAGAGTCAAGGACGACACCTAAGTATTTGACTTTATTTACCCATGGAACCGGACTATCCATGAGTTTAACGGGTGATATTACGGTTTATAAGGATTAGACGCATTTTTGTAGGAGAAGTAGATGGCCGCGCTTTTAGCGGGATTTATCTCGATCCTCCAAAGTCGGAACCAATCACCGATGTTGATGGCCGCGGCCTGAAGGCGTCGATGGATCATTTTTGGCGTCCGGCCTTTATTTCTGGCGTTAAAGACAGGTGTCGTCAGCAAAGAGGGCAAGTTCTACACCTTTGACACGCCGCATGTCGTTAGTGTAATAATATAAATATAATAACATAATCATATAATGGATAAAAATTTGCATTTGAAATGCTACGAAAACTTTAAAAATATATATATTTAAAGCAAAAAAAAAAACAAATTGTTCTTCTTTCGTTAATTAATGAGATCATTTTTTTTAACTTTAAGTACCTAATAATTTTTTATAATCAGCCTTTTTTATTCAGACACAATTGTGACAGTGAACAGGACTGGAATATATTCGACTGGTAAAAGACCGATATTTTAATACTTTAGGTTTTTGAAGTAGGCACTTCTTTCTGCGCGCATGAGAAGAAAAGTTGAGAGTGGATTTATTCGATCAACACCTACTTTTTGACATTTACGTATAATTCGAAGTTGTTCCATAACTTAATACGTGAAACAAAAACCTTGTACCCGTTTTAACGAAAATTGCGTGGACGGAATAGTATGAAATTTCCCATACTCGAAAACTTATAACTTATACATAACAATACATTAAATCAATAAAAAAATATTACACGCACTAACTATTGTACTATAGTATTATTAATTAATTATTGTCGATGTTCGACCACTGGGTGATCAGTTGACCACTAGTTCAATTAAACCGCACTCAATAGTTTTGCAAGCGTCAAAACCTCAAGAGGCAGTTCAGCTGAATCTGCGATCGCACTGATATTTTTGACGGCCCCTGGACTATTGTGCGATGAACACAGTATAGTCTGGGTGTCTATATCTAAAAAAAGTAAGTAAAAATAAAAGAAAACTAACACCTACATATGTCCCAACTGAGCAAAGGCCTTCTCTAGACAGAGGGTAATAAGGCATAGTCCACTATTCACCCCACTGCGGATTGAAGGACTTTACATATCTTAGAAATATTTTTTGTTGATATTTGGAGAATATGCAGGTTTCTTCACGTTTTCATCCACCGCTTAATACGTGTAATGACGTCATTGGCCGGCAGCGCGATTTGAACTCGGTTCGCTCAAGTAGGTTATATTGCATCAAATTGCCCGTCACTGAGCTATTACTTAGTATGTTTACCTTTTTATATGAGATGGTGGCAAACGAGCTGGCGGTTCACGTGATGCTAAGTGATAACCGCCGCCCATTGACAGTTGCAACACCCGTAGGTTTGCAGATGCGTTGCCACCTTTTAATGAATTGGGCCTCGGCCACCTCACTCACCAGACGAACCGCAGAAGTATGACACTCCAACATCACACCGGTCTTCAGTGAGGTCGTGGTACTTACCCGGATGGGCTTGCCCATTCGTGCGACGGCGAAGACTGTTGCGTGGCCCTACCACAATAAAGCTATGCGTAACAAGCTTTCCCTTTATTTATTTTTTGTGAAAAATTGTCAAACGTGCAGGCGGTTATCCCATGTGACGCCCGGTTTCTGAAACACTGATCATCGTTAACATCAAGTTAACTAATCAGCTTTCAAATGGCTTTTCAAATGTTATTTAAGGTGCAAAAGCTTAGTAGCCGTGGTTTGGTCACCCACGGCGAAGCTAAGAGGAACCCACCCTGGACCGGCCTGTGGTGTTAGGCCGGCCCGAGAAGGCTCACTGAGCCCACTCTGGATGCGTGCTGGAGGGTGCAGGGGACAGGTCGAGGGTGGTAGTGGTGGAGCCACTCTCCCTGTCTTCTGCTACCGAGGAGGAGTCGCGGGGAGTGTCGGTATTCCGTGTTCCCTATCCTCCGCGACTCGGCAGGGCTGCACTGCTGATGCAATGGTGGCGGGCCGCGGGGGGAGACGTGTCGGTATTGCGGTGCGCCGTTCTCCCTAACCTCCGCGGTCGAAACTTGGTGAGCGGCGGAGCCACAGGTCCGCCTCTGGGGGCTGGGAGACTTGCTGCTTATTGGCACTGTCTCTCCTGCCTCCCATGGCCTCTGGTCAGCGAACGCGGGGGAAATTCGTTGGCCGGGTAAAAGGGGCCGAGTAGGAAGGCTGAATGTTCCAGCGCCCCTTACCTGGCGGAGGGGAGTTGATCCCCGGGAGGGGGCTGCTGAGGTGGCCAGCGCTGGCAGGGTCGCGGAAGTGTGCGAAAGCGTTCCCGTGACCCTGCCGATATTCGCATAGGTGTAACATCGTGGGGATTTTAGCCGGTGCGAGTCCGACATAACCCGCTCTTGCCATGCAAGGGCGGGTATGCGTAGGCATTTCCCCCACCTCAACAAAAAAATAGGTGGGCTGTATCGACGTGTTCGCGTGATGGCGTACATTAATGCTCTAGGTTGTCCGCTAGGCATTCGGAGTCATCTAGGGCTATTGAAGCGCTATTAGGCATTACTAATGGCGGTAGGGATTCGCGTGGCTCTGCTTTAAAACCGCGGGCCAACCTCCAGTAGGCGGTGTGCGATGGCTCGATGTCTTCTAGTAGTTAGTTCTAGTCTCACCCGGATTGGCGATGTTCCGATACGCGATCTTTGACTTCTAGCTGTAGGTTTCGAAGTCGAGTGCGGTTCGATTCTGATCGCTATCGGTCGAATGCCCGTTTAAATGCATTTTTTGGCCGATTAATAGCCGTAGGTCGGGCGGAAAGTTAAACCGTCGCTCTCCCGGCAGCTTCACTGACCTTTCCTACTACGACTGCTGAAGTAATGCTATTCCTACACCAAGAATGATACCTTGGATATTTAGATGGTCGATAAGTTCGTTGTATATCGATAGCTCCGGTCGGAACAGTTATCTCAGGATGACCACGACAGTTATGATGACACAGCGCTCTCTGAAGGTGACAGCAAATTAAAAAAAAAAGAAATGTTTATTTATCTAGTACAAGGATGAGCAACGCGCGGCCCGCGGGCCGCTTGCGGCCCCTTAAACATGTTTATGCGGTCCGCCAAGCATTTCTAAAATTTAATTTATATCATCGAATTTCTCCCATCAATATATTGTTATAAAATTAATTATAATAAAATGGTAGTACATACTGAACCGAAATATTTTTTGTTCGTTTTTCTGTTCTTTTCTTGTTTGTTTTTAACTTGCATTAAAATTTGTATATGAAATCTTTACTTTTTTAATTTTATATTTTTTATTCTAATATTTGTTACAAATAAAGTTTCGTAAATTATTACGTGCGGCCCGCCAAAAAATTTGAAATTTAAATTGGCCCATTGATTAAAAAGGTTGCTCACCCGTGATTTAGTAGGTACTGATAGTACAAGCGTTGCTTAGTATGTGACTAGACAATGTTGTCTTAAAATGTCCTAAAAAAAATCTGTCCATTTTATAACACGTTCACATCACGTACGTCTTTTGAGAGGTTGCAGGACTTCTCAGGATAGATCTGCTGATTCAAGAGCGACAGGCAACGTTAAAAATATTTAATTTCGGGTTGACCAAGCATTGGCCATTAAACAACCTCAAATAAGTTTATGATCAAATATAGGGTTTTTTTTTAATTTCCACGCATTTGCAGTGTGTGTGTTGTTGCATCTTTTCCAGTCAATGTAATGCTAAGATGATAACTGCCTGAATTTAGTGTCTGCTGTAATCTCGGTGATAAAAATTGTCAATAAGTAAAACAGAAAACGCGATAACCAGACAATTTATTTGTATTGTACAAAGAAAGTGATCGGGGAGGTGAGGAAAATTAAAAAAAAAAATACATCGGTTGCGTTTAAAAATATCCAACATTGGCTAAATACTCGATACATAATATGATATTATTGCGAATATCCCTTCAAGTGCGGGCCACGATATGTGGAAACCACAGCCGCAAAGTAAAAAATCAGTTCTGAACGTACAATTCAAAGTTAAACATTGCCAAGCTCATCCCTGTAGCAGCGAATGCGGATGCAATGATACAGCAATTAGTTACATATCGTGTTTTGGACATACGATGTCCAGATTAGTTAATTAATTAACCATTCAGAACAATTCAAGACAATTCGTAGTTTGTAGATTAAAAACAACGCCATCTAGCGCCAATTAAGGGGAATGTCTTATTTAAATAAATACTGGCTTCAGACGAACAGATATAAACATCGATACCGTTAACGCCTAAGAACTTCCACATGTTTGATTCAATCTAACAACATAAAGACATCTGACCATCAATTAAACGTCACCAAATAATATCTATAGACCAGTTGCCTTATGTTTTGTGGGAAGATAAAATCTTCAGCATTACTTTCATGAAATAGGAAAGTAATGCTGACCTCACGCGGTCCAAAACATAACCATTGACATACGATAAATAGTATTACATGGCATGTGTTACATTAAAACCATTTTATTAACATTTGGGTTAAAATTTAGCTAAACAGTTACACAAGGTTATCCACGAGCAGACAAAACACGATATATAACAGAAAACCCAACAATCGAGAGTAGCCCGCAACGCAACAGCGAGTTGAGTATACAAAATAAGCCGGAGGTGTTCTAAATCCGGAACAATTCACAAGTTCCACTGGCCCTCAAACCATAACAAAATAGGACACATGTCAAGCTAACTTCACATTTCACCATAATTTTTATACATATAAAATAATCGACAAACCCACACCAAACAGCAATTTTAGCTTGCGGCTATGAACTAAAATGCAAATTTGCAAAATTTAATTTCGTTCACAATTCGCTTCTAAATTTAATTGGTGATATAAATTAATTAGCCTAAGAACTTCCACATGTTTGATTCAATCTAACAACATAAAGACATCTGACCATCAATTAAACGTCACCAAATAATATCTATAGACCAGTTGCCTTATGTTTTGTGGGAAGATAAAATCTTCAGCATTACTTTCATGAAATAGGAAAGTAATGCTGACCTCACGCGGTCCAAAAACATAACCATTGACATAAGATAAATAGTATTACATGGCATGTGTTACATTAAAACCATTTTATTAACATTTGGGTTAAAATTTAGCTAAACAGTTACACAAGGTTATCCACGAGCAGACAAAACACGATATATAACAGAAAACCCAACAATCGAGAATAGCCCGCAACGCAACAGCGAGTTGAGTATACAAAATAAGCCGGAGGTGTTCTAAATCCGGAACAATTCACAAGTTCCACTGGCCCTCAAACCATAACAAAATAGGACACATGTCAAGCTAACTTCACATTTCACCATAATTTTTCTACATATAAAATAATCGACAAACCCACACCAAACAGCAATTTTAGCTCGCGGCTATGAACTAAAATGCAAATTTGCAAAATTTAATTTCGTTCACAATTCGCTTCTAAATTTAATTGGTGATATAAATTAATTATTTATTGGTGTCCTCTGTCTAAAGTAGCCTAATTTAGTTGGGCAAAAGTCTTAGTATAATACAAAATTCACCCACACACACCAATGTCCATGACTTCAGGCGGCTGGTGCGAATGATTAAACATATCCAACATTGAAACAGTTTCCTTCCAATTAGGGAAGAAATCCTATATGAGCAAATTCACCGTATAACACTAAACAGAGCCAGTCATTCTTTGTCCGGCACAAATCCGTTCGCAAGAAATGGTCGCTGTTGCGTTGCGTAAGGCACATCTATGGTATTCAGTTTGCTCCTAGTAGTCGTCGACGTCGTAGAGGTTTTCAATCTCCTCATCCTCGAGCTGCATAGACTGGAAGTCAACCTTGTAGCGAAGGAGACCTGTAAATACAAAAAAACACTGATCAACTAGATTGTTTACCCATTTTGGATACTACAAATATATTCTAAATTCCTTTCGCTATTAAGTGGTATATATATTAGTGGAGCAAGGTTAAAACATATAATTTAAACGAGGTGTTGTTATTTGGTAGATATATTTTCACAGCAATATTACAATATATAAATTTTATGTAAAAGATTTCAGAAAAATAATAGAGATCTTAAATTGTAATTTTTTTGTAGATTAATAATAGATTTTTATGAATTTTTATTTGAAGATGATTTCTAATAAAAAAGAAACATTATATACTTTCGTGGATTAATGACGCTAATCTATGTTTCATCTAAAATTTATTTACACCTACATCTAAATGTATTTCATGAATATATAATTTATGGTATACATAAAATAATTAAGAGCCGTGATAGCTCATCGGGGCGCTCGCCTTTATTTCAATATACTCGAGCAACCCGAGTTAACCCGAGTTCGATCCCCGGTGCCGGCACCAATGAAGTTTTTAACTTTAAGTGCTGACTTATCACGTGCCCCGCGGTGAAGGAAAACATCGTGAGGAAACCTGCATATTTTCAAAATAATTACAAAAAATATATATTTCGAAGATATGTGAAGTCTGCCAATCTGCAGTGGGGTCGTGTGGTGGACTATACCCTGATACCCTCTGTATAGAGGAGGCCTTTGCCCAGCAGTGGGACATGTATAGGATGTTACTTTACTTTTTGAAATAATTTCCCTATAATGAACTATATATATAAACAACACAATAAAACAACTCAACTGTCACAAAAAAAAAAAGTGTCACACATATTACATGCAAATAAGCAAGTGTAATCTCTGAATGAATTCTGAAATTGCTGGAATTTTCAACTATTAATACTCTTTGACTTAACAGAATTTCACACTACAGACTACTAGTAAAAAAGTGAAATTCTACAAATACTGTAAAAGTTTCAAATTCAAATTTCTTTATTTGCTTGTAGCTAGACAGAAATATTTTTGTCTTGCTGTCGTATTTGGGAACTTAATCTTTTTGAAATAATTGTTTTAGTGTTTTTTATATTGAAACCGAATATTGCCTTACTGAAAATCTATATTTATATGTATGATTTTTTAGTACAATAAACTGGTAATGAAGAGATCCCATCAATAAAACAGTTAAATCACAGAAATAATAAATGTTAAAAGTGCAAATAATCAAAGACATAAAATAACCTATCTATTTGAGAGCTAATGTTATAACTCAAGAAAAAAAAAATAGGCCAAAATACAACTCAAAGAAAAATTAAAAGTAATAATCATTAATGAAGACATGAATTACCTCTCTCCATAATCATATTTGCATGTGAAAAGAAAATGACATTTTTCACTATTAGACAATTATTTAAAAGTACACGAGACCACAGATGTAACCAAAACTGAGAAAGATTTTTGTTATTACACATAAATTAGATTCCTTCCTTATTTTTCATATTTCCATCAGAATACGGTCAAATTTCAATTGAAGAGTACCTTCTTTCTATCTCAAGAAATGTTCCCACACGAATATGAAATTTTTAACGATGCGCGCGCACACCGACGGATAAAAAAGGACATAAAGATGTTGGTTGCAAAAAGACCAAGTTCACACACCACTTATTAAATTAAACCGTTATCAATGGATATTGAATGGAGAGCCGTGATAGCTCAGTGTCCGGGCGCTCGCCTTTAGTTCAATATACTCGAGCAACCTGAGTTCGATCCCCGGTGCTGGCACCAATGAAGTTTTTAACTTTAAGTGCTGACTTATCACGTGCTCCGCGGTGAAGGAAAACATCGTGAGGAACCTGCATATTTTCGAAATAATAACAAAAAAAAATATTTCGAATATATGTGAAGTCCGCCAATCCGCAGTGGGGCCGCGTGGTGGACTATGCCCTGATACCCTCTGTATAGAGGATGCCTTTGCCCAATAGTGGGACATGTATAGGCTGTTACTTTACTTTTTTTATTATCTATGGAATTGAGCAAAATTTTACTTTCACAGGGTAAATTTTTTTTTTAGTTATTTTTTATTTGTTACGCCAAAGAAGTATAACTTCTTACGTGCGCACATAAGTATACATATACTTCTTTTAATGATAATAAATTAATAAATGTTGAAATGCTGGCGAAGTGGGTGCAAAAGTTTCGATTGCAAAGGTATTTCATATTTTTGTATGTTTTAAACTTGTTATTGTTGTAGTTGTAATTGTTGTAGTTTTATTGTTGTTGTTATTGTTGTCGTTGTTGTTTTAAACTTGTGTGTTATGTTTTAAACTGATATTGTTATATTAATTATATTTGTAATTAGTATTTATAGATTAAAACATTATAAAGAATAACTTTTCATGACTGGTGGTTGTGCTAGTTTAGGCAATAAACACTATGATGAACTAATCAATATACATTTTGTATGTTAATCTAAAAATGATAAAGGTGTTAGTGTTACGAGTATATAGGTACTACATAGGTTTTATCATATTTTGCAAAAAGTGGTGAACTAAGTTAGGTCGAGTATTCCGACTTATGTTCCATACCAATAAATAAACTGTATGCTACGACCAATAAATAAACTGTATGCTACGAGATAACCTTTATTATGGCGCATAAAGAAGTTTCACATAATAAATGGGTCTAAAGTTATACAAACACGAATATATTTTAAACATGATTTTTTTTTTTTTTTTTTTCTTTTTTTTTTTTTTTTTTTTTTAATTATTTAGAACTATGTTTAAGCCCTACACACCTAGTATTGGTTAATGTGTAATTTAGATAAGATTAAATGTTGTGAAAATGTATTCATTTAAGTTAAGAGAATACATGAATCTATGTAGAAACTAGGTTGGGGAAGTACCTATAGTACTTTGGTGACAAGACCGCCTACTTCTAAATAGTCGTGGAGCTAGTCTTTTGAACGCGTATTTACACGCACCCGTACTTGTAAGACGGTAAGACTAGTACGACTCTACTCTAAGAGGAACGCGTCGAACGGGCGGTCGGAACGCGGCGGTTGTAAACGCTTCGAATAGTTGCGTCGGACCAATACGCACATGAGCCGAGCCTTGTTGATTCATTGCAGACAGTAAATAATTGAATTATTTCACAAAATTAAAAAAAAATCATATGAACGAATTGAGAATTGGTCGCAATTGTTCCAATCTCGTGATGAAGCGATTTTTAAGAGACGGCAGTAAAAACAAAAAGACAATACAATGCATTCATTCGACTTGACCAACAGACGTGGCTTTTTAGTGTGCCTTCGAATATTTATCGTTATTTTGAGACCTTCACCTCAGACATAGTCAGTGCTCTAGGGAACCAAATGAAAATTTTCTATTGTCGCTAAATAGGCTGTGAATTATGCTGACGCCAATTCCAACTCTAGCCTATATCATGACGATAAAAATAACGCCGCGTTCCGACCGCTCGTTTGGGCCGCACCCACCGAAATAGCTACAAGAAGTGTAACATGCTTTCTACTTATTTTTTTTTTCATTTCATTATTTTTTCTTTTTTTTTTTCATTTCATTATTTTATTATTATTTTTTTTGTCTTTTTGCCCACCAACGCACTAGGCGCGGTGGGTTTTTCTATTTTTAATATTCGTCGAGGTCTACGTCATCCAGCTGTTCTTCGAATTGCGAGGATTGGAAGTCCACTTTGTATCTCAGTATGCCTATTTTTTTTTTAAATCGTCAGCCGTAGCGACGTCGTAGCGATCGTAGCAACGAGGCGATGCGCGATAACCGTCCAAGCAGCGGTAAGAGACAAAGAAAATATATTAGTACAATTTATAGCATTAGTCAAAGCATGTGGTGGGCGTTAATGAACGGAACGTTTTCGTAAACTGCTTCTTCGACGTCCACGTTCTGTTTACAGTGCACTTGTAAACTGGTTGATTAAAAACAACATTAAAAAACGAAACGGCTTTTTAATGCTATTTTTTTTAAACTAGTTCAACATAGAAACAAAACGCCCACGACCCATCACCACACCATCACTTATTTAAGGTATTAATATCACCAACTTAGTTTTCTCCACAAATTTTCAAATCGGAGTGGCCTCTAACCTATCCTAACTTTTTGTTAGGGTCCAAAATAAATAATAATCAGATGTAAGGTAAAACTCAAACTGCTAAAAGCAAACTATAGACAATATGGTTAGTTGTTTTAAAAAAAAACAGTAAAGTGCGAATAAGACTTGCGCACTAAGTGTTCCGTACCATTATCTATATAAACGGCAAAAAAATTATGTCTGTTGTATAAGAGCCCCACTTTAATATTTTTTATTTTTTTTTTTTTATTATTTGTTGTAGCGGCAACAGAAATATATCATCTGTGAAAATTTCAACTGTCGTAATATCACGGGATTCAGCCTGGTGACAGACAGACAGACAGACAGACAGACAAACAGCAGTCTTAGTAATAGGTTTTAGCCTTTGGGTACAGAACCTTAACAATGATTCATTTAATGTAAGCTTTCATTATGATAACAGGTACTTGGAATGGGGCAATGGATGAAACTGATTTTGCCTTAAAAAGTAATATTGACAAGTCTATATTTAATGAGCTTTACCTGTAAACTGACTAACAAAATCAGTAATTTAGAAAGCTTTAAATAGGGAGAAAACTAAATCGAAAGAAGCTGCTAATAATACTATAATATAATTATTATACATTACTTATATTTCTATGATGACAGGAAAACCCATCAACATATAGTTTCAGTATACTTTAGAACAGAATATATAATACAATAAAATACACATTAAAATGTGATCAAACAAACACCAGTGCCAAATTAATAGGATAAATTGTTAGATTTTAGGAAGCTGAAATGTCACATGTACCGTTTGTTCTGCATGAATTTAAACAAAGTGCATACTGACCGCCAATGCCACCGAATCCCCTCACAAACTGGCTGCCCTCCTGGCTCTTGTCCGTTATGATCTCGAGAGTTGCACCAAAAGACTTGTAGTTGTTCGCGAGCCACTCAAGCAACGGCTGACACTCAACCAGCTCAAGCTCGAGGCCGCTCTGTAATGACCAATATTGCCTTTAGAACAGACAATGTAAATATCATGTGATTGCAACATACATATACATTATATTACATACCCACACCATACATATCAAAACATAAACATACTTTGGAAAAGTAAAATTTCCCCTAACCGTAACATACAAAATCAACATACATAGCTTCATTGACATAATTGTTTAACATAATTATTACTCCTTATTGACCGAGAACACAAAGTGACTAGCAATGAATGAATATGGCAGCCAAAGTTTAATATGGTGAAATTATTGGCATGCATCATGATACTGCATTTGCTTTAGTATGTCGTGATTTCTGTACATGTGTACTTTCTGTACATTTATGTTATACTTAAACATATCTTTCTGGACATTTTGTACATGTGTACAAATATTATAACATGTAGTCATTTATTTAGAAAATTGCGCAGTGACACCATGGTGCAGTTAGTTGTGCTCGCCCACTAAATCAGCTGGAAGCAGCTAGATGGCGCGAAAAGAGTTTCGGTAAAGGGTGTGATGGAACTAACCTCTTTATCGGTGAAATGCGATTTGTCCTTTTCCTGTTCAGGAGTCAGATGGAGGATGGTCTCTTGGTTGGCGGAGTGGGATTTTAGCACATATCTGGAATACAATGATAATCAATTTAAAATGCAATAGCAAGCGAATTGCCTATTCATATATTTATATTATTCAAAAAAAAAACATTACCCTTACTTTAGGATAACATAATCCTGTGTTATAAGGGCGTTTTGCAAACAAATTTCAAACATTGCGAACAACTACTGTGGGTCACACAAATAGTTGTCGCCGAAGCCAATACCTTGGCAGCTGCGCCATGTTTCTAACTTAAGGAGTTAGCATTAACTTAGTGTTACTAAAATAATCGCTTACCTCTGAATGTCAAGGTTCTCCCAGCAGATAAGGGTCTCGACAGAGCCGAGTTCCAAGGCGCGCAAGGTGTCGTCCACACCGAAACAGTATTTACCGGTGTCCTAGATACGATATATAATCATTATCATTTATTTTATAGTCATGTAGAATATAAAAAAATATAAAAACAAAATCATTACCATTTAAGATCAAACATTAAAATTTGTAGAAAAAATTCGTTAAATTTTTACTTCAGTTAAAAATGAGCTTTAGGCGCTCCATATAATGGACGCTTGAAAAGTACCTACCTGCGATATCTCATCAAAGTAGCGGCCAATCAGCTTCTTCTCCTGTATGAACTTGACATTCTGCAATGATTCCGCTGCGAGGTCTATGGCCTGATTGAAGCCGTTCTCCCCACCGTAGGACACGTCCACCAGCTTGATGATTTTGGATTGGAGACGCTAGAAGATTGAAAGTCAAAATCACCGTCGTTACATCCTGTTTGAATGCAGGGAAAATATGTGTGTAATTGAGTGTTAACTCTCCCTTTACTACCATTTCTAATCTAATATTCACGCTTACTTAGGTTAAAAAAACGCGGCCAAGTGGGAATCGGACTCGCGAATGAAGAGTTACGTACCATTTTTATGGTTTTGTAGTATTTGTTGTAATAGCGGCGGAAAATTTCAACTGTCTAACTATCACTGTTTATGAGATACAGCCTGGTAAGAGACGGACGTACCGACCGACAGACAATAGTAATTAATAACAGCAGAGTCTAAGTAATTAGTAATAGTGTCCCGCTTTACTCTATGGGTACGGAACCCTAAAAATACAGTTTTAACATGTCCTCACCAACATTCGAAGAGGTTAAGTTAAAATTAAAGAAAATAAATACCAGTACTAACAGGGTCGAATGGAGTCTTAGTAATAGGGTCCCGTTTTACCCTTTGGGCTCGGAACCCAAAAATACAGATTTAAGGACATGCCTTACCAACATTCGAAGCGGTTAAGTTAATATTAAAGCAAATAAATACCAATACTAGCAGGGTCAAACAGAGTCTTAGTAATAGAATCCCGTTTTACTCTTTGGGCGCGGAACCCAAAAATACAGATTTAAGGAGGACATGCCTCACCAACATTCGAAGCGGTCGAGTGAACGAATAAGTACAAGCATTACTGACTGGGTCGAACATATCCGACTGGGACAGCTCAGTCTTGAAGTCGGCCGAGCCGGCCAGGATCAGCCCTGCCACGTTCGGCCTGTCCGCGCTGATAAACAGCTGCGTGGCCACCTCGGCCACCTTGCGCACGTAGTTGTGCCGCTTCTCCATCCTCAGGCGGGCGAAGCGGAGCGCCGATTGACCACCCCTGCCGTGCTTCTTGGGCAGGTCCACGGTGAACTTGTGGAGCACCTGTGCGGCCAAGCATGAAAGTTCAACCATTTATTGTAAGAGAGACACCGTCAAATCATCAAATTGGCCAATCGGTCTATTGGCCTAGTGCACCTGGGTATTGCGTTAGAGGGTGTGGGTTCGATCCTGGCTCCTGGAAAATTAGAATTTGCATAAAGCAATGAACATATTGTTTGATTCTTGAGTGACACAGGCATGGTTTATACAGGGTGATTATATAGACGACGAACTAATTAACAGAGCATATGCAGAATTTGATTTTAAATCTGAATCTGGTACTTGTGACCTCATTTTTTTTTAATAAAATGAATACAAATAAATAAAAACTACAATTGTGAAATTACCAATACAAATGGTATAATATATTGATGTTGAATTTACCTCCCTAGTGTTTCCCTGCAGGGTACCGAACAGTGCTCCGTTACCATCCATCACGATGAATCCGAACTTGTTATCATCGGCCAAAAGGGCTGTGAGGGCCTCAGTGTGGAATTTGTTGTCGCATAGATAAAGTGAGGTATTGATTGGTTTGAAGGGTTCAAAATCAATGTTCACTTTCTTCTCTTTACCCTCCTCAGTGACGATGGTACCGCAGTAAATCACCAAACCATTAGGCGGAACTACAAACAAGATGGTTCATAAATTGTTATACAGCGTGTCTTTACCATCGCGACAATAAATGAACACACATATAGGGTATATCTTTTTAAAGTGGTATTAAAAATTTAAAATCTTTAAACATTAATATTTACAGAGTTATTAAATTTTCCAAAACAAAGAATTTTAGAACACCCTTACCTATAAAAGCGTAACGTAAAGTTCATTTGTAAAGGTCACAAAGCATATGAATGGGTTGAATGAATTTAAAAGAGACAAAACATACTGTTGAGGATGAGGATGATACAAATTTTGTTTCTTTTTTACTTAGTTTGTTTGAAAAATATTTTTTTTTATTATGGATTTTGTTTAACGTAAATATTTTTTTATTATTATTGGCAAGTAGCGTTAGACGTGTGTTCATTTATTGTCGCGATGGTAACGACACGCTGTATAGTCTTTCTTTACTATATTCATCCAGTCCATCCATCCATCTCTTTTATCTTATATTCCATCTTTGAATTTGAACTTACACATTCTACCATTTTTAAAGTTTGTTATTTTAGCATTTGAAGCAATTTTCTAAAGTTTTAATGTTTAATCTCAAGTGCAGAAATTAGCACTATAAAAAACTTAAAATTTCTAAAAAGCAATGGCGACATCTCTCGTTCGAAGTTATCGTTGTGAAATGATATTCGAAATTTTTTATATGCTGGAAAGGATATAACAATAGATGCGCTAAGCATTGCTTCAAATGCTAAAATAACAATGTAGATAAAAGACGTTAAGATTTTCGTCGGGTGTGGCAATCAGCCGTTGAGCTTAGTGGCTAAAGCGTCAGGCCGCGAATGCCGAAGACGTGGGTTCGATTCCCACAGCGGCGACAATCTTTTCGTACTTTTTCTACATATTTTAATAAGAGCACATTTCTTACATTAACGTTTCTTACAATAAAGTTTTAACATTCTACCATTATTTTCTACCAAAGTGTTCTGTCGTTGATAATTTTTCTTTCGAATGATCTTTAAAAACATTCTTATTGTGTCAGCCTTACTAGGAATAAGTAATACATCCAGAGGCGGATTATCCTTAAGGCAAACTAGGCATGTGCCTATGGGCGCGAGGATCCAAAGGGGCGCGCGGGCGGTATTGTAAAATAAAGAAAAATATATGATATAGCATAAAATTTATTGCGCCAGTAATTAAGCCAACTACTTACATAATAAAAACTATTATTTTTGCTTAGAACCTCAATTTATAACAAAAGATAAACTTAACGGACGGGACTGACTAAAACTTGCGCTTACAAACAATCTTGTCGACGGTACATGTTCTCTAATTGAAGTAGGAAAGATACGACTACAATGCACGTCGCGTCGATCACGACTCGTGAGTATCGGAATCGTACAGAGTGTACGCGTTGTGTTGGTTTCGCCGTGCTCGAAGGCGAGGACAAACTATGGTGTTTGTTTATGCACTAACTGCGTGTGTAGTGTTATTTGGCGGGACCCTGTCGGTGGGTCCGACGTACGAGTACCCTTCCTTAACCGGGTCGATGAGGACGTTGCGCGGGCGACGCTTATTGACGTTCTCGTTAGTGTCGGGTCGGTAATTTGCTGCGCTTACCACCAGAGGGTTGGGATGATGTTCGACTCTGTCGAAGAACCGTAGTGAGATCTTTAAAATGTACGCGAATCGTCTGGAGTCTGCAGTCACCGTGCAGGTCGACGTTGCGTTGATACCACTGCGCCCCGGTTACGCGGTTGGATGAACTTATTTTGTAAGTTTAAAGTTAAGATTTTTATCTGTCCAAAAGAGCGCCATGTCATCCGCGAAAAGCGCGAAATTGATGTGTGGGTCTTTTATGTCGCTCGTGTAGAGCGTAAAAAGCAAAGGGGAGAGGTAGGAGCCTTGAGGAACGCCCGCCGTGAAAGGGCGGTTCGTAGAAAGGGTGCCTTCTGCTCGATATCGGAAGAGCGATTAAACAGGAAGGGCCCGGATGGTGTGCACGAGTCTGTCTAGCACGTTGAATGGGAACAGCTTGTAAAGCAAGCCGTTGTGCCAGACCTTGTCGAATGCTTTTGTGACATCGAAGAAAAGAACTCCCGTGCTCGCGTGCCGTGTTTGGGGTGATTGAGGCCTTTCAGAATATATGCCGTTAAGTGGTATAATCGGTCGGGACAGGACAGGTATTCGCCCGATTGCGTACATTGCTGTTCTAGGTTGTCCACAAGGCATTCGGCTTTTTCAGAGTCATCTAGGGCTAGTGTAGCGCTATTAGGTTTTAATCAGAATAGGTAGGTATTACTAATGGCAGTAGGGATTCGTGGGGCTCTGCTTTCAAACTACGGGCCAACTACCAGTAGGCGGTGTGCGATGGTTCGATGTCATCTAGTTGAGCGTCCCACGTGGTTTGGCGTTGTTCCGGTACGCGATCTTTGACTTGTAGCTGAAGGCGTCGAAGTCGAGTTCGGTTCGATTCTGGCGCTTTTATTGTTTACGTTCTCGCTTCGGTGATGTGTATTTAATTAGCCCATTTAGTTTTTTTTTTATTACTTAAAGAATGAGTAAACTAAGAAAAAACCTACTATCGCAGAATATGTAGGAAGGCTAAGGAGAAAAACATTATAATGTAATAAATCAAACGAAAAATATTAAGATGTTTACGGTGGTAGGGCCACGCAGAAGCCTCGGCTGTTGCACGAATGGGCAGGCCCGTCCGGATAAGTACCACGACCTCACAGAAGACCATCGTAAAGTGGAAGTATGACAAATACTTTCGCGTTTCGTCTGGTGAGTGAGGTAGCCGGAGCCCAATTTTCAAAAGGTTGTCAACGCATCTGTAACCCTCGGGTGTGGCAGATGTCCATGGGCGGCGGTATTCACTTAACATCAGGTGAACCGTCTGCTCGTTTGACAACTTTTCGCATAAGAGAAAAAAAAGATGTTTTTTTTTCAAAATTAAAAAGTGATGATTATGAATATTCTAAGGCAATCCAAATTGCGCCTACTGTCGACACTATGCAATACGAAGTTCCTACTAGCTATAAACAACCACAAAATTTGTCCGAGCCTACGCCGCCTACTCCGTCAGTAGTAGAAGTTGTGAAGCAATCGCAAAATAAAGTGTTTGTGATTGTGACCCAGTCCATTGGGATATCAGCAACGAAACGCAAGAATATAATTATTGCACTGAATGGTTTAATCAAGATATGGTATTTTTTCCTATTAGCGCCGGGTGTTTTTCGACCTAACAAAAAATTTTGTTCGGTAGACAAAAAACACTTATGAAATAATCAACAAGCAGAATTCCCTGGTCGCTTATAGTTTTCGAGAAAAAAATATTTAAAACTTGGTATTTACACTAAAGAGTTCGCCTGGCGTGTAAAGCCAGAAGTTATTATATAGGGAATTTCATGATTTTGGGGTTTACATGCTACTCGTACCTTACAGGTTTAATATAGGGGCGCCGATCAGATGCTTGCCTACAGCGCTCTCAACGTTTAATCCGCCTCTGAATACATAGACTGCACAAATATGTTTACCATATAGGAAACAAACCCTATTAACCTCAAATTTAAGCTAATGGACAATTATAGGAATTAGCAAAAACTTTTTGATTAAATAAGAGCAGAGTTAATATCTTCAACATGTTACATCCAGTTTACGAAATTCAGACCATAGGTTTACTTTTTTTTTTATTTAATTAGGATCGCAAACTGAACATTACACTCACATTACAGAATAATGGACACAGATAAAGTTGATACGGAACTTAACACACAAGTGAATGTTCTTCTGTGAGCGAACACAACATGCAGACTTAAAATAAAAATCACATTGACAATAGACAACTAAGACTAACCTTTAGTGTAGAGTTTGAGACGATGTTGTACTGACGTTATGGCTCCAAGTACAGACAACCTGTTAACTCGGGATTTGATATTGGATGCCGTACCAAATTCGTCCGCCAGCATTTTTGATACTCGCGAGATCTGATCCTTGGGTGGTATGATCAGCGATATCATTGATGTTCCATTGCTGCAAATTGTACATATTAAAATTTAGTTATTGTGAGAAAGCACTTAAGGATTAGTAAGTAATGATAAGTTAGTAGGGCCACGCAACAGCCTCGGCTGTTGCACGAATGGGCAGCCCCGTCCGGGTAAGTACCACAACCTCACAGAAGATCAGCGTATAGTGGCAGTATGACAAATATTTTCGCGTTTCGTTTGGTTAGTGAGGTAGCCGGAGCCCAATTTTCAAAAGGTTGCCAATGCATCTGTAACCCTCGAGTGGGGCAGATGTACATGGGCGGCGGTATTCACTTAACATCAGGTGAACCATCTGCTCGTTTGACAACTTTTCGCATAAAAAAAACTGATTTAAATTTGAATCAAAACTTGATAAAATCAATTTTAAAATGATTACCTTTTTATGTCAGTCAAGCCGTATTTTAAAAGGACTATTTTATTTAACTTTTTTAATTATAAATAATCCATCATTCGCATTAATCACTCTATTTTACACATTTAACAATACATTGAAATAAATAGATGCTAAGCAGGTAAAAAATGTGTGTTCTTATGTATGCATGTACTAAGTTATGCAATTTTTAATATTAAATACTTATTTATCCAATATTTAACTTGAATTATTGGGAAATTGTCACAAGGTTGCCATGGTAGTACAGTGAAGTAATGATGAAGTAGGTTGCTTTACAATGGTACTGTAGTTTGCGTTGCAACCAACTTAATCATGTCACTTATTCGGGACGGTGTGCACACGCATCGTAAAAAAAATTACTCTCATAATTTTTTCCTAACGCGCCAAAAGAAGTATTATTTCAAAAAATGGCAAACGTTCAGTAAATCTCCGAGTTGATATTGCAATTAAAGAAAATTTTACAGGATAGGGAAAAATCACTAATGAATTAATCATCAAGCACAATTCTCCTGTTGCTTAGTTTTTGAGAAAAAAAAAAATATTTAAAATGTGTTATTTTCAATAGGAAAGTCTGCCATTTTATTAAATTGACTCATAAACATAAATACACAGTAGTGCAAACTTGTCGAATAGATAATTTTTCAATCAGTAGTGATTTTTCTTGTTTAATTTTTTTTAATTGCAATATGAATAAAAATTTGTTGACCATTTACCCAAAAAAGCATTCTTTAATAAATTTTTGGCACCATATAAGACAAAAGGTTACAGACATCAAATGACCTTCAGCACATTTATTCATTCTTCCTCTCTGTCTCAGTATGAATCAGCAATGCTTATTAACAAAAGTATTTTGGGTAAAGTCTAAAATAATGTTTTATGCAAAATTTTAGCATAATTGGAAGTAGGTGGTAACACTGGCATAGAATAAATTATTTTCTTTTACAACCCCCAATCTTTTTTGAAAGCTAATTGTAATATAATCAAGAAACCTAAAGAGTGACCCAAGGCATGCTGAAAATATCCTAAAATTTTAATTAAAATGAAAACTAATATGGTGTTGTTTTTCACTATATCAGTTCATACAATGGAACAACTTTCTGGATAATTTTTTTCGAAACAAATGCATGAAAGATTGGAGTTAATCAGGAAGCGTAGGGCGCAAGAGCATTGAGTGCGTTCGATATTCAAATGGTGTCACTTAAAAAATGGCGCAGTAATTTCGAAATATCACAAAGATCAGCTGATGTTATAAAAATTCCACTGCATTGGTTTTTTCGAACACAAAAGAAACGCCTACGTGACTCAGCCCTAAAGGTGTGGAGACGGCACATCTCGTTGAAACTCAATCGATCAAGATATTAATAACAGTAAAAAGCAATTTCCTTGACTCTTCGCGTGTCTGCAAGGTTAGTTCTGCGCATGCACGGCGCGCATGTCTCCAGTCGCGTATTGACGCAGCCGAGTTGGCAATTTCGAACAATCGAATAGCCACAAATATAGCTAAATACATTGGACATGTTGTTATGCATAGCATCAATCTATACCAGGAGGCAATATTTTATTCACAACTTACCCTCTTGCCATTTCCAAACTCTTGATGAGCTTCTTGATCTTCCATATTTCGACATTGCGATCCGCTGACGTTTCTTCGGACATTTTGTGAAGTTAACTAATACACTACCAAAACACTCCGAATATCGGATAAATAAACGTTATAGTTTGTAAAACACCACTAAACTTTAACAGTAAATTAATTCGAGGGAAAGGGACTCGCCACTCGCGGTTCTAACTGCTCAAATCCAGATTGAACCGGACGGACAAGACACTCGCGGCTTCGTTCAGTCACACACTTTCTAATTTATATTTACGTGTTTCGTCAGCCGTACTTTTCTTCTGGTGCGGAGATTATTTCTTCGGTGTCCCCTAAGCATGTGGGATGTGAAAATCAGACATTTGAGGCTATTAGATGACGTGAACACGACCAATTCACCGAACCAACGCCTCCGCCCGTTGTCGTCGATCGATCAGGGAAATGAAAGAAAAAAAGTGAGGAAAATTGTTGCTATTGAAAAAATATATCCTCAGTGTGTACAGCTCAAGAATCTTAATGTGCAAATGTAGTAATTTTAAAATTCTTTTAATTCCGAATAAACACCTTTAAAATTTTGCTTTTTTTTAATAAACATTTTTTTGACTCCTTTGATAGAACGATTCTACTGAATGAGGTTAACCATACTGGAAATTTATAAATGTTTTTGGCACAATGAAAAGACTAATTTATTTTATGACGAAAATAGATTCTAGTCGGCATTTAGTGGGGAGATCCGCTATCTCATCATCATCATCATCATTTCAGCCGCCAACATCTGTTTGAGTCCACTGTTGAACATATGCCTCCCCCACAGACTGCCACGAAGCCGGAAGCACCATACTGAGCCACCTGCATCCATCGACTTTCCGCACACTCCACCTAGTCGGGTGTTGTCCCACACTGCATTGGCCAGTTCGAAGCTGCCACTCGAGAACCTTTCTGCTCCAGCGCCACTTCAGCGTACTAACCCTCTAAGCCAGTGATTCTCAACCTTTTTTTTGTTGCGGCACATATTTAACGATTTCAAAATTTGGCGGCACACAAAGAAAAAAAGATAAAAATTATTTACTTACTACAACACACTGCATAAATAGTTTATGACAAAAAATTTAAATATACGAAATAAACTAATATATACTACGAATAATATATACGCTATAAACTAATATATACGCTAAGAAATACAGACACAGTGTGCTTGTGCAGCAAGTCAGCACATAAGCTCGGGATTCCCCGTGAGATGTGTACACAGCGCACGTGTTCAATCACAGTAGCATTTAGTAGAGTGCGATAAAAAAACAAAAAAAAAACTTATTTGGAAAACCGTGTAAAAGCGAAAACGTGTAAAACAAGTACCGTGTAAATCGGGGGATAGGTGTACTGCAAAGTTAATAAGTTTACAAATTTATAAATTGACACTACATGCAAATAAATTAATATTAAACCGAATCACATACATTTGCCAATTTTAAGGAAAGAAAAGGTGCAATAACTACTATGCAACACCTTGTGAATCCCAACTATCACTAAAACAACACGTTTTGCACGCAGAGGTGGGAAGTGTGCGCCGACTTGAGACATATTCCTATTGCAATGCACGCCGCTTCATCATAATTTGGCACTAAGAAAAAACGCTTTGCAAAATAATAATAAAATAATTTATTTTTTTGTGGATTTAAATATATATTCATGTTAAAAAAAATTAAATGATATAATTTAATAATATTATCATTATTATATATTTGCAAAATTTGGCGGCACACTTTTGAAATTTGACGGCACACAAAAGTGCCGCGGCACAGTGGTTGAGAATCACTGCTCTAAGCTATGTCGGTTAGCTTTGTGAGATTCGCTAGGATCAATAATATTTAGTTTGGGAATTCATCTAATTATTTAAAAATTGAAATCAAAACTATACTAGTAGAACTAGACGATGGTATGATGAAGTATCGAAATTATCTGACAATTCAAAAATATCGGCCCTGACTTCAATAATCTCAAATGTGAAACTTTTTTTCCAGAAAAAAAATTTATTTTCGTTAAAGTTAATCATATAGTCAGTACAGATACGTTTTACCTCTTAGGTTTTTTATGTGAGATTTCTATTATTTGATGTATTAATTTTATCTGATGTTAAGTGATAACCACCATAATACGCTTTCTTTTTTTTTCGAAACAGACCAGCGCTTGACTGCCTGATGGTAAGTGGTCGATGTAGTCATTGAGACCATCAAGCGCGATAGCTCAATAGAAGCCTATTTACTCTGGTCTTGAAGACGCTTGTGTTATAATCGGATGAAAAGACCGACGCCGGCATTTTGTTCCATTCCTTAGCTGTACGGATGATGAAAGATGAAGCAATCACGACTTTCTTACGTGGAACCTTGAAAGCAAAAGGGTGGAGCTCCGCCTAACGTCTATTTGTCCGGAATCAAATCGTGGGGTCACACAAGTTTGGAATCTCTTTTGAAATTGAAGTTTAATAAATTTTTAGGCAATATTAACAAATTGTTCTTACTAAAATTAGTATATTGCACTTACTATTTTGCGACATTAAAAATGTGATGACTTTGAACGAAATTGATTTTCATGTTAAAATGCTTCGAGAAAAATACTAAATTTATCTATGAATATTTAAATATGAATTAAATTGGTCTCAAGGTACAATACCAATTCAGGCGGTAATTGTAAGGAAAAATTTCTAGTGTCGCTCTACTTGCCTTCCTTTCTCCCGTGCATAGTGTAAATATTATCATCACCATCTTGTTTACAACATGTGAATCATGTTTTTTTTTTGCTTGCCTGACGTGAACCCTCTTTGGGAAATAAACACCCAATCCGGAACAATTATCTGTGGGTCACACAAATACTTTTCCCGTGTGTGAATCGAACCCACGATACCAAAAATCTAGGTATGGCATAGCGCTTCACGCTTTAGATCAATATTCTAAGTCACAATGCCGACAACGCAAATTTTCTACTTGAATATTCCTTTGGTGCAGAAGCGTGATTTAGATTTTACTTACGTCTGACGTCTAAAACGGCTTCCGCAGTATCAAGTACTTTGATAATAAAGCGTGATTTTTACTACTTGACGTCAAAACGTCAGACGTCATTGCTGTAGGAATCATTATGGGCACCGATTCGCCAACCACCCCCTTGTTTGTCAAAAACATTGTTGTGCAGGCCGCTTTTCCCGACACGGTTCTCTCAACGTCGTCACCCGAAAAGCTGTTGTTTCCATCAAAGTTCCTTCTATTTTAGAGACCTGTGACATTTTCCGAAAGAGTGCTTTACGGCTTGACTTTGATCCATTGGGAGAGAGGCAAAGCCTTCGTTTGGGATGCTACTTGTGTAGAGACACAGGGCTGGGCGGCTTTAGAGGCAGCAGAATTAAGTATCTATTATCTTTTAGGCTATTCTTTCTGAATCTCAACAAGATTATGTATTGTTGCCAATTGCTGTTTAAATTTTAGGTCCGTGGGATCACCGTACACCGAAATTTTAGTTTTAGACTTATCGTCGTGGCTGGCTTTCCTCAAAGATAAAGCATAAGTATTAGCTTAATAATACAGATAGGGTTTTTGGCATCATACCGCATGGACTAAGTATTTTAGATAGTATCTTATTTAGTTACATGTAACTTTGTAAATAGTGGTTTATTATATAATGTACCATTTAAAAAAAGCAATTTCAGAGTCAACAAAAACCATCTTTTGGATACCAACACTTAAGATTAACTATATTTTAACGCTGAAGTTTGACGCACTTTATATTTATAAGTATAACATATCTCATATCAGCGCTACACAGTCAGCCTTATGCCGTCTGTTGTAGCCTAAGCTGAGTTTCCACCTTTTGCCAAGGAGTTTTTCTTTTTTTTTTTAAATCCCATCCAAAACATTCAAAATTCGTTAAAGTTTAATTATATACTAATGCAAATTTCTAACTTTTATAATATAAAAGAAACTGCTTTTATAATATAAAATGTAATATTATTAAGAACATTGTTATTCCAATCGCGATATTAATAACACAACCCTATCCACTGACGTTTTCCGTCCGACGAAGTTGTAAAATCGGCGAGCTATAGTGTGCCTGTACCCGTGTACCGTACTCCACAAAAAAAAAAATAGTCGGGCATATGTAGCAAAAATACATTTTAAGTACTATTTGCTTAAAATAGACTGAGTTGTAATAACGAACTTTATAGAAAAGTTACATTATACTTGTTACTATCTGTCAAAGATATCCAAGTACGTGTTTTAATGATTACATAATTTGGAATTTCGATATGACAACATTCCAACGTGCTGTCAAGTTGTCTTATCAAGTTGGAGGTTATAATTTCACAATCGCTTTACATTTCGTGTTATTCTACATTTAAATGAATACAGCAGCAAACAAAATGTAAAATGCTTCGCTGCTGCACAAGTATCATCTTCGACGCATTGATGTCATAACTGAAAGGCCAACGGGTCCAAAACTGGACTTTAAACGGGATGTCTTCGACTTTTAGATCAGTTTTCTTTAGAGATATCAACGTTAAGAGATTGTGGAGTAATTGGACTCGCAGTTATATATTCGGTACCGTGGCACGCCGCTGTAGACGAGAACGTGTTGTGCGAGAAGTGTTGCAATGTTTCAGACAGGCTTTTTTCAAACCGCGCAGAACTCTGTTGCTGTCTGTCACTGCGGCATACAACAGCCGTAGTGAAGAGGCGGCCGATCGCGATGTTGGAATTACGGATGACGAATTGAAGGTATGGAGAATTCCACTGGCCAAGGTCACTGATGTCACAGTTAGGTTAACCACTCACCTTAGTGGGCTTTGGTTATTAGTAACATTCGAAGATTTTTTTTTTAAATAATACAGTACTCATTGTAATAGTACTAATTAAATAGAAGTTATATAACTACAGTGTAAACTCTTTATAATCTTTTTACAATGAAAAAAATCTCTATAACATGGAAGTTAGTTTAATTTGGTTGGTTTCACCAAACCCACACATTAATTCACTCTTTATAATGCAACAGCCATTCTGTATTATGAATAAATATATATCTAGACATGAACAACATATTTAACATTGTTTTTATAATCAACTTACAAAAGTAATACATTGAGGTGCCGAAATTTCTAAGAAAGATATGTGAGGTCATAAAAGATGATTCCGCCACATCCCAAGACATGCACAAAATACTTTAAAAATACATAAAAAATACTGGCATAGCAAAACACAGCAGGCAAAGTAACAGAATATATGTGTTTAGAATAACTTACCTATTGGTAATAAATAAATTACAAATTATTGTAATTGGTTAGATTTGGATTATTTCTTCTCTTCCTTCTGAATAACGAAAATTCTTTATAATGCAAAAAATACAAGTTCGCTTGAATTTCGTTATAAAGAGTTTACGCTGCTATATAATTTGAAATAGGATACACAAAAAATTTGGTAAATATACAAATGATGCCGCATATTGCAGCATTTTTAATTAATAATTTATGTACACAGATGACTCGGTGGTGCAGTTGCTAAGCTATTGGCTACGGCATGGGGGGTTGTGCGTTCGATTCCCACACTATTTAAATTATTTGCCAAGTATTTCTAAAATTTAAAAATAAAGTTTTTTTAGTTTTATAGAAATCTGTAAAATTCAGATTTATTTTCCTTTGCATTTATATTGCACATAATGTTGTTTGAAAGAGTAATAAAAAGGTTTACCTACATAGAATAAACTGTATTTTAAATATCTTTTGCATCTATGAATTGGCTTAGTGAAGCTTGAAGTAAATTGGCTTAGTCATTGCTTGTGGCGTCCTAAGGGGGAAGCTATTGTTCAACACATGATGCCTTACAGATCTTGATGATGACGATTTTATATGGATCGGTGAAACGGCCCTAAACCATATACTATTTATTACATTTTTATCACCTGAATCTTAATTATCCTGTCCACTTACCTAGCATCTGATAAGGTCTTTTTTATTTTAACCCAGGATCCATTTAGTGTCTTAAATTTGCACTACCATTAGTCTGCTAAAAAATTGTAACCAACAAGGGTTAATTCAAAATATTACTAGCAAATTCTTTAGAATCATCAGTGCAATAAAAAAAAATAATTTGGTATGTAAACAAGTTATTCAGATTAAACATTTCTAAGTAAATTGGTGTGACATTGCAAATTTTATCTACTTACAGGGTTTGCTGTCGGAACTTGAGTCTGTAAAGAGCTTAATGAAATCGACTCTGCACTGCAGGAGCTGTGGACTTCGCGTGTCAATAGACAAGAAGCACGCGGGCGTGCAGTACTGTGAGTACGTACATTTTTTGGGTTTTTTTTGGCAGAGAGGGATGGTTACACATAGAAAACTGACTTGAATCGGAGCTTAAAAGTTACCAGAATGGTCAACAGATAGCTAATAAGTCCACAAATACAGGCCCGTAAAACATGCAGTACTCAACAATTGGAGTAACTCTTGAGTAATTTTTGAGAGGCTCTAAAGACAGATTGAGAAGAGTATTATTATAAATATATATTAGCTGACCCGGCAAACGTTGTTTTGCCATCTGAATTATTTCTATACATAAAATGCTATTAAAATGTAAGGTAAGTCTTATGTTTGACATTAGCGAAACGGGATACTATACGCTCGAATAAAGTAAGGTACTAGTAAAATCTTATTTCAAAAGTGGCGACTCTTCTACACAAACTGTAAGAAATTTAAAAAGAAAGTTCAATAAAAAATAAGCTACAACTAAAATAAGCTTCAATGCAGTTGGTGTATCAATTTCTGAAGCGAGTTCATGAAACTGGTTAATTATTGGACAAAACAAAATGTGTAATGTGTCGTAACGGCTGTAATCATTCTCAGAAATTTATTCTCCCACTTTCTCTGAGGAGAATTTTCATTTTTTATTTTCTTTCGGAGCCACTTTCCACGTAATATAATAAAAATATATTTATGTTCTTTTATATAATAATAAAAAAATGATTTTTTTTTGGAACTCCTGAAAATAGGTTATAAAATGTATATAGAGGGGGGTATTTGAAGTTTTGGTTCGGTTTTGTTTTTCGTTACTAAAAAAATTGACTTGTTGACAATCAATAAGATAATATTCGCGTAAAAACAATAAACCAATATGTTATAAACATATTGGGTTTATTGTGTTTTTACGCTTATCTGTAAAATTTATGTCACCAACCCTACCTACATCCATATATCTTTATATATAATTTATTTTTTGCGTAAGTATGTCACTGAATTCCTCCTAAACGGCTGGACCGATTTTAATGAAATTTTGTGTGTGTCTTCAGGTCGATTCGAGAATGGTTTAGTTCACAATGCGGTCCACTACATTTTTTTAAGTTGTTGTAAGATTTAAGCCCCATTATGGCCGGGAGGCCTATGTGTCAATAGTGAACTAATAATGCCTCAAATTATGATAATGAAATTTTTATTTTATGATGGTGATATATTAAAATACATCCCTCTTTTTCTGCGCCACCGACAGCTGCAAAGATGGGCAGCCGGCCGAGGAGTCTTCCGACGGTTGGGTCCCATACATGGAGGCGGAGGATGTGATCATCTGGCGTAAGGAGTACAAGCCTGGCCAAGGTCTTTATGCCTACAAAGGTGAGGAGTGATATATAATTTTTAAGGTAGAAGGCGAATACTGTTTCGAGGTACCGCGATTACATATACGTCTAAATACATACATATACATATTGCATGCAGTTTTTTTTAAAACAGCTAAACACCTGATTCTGCTTCAATGGTTTTTTTAACTTGTCATCGCTTAGTCTAGCTTCTAGTCCACCATCGGACCTAATACGGAATTAGTCTTTATCAAGGTCGAAATGCGAGTCGACCTCGCCTCATTATCACACACCTCTTAATCAAACCTTATCTTAGACGTGTAAGCACACATTGTTATATAATGCTAAAACATTGCGTCATTGTGATTTTTAAATTTTTGTAATTTTGTAAAATTGATTATGGTCGGTGATGTGACTCGGTGGCTAAGCTATTATCTTCAGCATTGGGGGTCGTGGGTTCGAATCCCACACGGGAAATCTATTTGTGTGACCCACATATAATAAATGTCCCAAGAAACGCCAAAAAACATAGCCGAAACCGCTCACAACATGTTCCATATGTTGTGTCGATCCCATCTAGAAGGGGATAAGGGCAGGAGGATGTAGTGATTACTGATTATGATCATCGACGATTGCATTCATCTTTAATATTACTTGTTTGCAGAAACAAGAAACTATTAAAGCTATTCTCTTTATGTTATAAGTAAATACGGCCAACTCTGTTAAATTTTATTCAAGTTTTTCAATTTATTTGCGATTCAATATTATAGTTTTATTTGTACATGTGGTGTTAATATTTAAGTAATTGTTACAATAATATATGTTCAATCTAAAGTTATTTACTGTTAGCCTTAAGAAGTATCCAGTGTAAATTGTTAACTTATTAAAATAAATAAATAAAAATAAATTCACTAATGACGTTATAAAAACATGCTAACAAGTTTGGATCTGATTGTATGATCGTCTCAGAACCATTATCATTCATCCTTATAGTAACTGCAAGTTTTTAAAGAAATCGTTCAGAAACTAGTTTTAATAAACTATTGATACATATTTTATAGTTTAATGAAATTCATTAAGCCTTCGCTCTTATCGCCATGACAGAACTATTAGGTTAAGAGGTTTTTAATCAATGTGTCAATCAATTGAAATTTCAATTGTTTTAATCAATTGAAAATTCAATTCGAAAAAAAAAATACATACACATATGATGTACTGCTAGATATCGGTTAGACACCGCGACTGAAATAAACTCAAATAGCACACAGAAACCTTTATATTTAATAATTTGCAAATAAAAATATATAAGAGTGCGATATTATGAACAAAACAACAAAAACCGACTTCAAATACGAATTATAATCACCCGATTGGCGTAGTGGGTAGTGAACTTGTGAAATATTAGCGTTTTCCTTGTTGGATATCTCTCTGTGCCTACCTAATTTTCTCTGTACCACCCCAAGGGTGACTGGGAGATAATGCTTTTAGCATTAAGCCCGCCATTGTACTCATCATCATCGTCAGCCCGTATCAGCCCACTGCTGGGCATAGGCCTCCTCCCTCTTGCGCCATTCTTCCCTGTCTTGAGCGTATCGCATCCATGTTTTTCCTGCAATCGCTTTGATATCGTCGACCCATCGGGCAGGTGGTCTGCCGACGCCACGTCTTCCTTCTCGAGGGATCCATTCGGTTAACATTTTACTCCACCTGCTATTACCATGTCTGGCAATGTGCCCTGCCCAGCGCCATTTGAGCCGCATTATCCGGTCACCTACGTCGCAGACCTTCGTCCTACGACGGATTTCTTTATTGCGGATGCGATCTCTTAACCCGATACCCAGCATGGAACGCTCCATAGCTCGCTGTGCGACTCGCATTCTGTGCACTGTATCCTTTGTGAGCTTCCATGTCTCGGAACCATAGGTCATGGTGGGCAGAACACATTGATTATAAATCTTGGTTTTCAAGCATTGTGGTATTTTACAGTCCTTAAGTACGTCTTCGAGCTTACCAAAGGCAGCCCAACCTAATTGAATGCGGCGAGAGACCTCTTTATCACGATCTTCTCTGGCAAATGACAACTAGTGTCCAAGATATATATAGTGTTCAACAAGCTCTAATGAATCTGCGCCGACGGTAATACCCACTTGCGAGTCACCGGTCATATTGGACATCACCTTCGTCTTGGACATATTCATCTTGAGGCCTACTTTTAGAGAAGCATCATAAAGTTGTTGTAACATTTCTTGGAGATCTTGCATCCGCTCACTAAACAGGATCCGCAAAGCGAAGGTGTGACAAGAAGACCCCATTGATGTTGATACCTTTACTCTCCCAATCAAGCTTCTTAATCACGTCTTCTAAGACGGAGGCAAAAAGCTTGGGTGAAATGGTGTCTCCCTGCCTCACACCTCGCTTGATGGGGATGTTTTTGGTAAGAGCATGAACCCTCACTTGCATTGTTGCTGACTTGTAGGTATCGCGGAGGACATCAACATACCGTGAATCTATCTGACAGCGATGAAGTGAATGGAATACGGCCCAGTGTTCTACGCTATCAAAAGCCTTTTCGTAATCTACGAAAGCAATACATAATGACCGTTTGTATTCCAGACATTTCTCCATCAACTGTTTCACTGTATGAATGTGATCTATAGTGGAATATCCTCTCCTGAATCCTGCTTGTTCAATTGGTTGGTACTCGTCAAGTTGGCGTGTGAGTCTGTGGCACAGAATTTTGGTGAAGAGATTGTACATTTGAGAGAGAAGACTAATCGGCCTATAGTTTTCTAGTTTTGTACTGTCGCCTTTTTTGTGGAGAATGGTCACTATGGCGTTTTCCGCGCAGATGGTGTGTGGCCTGTTTCTATTAGAAATTTCCTTTATGGACTTTTTTATTCAGCAGTTCTAGAGTTCTCTGGTCACTAACGGTTTTATGTACGATTCGCCATTGTACTATTTGTGTATAAAGGGTAAATAAATAAATAAATAAACGTGCTCTTGCGCCAGGGGGTGTGGATTCGATCCCCAATAATTGAAAAATAATGTGTGATGAGCATAGCATTTTTCCAGTGTCTGGGTGTTTAATATTTTGTAATTTGTATTTATTTATAAAAGAAAAGTATGGTTTAGTGTGTTCTTTATTTTAAAATTATTTGTCAATAGATGGCATTGTTATACATAATTTGTAAAAGAGTTTTAAACGAAAGCTTTTTTAAAGCATTAAAATTTATTACGGCATGTCATCTAATCGATATATCGATATTTTTTTTATTAAATATATCGATGTTTTCGGGCGATACTTTTACCTAGGGATGCCGAAAAGATATCGATAAATCGATACTTTTTTCAATATATCGATATTTTTGGGTGACATATTTTGGTCCAATATATCGATATATAATATTCAATATCAAAATCGTATCAAAAATGATATTTTGTTCGAATTCGAATCCGGAAGAGTCCGTAAATTCAGATATTTAATATTTGTCATACGTTTTTTTTGAACAGGGCCTAAAATAAAATATCGATATATCGATATTAACTCTTCGATGAATCGAGAACGATATTGATATTTTTATAAATATCGATATATTTCTTAACTTTCGGCATCCCTTCTTTTACTAAATCAAAGTATCATGTATCTTGTATTAACTGATGTTTTTGCTTTCAGTCCCGAGACTATTAAAGCTTCATCTGACGCAGAACCGGTGGGCTACTCCGGTCTTCCAGGTACTATAAATTTATTGTAAAGTTTCACTAAAATACATTCAGTAGTATTTACGTGAAAGAGTAACAAACATCCATCCATACATACAAACTCTCGCCCTCATAATATTAATAAGGATTTCACAGGCGTTTATTTTCCGGTACGCAATAACTTACGTGATTGCCCATCAAATTTTATTATTCAAATACCATTTTCAAGTTATCTTTTTCCCCAATAGACGAAACATAGGCAAGTAGAACAAATTTCAGCTAAACGCACGCGCGAGCACACGCGGGGCCCAAGCCCGTGGCTTTCGGCTAGCCCACCGGTTCCGCGTCAGACGAAGCTTTAATGGTCTCGGGACCGTAAGCAGAAAAATCGGCTAATACAAGATACAAGATGTACGGACCGCGTCAGCCGAAGCTTTAATGGTCTCGGGACCGTAAGCAGAAACATCGGCTAATACAAGATACAAGATGTACGGACCGCGTCAGCCGAAGCTTTAATGGTCTCGGGACCGTAAGCAGAAACATCGGCTAATACAAGATACAAGATGTACGGACCGCGTCAGACGAAGCTTTAATGGTCCCGGGACCGTAAGCAGAAACATCGGCTAATACAAGATACAAGATGTACGGACCGCGTCAGACGAAGCTTTAATGGTCTCGGGACCGTAAGCAGAAGCATCGGTTAATACTATGTGTACGGACCGCAGTGTACGGCCGCTACCCGGACGTGAGGGCGCGCGACTTCGCCGCCGTGCAGCTGGACGGCGCGTACCGCCGCGTGTGGGACGCGGCCGTGGCCTCCCTGGCGGTGGTGCAGAGGGCCGCCAAGGGCGTCGAGGGCCAGGCGGTGCTGCACTGGGAGGTGCTCTGGCCGGTGGGTACTCGTTGCGGCGATGACGGGAGCGTCGCCCCGCTGCGGTTTGGCGCACCTCGAATATGTTGTGCTGGCAACACCTGCCGCCACTCATCAGCTCACTCCCCGAGTCGAGCGCGCGCGAAGACGTTTTGATTAAGTTGTCTCGCCTTTTAAAAACCAAATCAAAATACTTCATTCATCGAAATAAGAAGAATACTGTCGATAAATGAAATGTATATCGATAGTAATTTTTCTTTAATCTGTTGTGGTTCGTTTCGTAATGAGGTTCGTGTAGCGGAGAAGAAACAGGCGAAAGAAACTCCGCAGGTATCCTCTTTTTTGTAATTTTAACTAACTTATCCAAATGTGTTAGCACGCAGCAGCCTCGGCTGTTGCGCGAATGGGCAGGCTCGTCCGGGTAGGTACCACGACCTCACAGTTTGACGGCGTAAAGTGGAAGTATAATACTATCGCGTTTCCTCTGGTGAGTGAGGTGGCCGGAGCCCAATTTTCAAAAAGGTTACCAACACATCGGCAAATCGTCAGGTGTAGCAGATGTCCATGGGCGGCGTTATTCACTTAACACGGTGTGAACCGCCCACTATCAAACCAACGAACTACAATCATCAGGACGATAATGTAATTTGCAATGACTGCCCACAGAGGCTGTTCGCGAACCGTGACTACGTGTACATCCGGCGGCACAAGGAGTTCGACGCGCCCAACGAGCGGCCGCCGAGCGAGTGCGCGCCCCGCGCCGCCCGCCCCCCGCGCGCCACCGAGCCGGGCTCGAACGTGCACGCGAGAGCGAAACGGCGGTCTATGGAGATGTACGCGAGCGAGCGGGACGGCAACAGCGTGCTAGTCGACAACAAGGTGTACATAATAGTGTCGCGGTCCTGCGAACACCCGGACGTGCCGCAGACTAAGCACGCGATCAGAGTGATGGAGTATTGGAGCCATATGGTGGTGAAGACTGTGCAGGGATCTGAGAAGGTGGGTATTTTTTTATTTGTTTCTTTGGGTTGTAAATCCCAACGAAACACTGCGACCTGGTAAATCTGTATAAGTCTTCCCTTCGAAAACATGCACACAATATATTTAGGGACAGACAGGCAGCGGGACGACTTTGTTTTATACTATGTAGTGATGTAGTTCATATTATTATACTTTTACCAGAGATCCGCCCCAGCTACGGACGTTGCATCCGTGCAATTGCAATGTATTAAACAAAATTATAAACCTTCCTCTTGAATCACTTTATGTATTAAAAAAAACCGCATCGAGATCCGTTGTGTAATTTTAAAGATGTAAGCATACATAGGGACAGACGGACAGCATAAAAGACACTGGCCGTACCAAAGGGAGATTAACGAAGGTCCACCCTCGTCGACCACAGCCGGGCATGGAGTTCGTGCTGACGTACTACGACGAGCCGGCGGTGGGGGGGATGCCGGGCGGGGTGGCCGCGTGGGCGAGCGGCCGCGCCGCGCCCGCATACCTGGCGAGGATGCGTCGCGCCGCGCGGGACTACTGCCAGTGGGCGGCCGGCGCGCCGCGCGATCGCCAGGTGAGGGGGCGGGGTGAGAGGAGGGGGGAGGACGCCGCGCGTCGGCCAGGTGAGGGGTGGGGGACGGGGGGGGGGGGGGGGGGGGGGGGTGGCGCCGCGCGTTGGCCAGGCGAGGGGGATGTGGGGAGTGATGCCGCGCGTTGGCCGGGTGACGGTCAGGGTGGGGGGGGGGTGACGTCGTGCTTACGGTCGCTCTCTGCCGGCTAGGGATATCGGCGGTGGCGATATCGATATATCGGACCCATAGTCCGTAATAAGGTGTGTCAAGTATTATGTCGATAAATATTTGACGCCTACGGACTCTACGCCGTTTCTGTTACGATGTTCAATATTGAATATTTTGTATCCATTTAAATAAAATGCCTGTGAATGTCCCGCTGCTGGGCAAACTCCTCCTCTGTACAAAGGGTATCAGAGCATAGTCCACCACGCGACCCCAATACGGATTGGCGGACTTCACGTCTTCGAAATGTTTTTATTTGTTATTATTTCGAAAATATGCAGGTTTCCTCACGATGTTTGCTTTCCCCGCGGAACAGGTGATATGTCTGCACTTGAAGTTAACAATTTCATTGGCACCGGGGATCGAACTCAGGTTGCCCGAGCAAATTGAATTAAAGGCGAGCGCCCGGAGACTGAGCTATCACGGCACATATCGATTTATCAGACCAATATATCTCGGCTGAAAATATCGTATGTAGAATCGAAAATATCGATATAACGATACTTTTTCCACATCCTCACACTTGACACTGTTTCCAGTAAGTCAAGTAGGAGACAGTTTGTTTTCGGCAACTTAAGTTGGTGGTACAGCGTAACCGTGGTAGAACCACGCAACAGTATCCGCTGTTGCACGAATGGGCAGGTCCGTCCGGGTTAGTACCACGACCTCGCAGAAGACCGGCGAGTGAGGTAGCCGGGGCGCACTTCATCAGAAGGTGGCAGCGCATCTGCAACAGGTGTTGCAAATGTCAACGGGCAGCGGTGCTGTCTTAACATCAGGCGAATCGCCAGCTCGTTTGCCACTTTCTCACATAAAAAAAGGCGCCCGGAGATTATTCGCACGGTATTTGTGGCTGCGAAAATGTGAGACACTGTTTGCGGTCGGAGTAATACTGTTACGTGTCAGGGTTCTAAGGATTTGGAGAGAAAGACCTGCTGACTCTTTTGAAGATTTTATTCAAAACTAGCACTAGGTCCAAAACAAAGCGCTAGGTCCAAACACTAAGCACTAACGATGTCCTAGGTTGTAGCCAAGTCGTAGGTTTCGCTGGTATCGCTCTTGATCACTAGTTTCGCAAAATCCGAAGCCGCCTCGAAGGTAGCTCAAACTGTACTGGCTCGCCTCCCTGCGGCTTTTTATATGGGCCGAGACGAGACCCAGACTATTCCAGCAAGTTCCTTCCTGGAACGTACCCGACTTGCGCGAACGTGATCGTGATTCCGGAAAGTTCGCGAATGTACCCGGTTTTCGAGACTATAGTTCTATATAGTTCCACAGTAGTTCCTCTAACGCCATCTAGTATTGAGTAGGGCGTTTTATGCTGTCTTTGTTCTTTGAGTGGTTTTATTGGTTGACGCTAGATGGCGCTAGTTTCTTTGTTCTTTGTGTGTTCGTAACAATACTTACCGTTCACGTTAATGTTTTCAATGTCCAGAAATAAAGGTTCCAAACCAATGGGCCCATAAAATATAAGTTAAGGGACAAATGGTTGCAAGGGCATGATGTAATCATTCTTTAAGTCGCCGTTGAAAATTTTGGCGAGCGTTATCAAACGGCGGAAGTTTAGAAACAAATTCTGAACAAATTCGCCTTATGCGCATTGAAATAGAGTTCATTTCTCCTTTACAGGAAATGCCCGACTTCACACCCTTCGACCCGGGCCGAGTCGACGAGCGGATCGAGGATGTGGCCGAACAGATCAGCGAACAGGATATGGAGGTGAATTTTGTTTTTGATGTGAAAAGGTGGCAAGCCGGTTCACCAGATGTTAATTTCGGCTGTTGCACGCATGGGCAGGCTCGTCCGGGTAAGTACCGCGACCTCACAGAAGACCCGGTATAAAGTGGAAGTATAATAATTTCGCGTTTCATCTGGTGAGTGAGGTGGCCGGAACCCAATTTTCAAAAGGTTGTCAAAGCATCTGCAACCCTCGGGTGTAGCATATTCCATAGGCGGCGGTATTCACTTAACATCAGGTGAACCGTCTGCCCGCTTGGCAATTTTTCACATAAAAAAAAGACAACCGACGCCCACAGTTAAATAAAATTGAAGTGTCTGTTTGTAATATTAAAATAACTGCTTTTTATAAATGCATGTGGATGTATACATGTCACATATAGCAAAATAACATTTTTTACATTGTTTTCTGTCTGTCTGTCTTGTGTTTGTTCGTGCTAATCTCCGAAACGGCCTTTCCGATTTTGACGGGACTTTCACTGGCACATAGCTGACTTAATAAGGAGTAACTTGGCTACTTTTATTTCCGAAATTTCATTTACTTTCAATTTCACGCGCACGAAGTCGCGGGGCACAGCTAGTCTACAATATACTAGAGCAATCAGAGTTGAAGTCCCGGTGCAGAACTAATGAAAATAATTTAATCATAAGCTAATTAAATAGTTTTAACTGCTGACTTACGTTTAAGTGCTCAGCGGTTAAGGAAAAAACATCGCGAGGTAACCTGCAAGTTTTCTTAATAATAACTAGAACAAAAATATATCGTAGATATGTGAAGACTGCCTATCCACAGTGGAGTAGTGTGGTGTACTATGCCCTAATACCATCTGTATAGATGAGGCCTTTGCCCAGCAGTGGGATGTGTATAGACCGTTACTTTACTTACATTTACTAGAAGTCAAAGTATCTTTTTTCAATATAGGCTTAACTTAAGCTCTTATTGAACGTCAACAAAAAATCTACCACCGGTTCACTAAACTAGACCTGAACAGAGAAGAACCGGCAAGAAACTTAGCGGTCTTGTTCTTTTTGTTATTTTTTTTATGCAATTATACACACTTATTTAGGTATAAAATCAGCAGCGGACAGGGGTCTTGCAAGTGCAGAGCAAGAGTCATTTCCACACATCATTGTCCTCAATGTATTCTTGGACATTTTAGTAGGCCCTTGCATTAGGGTAGCATTTACAAATTGTTCGACATTGTTTATACTAAGTTGTTTGAAAAATTTTCTGATCATAAAAATTATGTTAAGAGTGTCAGCGATTTTATCGTAGAATTTATTTCGCAGTCGTCGAAAGACGGGCCGGAAATGGAGACCAGCGAACGGACGAAAGACCAAAGCACCCAAACCGATGACCTCCAGTTCGCGACGGTGGATGAAAAAGAAGATGAGAAGGAAGAGAAGAGAGGAGAAAAGATTGAAGCCGCAACGAATCGAACTGAGAACGAAGATAACAATACCACAGAACGAATGGAGGCCAAAGCTGAGAGAAATTATGTAGAAGTTAAGAGCAAAGAGAAAAGTGTAGAAGCTGTAGAAAATAAGAGATACGAAGAGAAGAACGGAGTTCAAGCGGAGACGGTAACGAACAATTGTACAGAAACGAAGGTGTGTATTTAAAAGACAAACAAGATGTAGATTTAAATTGACACCAATCTCGGTTTGATACGTGATAGAATTTTTTCCAATATATGTTTAGTATTTTTCGGGTTCCGTTACCAAAAGGTACAACAGGACCCTATTACTAAGACGCCGCTGTCTGTCTGTCCGCCTGTCAGCTGTCGCCTGTTAGTTGAAATTTTCACAGACGATGTTTTTCTCTTGTTGCTACAACAACAAATACTAAAAAACAGAATAAAAAAATATTCAGGTTCGAATCCCGCAGCGCCGAAAGTTTTTATTCATTTATCTAAATAAGTTGACATTTTAAAAGTTTTACCTTGATTTTTGACTAGCACAAAAAATGTAAAATTAATCTTAAAAAAAATATACAAAGTCCGCCAATTAAGTAGGGTCGTTTGGTCGCCGTAACTTTATAACTTTTTTTCTTATTTGGTATATTGTGATCCACACAGTTTAATGTTTTCGAAAAAGTACAGAGCACCCTGATCAATGTCCAAGCTTGCATTAAGTTTTATTCCAGTAGTTACTTTTCGTCTATCTTTAATGGATCCAAATTGGTGGTCACTCGTAATACCAACCATTTTAATTGTCAATTATCTTATCTTTTAAACGAGTATTCGATAGTACAATTCTTGTATATACAGCGTGTCGTTACCATCGCGACAATAAATGAACACACGTCTAACGCTACTTGCCAATAATCATAAAAAAATATTAACGTTAAACAAAATGCATAATTAAAAAAAATATATTTTTCAAACAAACTAATTAAGTAAAAAAGAAAAAAAAATTGTAACATCCTATACAACTCGCGTCACTGCGTCGCATTACAAGCTTCTCCTTCTAACAGTATGTTTTGTCTCTTTTAAATTCATTCAACCCATTCATATGCTTTGTGACCTTTACAAATGAACTTTACGTTACTACTTTTATAGGTAAGGTGTTCTAAAATTCTTTGTTTTGGAAAATTTAATAACTGTGTAAATATTGATGTTTAAAGAATTTAAATGTTTAATACAACTTTAAAAAAGTTATCCCCTATATGTGTGTTCATTTATTGTCGCGATGGTAACGACACGCTGTATATATATCTATAATACATAATCGGAATCTCGGAAACGGCTCAAGCGATTTTCTTGAAATTTAGTATGTGCGTAGATTCGGGGGCGGAAAATCGATCTAGCTAGGTTTCATTTTTAGAAAATGTCCTTTTATCCCTGTTTTCAGGGAATGAAAAATATCATTCGAATATGACAGTAAATTTCGCCGCAAAAAAATGTTATGTCGGTCGGTAATCGGGCGGCCCCTAAACAGACGGCCGCGGTTCGTATCACGATCATTTACACACTTATTTTTTCGTCTGGTGAGTGAGTTAGTCGGGTCTTGCAGTATTTAAAATGGCAACGCATCTGTCTAATGGCAATGGCAATGCAAGCCAGTACTTAACAACCGCCCGCTAAAAAAAAAAAAGAAAAACATTTTTGCTTTAACGGAGGAGTATAGTGTATCATAGACTGAATAGCTAACATCACTAGCAGTGTGTTATATATTAATCTATGGTTGCTTGTCATGGGTCCCTCCTCAGAGAGAGGATTAACTGAGTAGAGAGTTAGGCAAGATTTATATAATAATATAATATTTATAATAAAACGATAAACGTTCCTCCAATAACTGTTTTATTAAACAATACATGGCGCAGTCGGTCAAGAACCACAAAAAGAATATATTTTAACAGAGAAAAGAAGCAGATGTCAATGGATGAAAGCGTGGCAGAAAAAATTGATCTAACAATTGAAGCCGAAACGATGGCAAGCTGTGATTTTCGTATGCCGGCACCCTTGAAACTCAACACAGGGGTTGATTTACTGCCGGAATGGGTAAGATTCAAACAACAATTACAAATATTTTTGTCAGCGGCCGGATTAGACAGAGTGGCGGACAACAGAAAAGTCGCCATTTTACTTAATTGTATTGGACATGATGCTCAGGATCTTTACTTCAACGTACTAAAATCTGAAGAAAAACTAAAATATGAAGAAATTCTAAAAAAATTTGATGATTATTGCACGCCTAGACAAAATGAACTGATAAATGCATACAACTTTAATGAAAGGAAACAAGAGCAAGGTGAAAATTTCGATCTCTTCTACACAGAATTAAGAAAACTGGTAAAAAATTGTAATTACAAAGACCAAGACGAAAGAATGCTTCGAGACAGGATCGTCATTGGAGTGTTAGACAAGAAGTTGCAGCAGAAATTGTTATCCATTAACAACTTAACCCTGGAGAAAGCCGTAGACATGTGCAGAGCATCAGAGCTAGCAAAGGCACAAGCTAAAGTGATGCAGCAGCAGACCGTAGCAGTTGATGTCATACAGAAAAAACAGCCGGATGTGCCAGAACAAATTTCAAGACAAGATAAGTATTTTAAAAATTCTAATGATAGGGATCATTATCTATGTAAAAAATGTGGTTCCAAACATGGCCCTCGTAGTTGCCCAGCGTTTGGAAAAACATGTTCAAACTGTCACAAACCCAATCATTTCAGAAGAGGTTGTAAATTCCTGAATGAGGTATCAGTTCATGATTTATGACTAATTAAACAATGTCATAGTATTGGTAATATAAAAAACAATGAATGGATTCTATCATTAAGAGTAGAAAATAAAAAAGTGGATTTTAAGTGTGACACAGGGGCACAGGTTAATGTTTTGTCATTGAGAGATTTGAAAAAGATTGTCAATGATGATTCTCCTAAATGGTCTGAGACAACAATAGTTTTAGAGGCATTTGGGGGAACAAAATTATATCCACTAGGTAAAACTAATTTAAAAGTAATAAATGATGAGTATATGTATGACACTGAGTTCATAATAATAAAAGAAAATGTCAAACCCATTCTAGGCTTAACTTCATTAAGAAACCTAAAAATTTTAAGAAGTATCAACAGTGTTAGTTGCAAAGATAAAAATTTAATTATTAATAAATATGTTGAACTTTTTCAGGGTGTTGGGCAATTTGAAGTGCCATTGGAGCTACACACTCAGCCTGAGGCAAGGCCTGTAATAAAGCCTCCTCGCAGAGTTCCACATGCATTGATGGATAGATTGGCCGAAAAATTGAAGAGCCTGGAAGAACAACAAATCATTGAGAAAGTCGAACATCCTGAGAGTTTTGTAAGTAACATGGTCATCATTGAAAAAGTAGATAAGAGTTTAAGAATATGTCTTGATCCTCAGGAACTCAACAAAGTGTTGATAAGAGAGTATCATTTAATACCAACTCTGGACGAGGTTATAACAAAGCTTTGTAATAAGTCTGTATTTTCTGTATTAGATTTATCAGATGGATTTTATAACATTAAATTGAAAGACAATTCAAAAAAGCTATGTGCATTTAGTACTCCTTTTGGTTGTTATCAATTTTTAAGGTTACCTTTTGGAATTTCTGTAGCACCAGAAATTTTCCAAAAATATAGTGAAAAAACGTTTGGAGATATACCTGGAGTAGTAGTTTATTGCGATGACTTGTTAATTTGTGCTGACAATGACAAAGAGCATGATCAAATATTGACACAAGTATTTGAAAGGGCTAAAAAACATAATGTTAGATTCAATAAAAGGAAGTTCCAATATAAATTAAAAGAAGTAAAATATTTTGGGCATATTTTCTCTAAAAAAGGCATGATGATTGATCCAGATAGAATAAAAGCTATAATGGAATTAAAAAATCCTAAAAATAAAAAAGAGTTACAAATAATATTAGCTATGATCAATTACTTAAGAAGATTTGTAGCCGGGCTAGCGCATTTGGCAGCTCCATTACAATCATTGTTAAAAAAAGATGTTGAATGGTTATGGACACCAATACATGAAAATGCTTTTGTCAATATTAAAAAGTGCATTAGTCAAGCACCTGTACTACAAAATTTTAACAGTAATCTACCAGTAACAATACAATGTGATGCTTCCAAAGATGGTTTAGGGTGTTGTCTGATGCAGGATGGCAAACCAGTAAGCTATGCATCTCGCAGTTTAAGTTCAGCTGAAAGAAACTTTTCGCAAATAGAAAAAGAATTACTAAGTATAGTCTGGGCAACTCAAAAATTTCACTATTACATTTATGGTAGAAAATGTTTAGTATTAAATGATCATAAACCTTTAGAAACTTTACTTAAAAAGGGTATACATGAGATACCATCAACACGTTTACAAAGACTAAAATTGAAATTGTTGAAATATGATATTGAGTTTAAATATTTAAAGGGAAAATTGATGCATATTGCTGATTTGCTGTCAAGCTCTTTTTTAAATGAAAATGATTATGAGGATGCCTATATATATGAAGTAGTTCACTGTATCGGTATTTCGTCTTACTTACAATGTACTGAAGAGCAAAAACAAGAATTAATATCAGAGACACTAAAAGATGAGGAATTATTAAAAATTATAGATTATAATAAGAATGGTTGGCCAGAAAAAATTTGTAAAGTCACAGACACAGTGAAATATTATTTCAAATTTCGTACAGACATCACAGTTGATAACAATTTAATATTTTTAAATAATAGACTGGTTATTCCAAAAACATTAAGACTAGACATATTAAATAAGTTACATGAGGGGCATTTAGGTATAACTAAAATGAAACAAACATTAAGAAATCTGTATTATTGGCCAAAATGTGATGAACATATAGAAAATTTTGTAAGAAAATGTTTTGTATGTCAAACATATCAGAGGAACAATGTTAAAGAACCACTGTTATCACATAAGGTGCCACTACTGGCTTTCACAAAAATAGGAGTTGATATTATGGATTTTAAGAAAAAGTGTTACCTTGTTATTTATGATTACACAACAAAGTGGTTGGATGTAAAAAAGTTACCAAGTAAGTCTGCTAGTAGTATCATAAATAGTTTAATTGAAATATTTTCTCAATTTGGTATACCAACAGAAGTAGTTTCAGATCATGTTCCATTTGATTCAAGAGAATGTCACAAATTTGCTAAAGAATGGGGTTTTAAATTTAACTTTTCAAGTCCTCGATATCCCCAATCAAATGGACTGGCAGAAAGGGGTGTTCAGATAGCAAAGAAAATTTTAACAAAATGTAATGAAGACAAAACAGATTATAGGGCAGCATTGTTACAATATAGAGCTTGTCCGGTCTCAGGAACAAATTTTTCACCTGCACAATTAATGATGAATAGAAATTTAAAAACAAAATTACCAGTTTTATTTAAACATTTAGAGCCGAAAATTAATCATAAGGTAAACAAGGAATTTAAAAATGTTAAAATAAGAAATGAACGAAATTATAATAAGTCAACTAGACCTAAGCAAAATTTTGAAGTAGGACAAAATATATGGTTTAAAAAGGATCCTAATAGTATTAAATGGTTAAAAGGAACAGTTGTAAGGAATAATAATTTTAGATCCTATGATGTAAAAGATGAAGAAGGATGTACTTACACAAGAACTTCATATCATGTTCGACCTCAATGATTTGTTGGAGATACAGGTTCAGCGCTGAGTGTGCAGGTTCAGGAGGCACACAATGTGTATTCATGCATTTAAACTAAGTTTAATTTGTTTAAGTATTTTTTTTTATTTTGATAAACAGTAGATATTGTTATAGAAGGTTGATTAAATACTTATACTATAATTAAGTGAAAAAGATCTATAGAGTACAAATGTTGTTAGACATAATAGTTTATTTTTTTTGTTTATGAAAAGAGAAAGAAAACTGTGTTTGAATATAAAGTTAATTTAATAATTTAAAGTTATCTTGTTTAAAAGTGATACTCATATTTAAAATTTTAGTAAAGTAAAGTTTGTCAATTGTTCTGTATTCAAACTAGTCTTAAACACATTTTGTAATGTTTTATTAGTTTCTGTTTCATTGTAAAAAAGGGAGATGTATCATAGACTGAATAGCTAACATCACTAGCAGTGTGTTATATATTAATCTATGGTTGCTTGTCATGGGTCCCTCCTCAGAGAGAGGATTAACTGAGTAGAGAGTGAGGCAAGATTTATATAATAATATAATATATATAATAAAACGATAAACGTTCCTCCAATAACTGTTTTATTAAACAATACATATAGAAATATTATATATATATTTATATTTTAATTTATATTATAACCTTCAAAAACGGAGGACGTTCTCGATTCGACTGTATTTTTTTATGTTTGTTACCTCAGAACTTCCAACTGGGAGGGAACCGATTTTGATGATTTTTTTTTTATTTGGAAGCTGGTGCTTCCCATGTGGTCCCATAATTTCATTGGTATTGGATCGTGGACTCCGGAGATATGTATGCAACTCCTGAAAATCAATTGTAAAATGAATACAAGGCGAGATGTTTGAAGTCGATTTTGTTAAAGTCGTCATCTATCGATCTCTCCAGGTTCCACTGAAAATCGACAATCGCAAAAATTTTTTCTCTTTTTTTGCGATGTAATGCTGAGTGGTGACCTTTTTGGTACATTGTTTTCAAGTTGTGATTTCTAAATTTCAATTGTTATTTTTATTTTGTTTTTATTTTATGTTTTGTTTGTTGTGTACCAAATAAATATTTCTTTCTTTCTTTCTTTCTTTATTGTTACTAAAAAAATGACTTGTTGACAATCAATAAGATAATATTCGCGTTACGATTAATTATTAGTTAATTGTGCATGCTTTATATTGTGTTCTTTTGGTGTTTTAATCCTTTTTACCGTTTCAGGAAACCGCTTCTTGTGAGGGAGACGAAAACAATGGGACTTGGTGGAGATATTTGTATCCGTTCTATTACTTTGTATGAATTGTTGGGTAGTTTGTATGTACACATTTGATGTATGAAATTTATGAGTTAGGGAATTGATCGGCAAGAAAATTCTAAAAGTGTTCACTGAACTAGGTTTTTTTTTTAATTTAGGTTATATAAAATAAAACGTGCCCGGAAGGTAGAATTATAAGTAAATAAAATAAAGTGGTCAGTCATCAGCGCAACAGCAAGCTGAAGGTGTATTCACATTGGAGTAGATTTAAAAAAAATAATATTAAAATATTTATACTGCTAATCTCTGCATTTAAGATGAAACATTAAACTTTGTAGAAAAAAATGGACGAAAAGATATTATATACACCGCTGCGGGAATCTAACCCACGCCTTCCAGACTCGCGCCCACATTTTTTTTATTTTCTATGTTTCATATTAATTGCAGAGATTAAAAATACATAAAAGTCTCATAATAAATAATTGATTTTATAATTCTTTAGCATTACACATTTTGTTGTTTGAAATAGTATAATATATGAGTTTAAAGAATACGATTGCAAAATGTACCTACTTTTTAAGAATTGATGGACTTTTAAGCCATTATTATTATTACTACACACTATAACGTCTATATAGTTTAACGTCTTGGGATTTCTCCATACGGACTAAACATCATTAGCTATACCGCCATTTATCTAACAATTAGTGGCGAATTTACTATTTACATTAATTTCGGCCAACAGTCATTCACTTTCTTCACAGACACGCATTTTATGCAATCTTTTTATACAGCGTGTCGTTACCACTGCGACAATAAATGAACACACATATAGAGGATAACTTTTTAAAATTGTATTAAACATTTACATTCTTTAAACATCAATATTTACCGAGTTATTAAATTTTCCAAAACAAACAATTTTAAACAAAATAATTAATTTTAGAACACCCTTACGTATAAAACTGTAACGTAAAGTTCATTTGTAAAGGTCACAAAGCATATGAATGGGTTGAATGAATTTAAAAGAGACAAAACATACTGTTAGAAGGAGTGGCAAGGTGTTTGAAAAATATTTTTTTTTAATTATGGATTTTGTTTAACGTTAATATTTTTTTATGATTACTGGCAAGTAGCGTTAGACGTGTGTTCATTTATTGTCGCGATGGTAACGACACGCTGTCTATGTATATACAAAACCGAAGATGGTTACTATATAATTAATAAACTATTGGCATGTCATATTATGTAATATAATTTACGCAATTTAATGAAATCAATAAATGGATAGATCGATGAACAGAAAGTATCTGATTCTTCGATCGATTAAAATAATTGCCATATAAACGTCAATCTTACCGCCATTATTTGTTTGGTTTCTGCCATTTTAAAAATATGGCGGTCAAGAATGTACAAGTCGGCTGTATTACATAATTTTCTTTGTTTAATGGATAAAGAAATTTATGTATATTAACTATTATACATTTGATCAAAGAAGTTGTTATTATAGATTAAGCATATTAATAATTAATTATACATTATAAATCAAAGACTCAATTTAGAGATCGTGTGTCGACACGAACTACTTAGTCGATGAATATTTGAAATTGAGATTCTATATAATTTACTTCAAAATTATATTGCGACCGCCATGTCCAAGTCTTAAAACAAACTTTTTTATTAGAATGAAAGAAATATTTTTCACTGATAGAATAAAGACAAAACATTATTACGGAAAATATGTTTCTAGAATCTAGATATTTTTTAGATCTTTATTCTATTGCCATAGATTATTATTTAAAAATACAGCAAGTATAAATTTTTTTATCTGTATGTCAACACCTAAAGAGGGATGTATTAATCACGATTCCAAATTCTTAAAACTATAGATTCGTTTCTATTCGCGCTACGTTTTCAGGAACAAATGAAGCGAGGTCACGTCATTTATCGTTCGTCTCTTTCTAATAACGGGAATAGTTACGATGGTTTTAATATTGCATCTCTTTCTTCGCCTATTCGATATGTGTGTGGGTATTTTGATTGATAATTTACGCCGCTTTTTAGTGCAATGACTTTGTCGTACGTGTCTATATATGAAACGTCGTTGAGAGTAACTGTTACATTGTTAACGGCATTATTTTTGCGTTTGTACCACTAACAATCATGTGGCTTCATCTGTGAGGAAATTGAGTTCTGTTAATATTAAAAGCCTTGCATTTTATTTTTCTATGTTCCGTATGTGAGTCTTACAGGAGCATAATTTTCTTATGAAGATACTTGAAAAGGATCATGACGTAATATGTACCTAAAAGTGATAAAAATTAGAAATAGCCCCGGACGCTGAGTACATAACTCAGAGGTACAGAATTAAACTCGGAGGCTTCTAGAAACAATAACTAAAACTTTGATGTCCTAATCATTTAGTTAGTTTCGCGGCGTTTTAAAGGCCGAACATAAAAGAAACTTCGAAATATTCGACGGTCGGAATGGCGGTCGCAGGTTATAAATAGACGATAAAGATTAAATAAAATATAAATGTAGGAAATCTGAATGCAATATGTAGGATAATTTAGAAATAAAGAAGCCTAGTCCGTAAAAAAATTATAGTTTTAATTTAGTTAAAAACCGACGCGATTCTACCGTCCGACCCTTTGAGGGTTGCGTAAATATGTAAAGAAAAAATATTAAAGATAAAGGGATACAGAATACGGTTATATTTTCTTTATGTTTGTTCCCATATCAATCCGGCGTTTATTAACCGATTTAAAATTTTATTTTGCATTCGGTTCCTAAACCGAACCGGCCATGTGGCCTCATATTAAATTCATCGGTTTCGCACGTTACACTCGGGAACTATTAAAAAGTGTGAGATATTTGAAGTCCGAGTCGTTTTGTATTAACAATCCTGTTTGTTATTGTTACACACACATACATAGTTTGGTAATTTCGTAACCCTTTGCTGTGTATAAGTACGATTGTTTGAAGTGGTCAATTAGTCTGAGCATGTTCCAAGTTTGTATTCCAGTCCGGATCAACCTAACCCAACCTATTTACACGACATCAATCTACCGCACTATAACGAAATAATAGTAGATATAAATATGTGAAAATCGCCCACGCCGTAGAATTTTTTGTAACTGTTAAGTTTAGTTTTAAAACTTTGAATGTACAAAGACGTGTTATCGAGGTGTTGCTACGCGGGATGTATATTCGTAGTTATTTGTTAATAAATTCGTTTTTAAACCAAGCTGTTTTTATTTGACAATTCTAAAAGTTTAAGAAAACAACAAACTATTACGGGCACTAAACGGTATACCTTTAAAGTAGACTGCTTACTCTATACCGTACCGTACTATGACAGTGCTATGAACGTATTAGGATCGGGAAGCAAAACCATACGCTTTAATGCCCACTAGTCCTTACAAATCCATACTACTATTATAAACGCGAAAGTATGTATGTATGGATGGATATTTGTTACTCTTTCACGCAAATGCAACTGAATGGATTTCAATGAAACTTAACAATAATATAGCTTATACATCAGAATAACACATAGGCTATAATTTATATACATATTTCTGTGTTTATCTGTCTGTCTGAATGTTACGCTTTCAGCCTATTCTACGCAGATGTAGTCGCGGGCAGCAGCTAGCGTCTTTGTTTCATTATCGTGCGTAACAGTTTTGTGCAATTCCCATTGTCGAGTTTTGTAAAATTTATCATCATCATCATCATCATTTCAGCCTGTTTGAGTCCACTGCTGAACATAGGCCTCCCCCATAGACTGCCACGGAGTACGATCCTGAGCCACCTGCATCCATCGACTTCCCGCACATTTGCACAGGTCGTCACTCCATGTAGTGGGGGGTCGTCCCACACTGCGATGGCCAGTAAAATTTAGCTACCTATTATTTTTATTTCGTGCATGAGACTTGAAATTGTTTTAAAAGGTCCTTTTTTGACTTGAAAAGGATTCTTCTATTCATTACTATACTATAAAATGCCACACGGCGTGATTCCGTGTAAAAATGAAACATGATTTTTTTTTTAAATTCGTTTGGCGATGACGACATATCTGGAATCGCAAGAATATAAAAAGAACAGTTATAACATCTTTATTGTATTTCATTGTTTAAAGAAACCTTCTTGGTATATATTTTGGGCGAGACAAAATCTTGATACATGTCGCAGTAATTACAAACTTATAGGTATATGTGATGACAAGCGTATTGTAGGTAAAATCTCCGGCTAAATAATAAATATAGAAGGTAACAACACTGTTCAGTTGACAAAGAACTCGTTTGAGCGTTGGTTCTGATTGTGCCGCCATTTGCAGGCCCAGTTCCAACACGACATTCCCGCCCAAGGCTCGTCCGTGTAGAACACCTGCCCGTTCTGGTACATCTTTAAAAAAAAAAATAATAAACGAAATCTTTTTATAAAATTCCATCTCGTTTATAAATAAAGTTGCTAACTTGCCCGTTAACTGCGTAGCTATTAAATCAAATTATTTTTAAACACTGGACACATTTTTTATACATCGTTATATACACCCAAACTAAGCGAAGCATGTACTATTGTATAACTGATAAACACCCTTAAACATACTTTTACTTTGTGAATGAATACATATTACAGATACACAAAGAGAGCCTAATTCTATCTCAAAGGCTGACAACGCAGTTAACTCCGATGTTGGAAGTGTCTATGGGCCGCGGTGATCACCCACCAAAAGGTGCCACCTTTTCCATAAAAAAACACAACCGTGGTATCTTCCAATATTAAACAGAAGTTTTTAATGTTCTCGTTTCGTTTGGTGAGTGAGAGAGAAAATCATCCAAGCAGCGGTTTGGCAATTGTGTTCAGATTCTTTACGCGATCGAAAATCCATTGACGAGCGCGCGACGGTCAAAAATATTTACGAACGAGAGGTTAGAGTATAATCCAAGTATCATCCAAGCTAACGGTTTGCCAAATGCATACAGATTATTTAATAGCACGATCGAAAATTGTCGAATTCGCCACCGCCAAAAGGGTCAACCCACTAACACAGCAGGCATTTGTTTTCAGTTAAGTTTTTAGTTTTACTTTGGTGAATTTTATTATTTTATTGTTTTCAATTTTTTAGATTAATATTGTGTTGTTATATAATATCTCCTGTCAATGTTGTGTATGCCTATAATAGGTATATGTATAAGGAATTGTGCTTTAAAAATGTAACTTTTATAATATGTATACATGTACTGTTGGTGTACCTTTTTAAATAAATAAATAAATAAACACAACACTTACGAAAGAGAGGTCCGAGCTCTTGTAGGTGACGCCATCGTAGCCGAAGCGCAGCACGAAGTTCATGGAGAATATGGAAATATGCATCGGATGTCCGTAGTGGCCGGCAGGAAGTAGCGGTAGGGGCCACACCAGTACGACACCTTCGGCTCGTACTCGACCGACTCGGGGAACTCCTCCCGCGGGTTAATCCTTACCATAGACAAGATTTTCTTTTCGATATTTGCTTTAATTTGTTTGGGGTCATACTTCTTTTGGCGCGTTTGGGAAAAATGACAAGTACCACTCTCGTCATTTTTTACGATGCGGGACACTCAAAAGCGGCACCGACTTTACGGTGTTACCAAGGCAACAAGCAACCTTAACATTCACCTATAAATCCAAGTTACTAAGCTGTTATCAATTGCATTTTCTTTTACACAAAGAGTACTGGCAGTGGCACAGGAGATGCTGTTGAAGAAGTCTTTTTGCAGCGGAATATACTTAACATCAACATCGTTTACGAAAAAAGGCGGACACACATATTTTAATTTTCTTTGTGTACTAATTTAAATATAATTATACAACTTTAAAATAATCCTATGTGCATGAAAATCGTCTTTGCTACAATCTTAATACTTCGTTTAGCCGAAGTACAGGCATTAGAATTTAATAATACAACCATAAATCCTTTCTTCCTTATATTATAAACGCGAAAGTTTGTATGTGTGAATAATTATACCCTTTCACCCAAAAAATACTGAATGGATTTTAATGAAACTGTACAGTAATATAGCTTATACCTACATCAAAAATCAGAATAACATATGGGCTATAATTTATAAAGATACAAGGGTCTCTCAAAGTAACTGTCACTCTACCTGACTGTCTGTTGCATCTTCACGATCAAATCGCAGAACCAATTTTGACGGATTTTGGTTTAAAGATAGAAAGGAGCTTGGAGAAGAAAATAAGGTACTCGCACGCACCAGCACTCGTACTTTAGTTTTATACACGAAGCGTAATAAAAGCGTCAAAGTCATCCATACTTGTATATGCACTGCGCGTCGCTCCAGTTGTCGTCCGAGTGGCAGTAGAGACCCTGGCTGGGGTCCTTTGCCTGGAACTGTTCGGCGTGCGGGCCCACGTACGTGGTCTCCGAGTGGCGGTGGTAGAAGCCGGAGAACGCGAACGCACCTGACCCAATAACGGACCGCTTAGAGCAGCCCTTTGGCGCACTCCCATTGGCCGATGGGGACGTGTTCCCATTGGACGATAATGGCGCATTGTCATTGGTCGATAAGAGCCTATTACGGTTCCGTACCCAAAGGGTAAAACGGGACCTTATAACTAAGACTCCTGTGTGTCTTCCTGTATGTCTATCTGTCCGTCTGTCACCAGGCTTTATTTCACGAGACGTGACAGTGAGCCCGTTGAAATTTTCACAGATGATGTATTTCTGTTGCCGCTATACCAACAAATACTAAAAAACAGAATTTAAAACTATTTAAGTGCGTCTCCCATATACAACGGACATGATTTTTTTGCTGCTTTTATAGATAATCGTACGGAACACTTCGTGCGCGTATCCGACTCGCACTTGGCCCTTTTTTTTTGTTAGTTGATTCATCATACTTGCAGCAATGTTTATATGATAAGGCGTGTAACGAGTTGTATAAAGGGAGTTCTTTCATTGGTCAAATACACTAGCACTGTATCGCGTATATGTGTAACATGCAGAGCGACAGATTTATTTTTTATTTACTAGTTCTAGTTTTTACTAGTTATAGTAATTTTTTACGGTGGTAGGGCCACGCAACAGCCTCAGCTGTTGCACAAATGGGCACCCAGCGTACCAATGGGGACCAGCGTAAAGTGGAATATGACAAAATATGACAAATACTTTCGCGTTTCGTCTGGTGAGTGAGGTAGCTGGAGCCCAATTTTCAAAAGGTTGTCAACGCATCTGTAACCCTCGGGTGTGGCACATGTCCATGGGCGGCGGTATTCACTTACCATCAGGTGAACCGTCTGCTCGTTTGGCAACTTTTCACATAAAAAAAAAGTTGGTAGTTATATCTGACTAATTATTTTTATACAATTTAGCGTTTCAAAATGTGACTTAACATGAGCTCTCGAGCGATGAAGATACTGTCATCTGTCTTCGGACAAGTCTACTGATAAATAGAGTGACAAGTGCGTTGTTCTAGTTATTTTGTTCGTTTCCGATTTGATCGTTATTCCTGTTGTTCTGATATAAATCTGCGAGTTTTTTTGTATGCGGTTACAGATGCGTTGACAACCTTTTGAAAATTGGGCTCCGGCTACCTCACTCACCAGACGAAACACGAAAGTATGTGTCATACTTCCACTTTACGCCGGTCTTCTATGCGGTCGTGGTACTTACCCGGACGGGCCAGCCCGTTCGTGCAACAGCCGAGGCTGCTGCGTGGCTCTACCACCGAAAGTTACACGAAAAGTAAGAGTTACACGAAAATCACCCCTAAAAGTGTAGCAGTGAGGTTTCCTTTCGCTGGAGAGTATCATTTGCGCGTCGTCTTGATTGTGCGCCGACGCGATGTAGTAGGACGTCCCTAGGCATTTGAACTCTGAAACAGACACTTGGCATTTTATCAAGGAAAAGATAAAGCAAAATTATCCAAATACAGAAGTGATTACACACACACAAACAGATATAGATACATACAGCTTACGCCTTTGTACCAAAAGAGATAGGCAAAGGGAGTAGCGCGCTTCCTGAGTCAATTCCTGAGAATCTTATGCGCCTCACACACATCCATAAACTTTTTAAAACGCTTCCTATCACCATCATTAGGCTCTTTTAAAACGATCTCATCCGCGAACATTTTGAGGGGATTCCACTTGCCGTAAAAATACATGCATGGCGTTACAACCGCGACGCTAAATGAACACACTTCTTACGCTACATGCCAATAATCATAAAAAAATATAAACATTCAAAAGAATCCATACTTTAAAAAAATAATTTTCAAACAAATTAATTAAAAAAAATAAACAAAACTTGTAACATCCTACATAACTACAACTGACTGGTTCGTACATTCAGAGACTTTGTCATTCGTTGCCACAACGTCTCCTTCTAACAGTATGTTTTATCTCTTTTAAATTCATTCGAATAATTAATATGCTTTGTGACCTTTACAAATGAACTTTACGTTACAGTTTTATACGTAAGGGTGTTCTAAAATAATTTGTTTTCGAAAATTTAATAGCTCTACATTTTTAATAACTAAAAAGTAAACTCTATCTTTCGAACTGGAGATCGAAGTGGATCCAAAGCTCCAAGGTCTGAAACATTCCCACCGCATTTATCAATGGAGGATCACGTAAGACTAGCCTCCCCACCCGGACTCGCGTACAGCCCGAACGGTATCTTCGCCTGCGTGGACTTGATCTTCGCCTCCGAGGTGTCCATCTTCTTGTTGAGTTTCAGCAGCACCATAGACATGAGGGCCATGTCCGTCTCGAAGAGCAGCCGCTTCAGGTCCTTGATGTGGGTGTCGATGAACGAGAACAGCCTTTTGTGCGCCGTCTCCAGTATCTCGCGGCGCTCCGTCTGCCACCAGAGACTTTGATTAGTTATTTTATTATGACTCGTTATTTAATTACGCGTATGAAAATAAATCGAAGGTTCGGTGCCGCTAGTAATAGTACGGGCTTCGGGGCCGCGGGCTCTTGATTCGGTTCCAGTGTTTGTGTGACACACAGACGCGCACGCCCGGTTTCTGAAACACTGATCAACGTAGATGTTAACTAATCAGCCGTCAAATGTCATTTGAATTGCCAAAATGATGGTCAAACTCTTTGAATTGATCATTGTGATCATTAAGAAGATCATTCTGGTCAACTCAGAGAGTTTAACAATCCTTTTGGCAAACTAAATGACATTTGGAAAGCCATTCGACAGGTGATTAGTTGACATCTGCGATGATCGGTGTTTCAGAAACCGGGCGTTAATCTTTGCGGAAATGGGCGTTTGTTCCAAGGAGCGTTCACGTCGGGTATGCGGCCAGTCGCAAAGGAACCAAAACCACTTGTGAAATGATTCACATGTACCGACCTCCGCCTAGGTGGGTTATGGCCGGGCGGGTGATCGTGTGTAAATAATTAACTCTGGTGGGGCCGCGCATGTTGAACGAATGCGTAGGTACGTCCAGGTGAGAACCACCTCATAGAAGACTCGCGGGAAGTGGAAGAGATACACTTCTGCGTTTTGTCTTTTGTGTAAGATAAGTGGGGACCACTTTATCAAAAGGTTGCAATGTATTGTCAAGTTCCAGGTGTTATTGTGAAATAAATAAAAGAATGAAAGACAGTTCAATACCGTTATTACCGTTATTCATCATTTTTGTTCAGTCTAGTAAATTCTTTAACAATGCTGTGTCACCTAATCTTAGTATTTTAGTATATATTAGAATTTTAGTATATATTAGTACTGCTGGTGTGCTTTTTAAATAAATAAATAAAACGTTAATAAAAAAAAATTTAAATAAAAACAACTTTGAGAGTAAAGTTATTTTTTTTAATAAATTAATATTTAATTAATTAGATAGGAGAGTATCTAATGATAGTATTACAAAAAATTCGTTGAATGAAAATTTAAGTAAAGAAATAACTTATACATAAAAAAATGGATTAGGTGTTCACGTGAGCGCATTGACATATATCCGCGTCTAGTGAATTAAAATTGGCAACATTAAGGACAAGATTTCGAAATTCAAAACGAATGGTTACTATTATATACAGCGTGTCTTTACAATCGCGACAATAAATGAACTCACATATATGGGACAACTTTTTAAAATTGTATTAAACATTTACATTCTTTAAACATCAATATTTACCGAGTTATTAGATTTTATAAAACAAAGAATATTAGAACATCCTTACCTATAAAACTGTAACGTAAAGTTCATTTGTAAAGGTCACAAAGCATATGAATGGGTTGAATGAATTAAAAAGAGACAAAACATACTGTTAGAAGGAGAGGCTAGTAATACGACGCTGTGGCGCGAGTTGTATAGGTGTTACAAATTTTGTTTCTTTTTTACTTAATTAGTTTGTTTGAAAAATATTTTTTTTTTAATTATGGATTTTGTTTAACGTTAATATTTTTTTATGATTATTGGCAAGTAGCGTTAGACGTGTGTTCATTTATTGTCGCGATGGTAACGACACGCTGTATATATGTAAAAGATAAGCCACATTTGTGTATTTAAAAATGTGTCCATGTAATAAAACTGTCTCAAAATAATTCGCCGCTGCATTGATTTGAAACTGCGCCTTATCATACTCGAAAAACGCTAACTTAGCAGCCTGAGGAACTCGCGTAATAAATGTAACTTAAATCAACGTAATACTCACTCAAAATTACTCACCGTTTCGACGGTTGGAAATGACAATCGAGCGAGCTGAAAATTAATAATGAATTCTTACAGAGGGACGTGAAGAACTGTTAAGATTTCTGAGTGTGAATGTGACACTTCTTAGCTAATGGTACCTATGTACGGTAAACAGACAACACACAACCGACAAAAAAGAGCAAATAATACGAAAGCATGATTAAAATAACGAATATCTATCTTGGCTCTAGCCCTTATTTCCATCGCACTTTATTGGGTATATACTTATTATTTTTATACATTTCGTTTGGTAAGGGAGGTAACTGTGACAACTTTTATAATGTTGGCAACACATTTGCAACCCGTCAGGTATCGTAGACGTACACGGGGGACGGTAATCAGTTAACATGAGGTGAACCGCCTGCAGATATATCATTATTTCAGCCTAGTTGAGGCCACTGCTGAACATAGGCCTCCCCACAGACTGCCACGAAGCACGATCCTGAGCCACCTGCATCCATCGACTTCCCGCACTCTTGCTTGGGAGATGTATAGGCTGTTATAATACTTTTACATACTCAGCTACCCAATAGTCCTAAATAGAAATCATAACGCATCTTCAGCAGTCGAGCCAAAATAAATATGAAAAGAGATAGGCATATGTGTCATACGAAAGATCATCATCATCATCATTTCAGCCTGTTTGAGTCCACTGCTGAACATAGGCCTCCCCCATAGACTGCCACGAAGTACGATCCTGAGCCACCTGCATCCATCGACTTCCCGCACATTTGCACAGGTCGTCACTCCATCTAGTGGGGGGGGGGGGTCGTCCCACACTGCGATGGCCAGTACGAGGCTGCCACTCGAGAACCTTTCTTCCCCAACGGTTATCGGTTCTACGAGCTATATGGCCGGCCCATCGCCACTTCAGCTTGCTAATCCTCTGAGCTATGTCGGTCACCTTAGTTCTACTGCGGATGTCTTCGTTACGAACTCTATCACGCAGAGAAATACCGAGCATAGCCCGCTCCATAGCTCGCTGAGCGACTTTGAGCTTCCTCATACGGCCAGCAGTGAAGGACCACGTCTCGGTTCCGTAGGTCATCACTGGCAACACACATTGATTGAAGACTTTAGTCTTCAAACATTGAGGTATATTTGACGAGAAGATTTGCCGTAGTTTCCCGAACGCTGCCCATCCGAGTTGGATTCGCCGATTGACCTCTGCGTCGAAGTTGGACTTACCTAGCCGGACTAACTGTCCTAGGTAAATGTACTCGTCAACAACTTCGAGCTCAGTGCTCCCAACAACAACCGGTATTGGCGTGACATGGACATTAGACATGATCTTCGTCTTGTCCATGTTCATCTTAAGGCCCACCCGTTGGGAGACACTGTTGAGGTCATTGAGCATAGTACTAAGGTCCTCCAGCGATTCTGCCATGATGACTATATCGTCGGCAAATCGGAGGTGGGTGATGTATTCGCCATTGATGTTAATACCTCGTCCTTTCCAGTCCAGAAGCTTGAAAACATCTTCCAACGCAGCGGTGAAGAGTTTCGGGGATATGACATCACCCTGTCTTACACCCTTCTGCAGTTGGATAGGTTTTGTACTACTGGACTGTACTTGGACGGACATCGTAGCCTTGTTATACAAACACTGCAGCACTTCGATATACTGACAGTCAATTTGGCACCGCTGAAGAGCCTGGAGTACCGCCCAAATTTCGAAAGAATCGAAGGCTTTCTCATAGTCCACATACGCTAGGCACAAAGGCAGATTATACTCTTCGGTCTTCTGTATAATCTGCCGCAAGGTATGTATGTGGTCTATGGTACTGAAGCCTTTTCGGAATCCGGCTTGTTCGGGAGGCTGAAAGTCGTCGAGTCTGGAAGCGAGACGATTCAAGATGACTCTTGAGAACAGCACATAGACGCGGCTCAGAAGGGATATCGGTCTATAGTTCTTCAAGAGAGCGTTATCGCCTTTCTTGAAGAACAGCACCCACCACCACACTTCTGCTCCACGCCTCTGGTGTAGCACCACCCTGAAGGACGGAATTAAAGAGCCTCTGAAGGACTACAAGTACCGGTTCTCCACCCGCTTTCAGAAGCTCTGCTGTAATTCCGTCCTCTCCTGATGCTTTGCCATTCTTAAGATGGTCAAGAGCCATTCTAATCTCGCTCAGACTGACGTCCGGGATATTATCGGAATAGTGTCGGATAAGCTTTGCTCTTGGGTCGTTACTCACACATGTGTGTGGCTCCAACGACGATGTGTACAGCTGTCCATAGAACCTCTCTATCTCACTCAAAACCTCTGGTCTACTGGAGATGATAACGCCGCTGTCAGTCTTCAACTTAGTCAGTTGGCTTTGTCCGATAGACAGATCTCTGGCGAAGACTTTTGAGCCTAGGTTCCGCTCTATAGCTCCCTCAATACGACCTGTATTGAAGTTGCGTAAGTCTCGCCGCATGTATTGGGAGATCTGTCTATTAAGCCGCCTGTAGTCCGACATGTCAGTTAGAGACTGCAACCGCATCTCTCGTCTTTTTCCCAAGAGGTTGAGAGTGTGATCAGAGAGTTTTTGGGTTCTATTTTTGCGGCGGGCCTTATAAAATTTAAGGCCCGCGGCATGGACAGTTTCCACGAGCTTTGCATTAATATCGTCCACCGTGCTGCAATTTTCTAGGCATTGGAAACGATTATGTAGCTCGAGCTGAAAGCTTTCGGAGTTCTGGATATGGGCACGAGATGGTCGGAGTGTGGACTTCATCAGACGAGATCTTTCCAGCCTAATGTTAATATTCAATGTGCCTCTCACTAATCGGTGATCACTTCCGGTCTTCACCCTTGTGATCACAGAGACATCATTGAATATTTGCCGTTTGTTCGTCATAATGAAGTCTATCTCGTTTTTTACAGAACCATCGGGGCTAATCCAGGTCCACTTTCTGTGGGGCTGCTTTTTGAAGAAAGAGTTCATCATAAAGAGTCCCTCTTTCTCCATAAAGTCAGCCAGCTGCTGCCCCCTTGGGTTCCGTTGCCCTATTCCAAAACTACCTACTCTCAGCTCATCGTCTTTCCTTTTGCCTAGCTTTGCGTTGAAATCTCCCATTAACACCATGTACTGAGTTTTGGAGGAATGTATGGCTCGTGATATATCCTCATACATTGCCTCCACCTCATCATCGGGATGTGTCGACGTTGGTGCGTAGACCTGTATGACCTTCAGCGAATACCGTTTGGATATTCTGAGTATAAGGTACGCAACCCTCGTCGATTTTAACAACGTTGTTAATGAGAGACTTGTGGACGATAAATCCGACACCTCCTTGGGACAGTTGGTCGCCCTCCCGGTGGTAAAACAGGTTGCCGGATTCAAGGATTATCGTGTCCTCCCCCTGTCTTCGGACTTCAGATAATCCTATTATATCCCAACGCAGCCTGCTTACCTCTTCTTCCAGCTCTGTTATCTTCTCGTCAGTCCTCAATGTTCTTACGTTGTATGTTGCCAGGTCCAGTCGCCGTCGTTGGTAGCCGAATCCTAGCCGGAGATTCTTAGCACCCCCTGCCCTGCCGTTACCATGACCGCTACCGTAGCCAGGAATAGCAGGGCCGCCGGGGACTGGGGGCCGTACACCTTGGACTTCCATTCATGAGGGGTTTTTTTGCCATAGTTGCCACGCTTGGCGAGCGGGTTGGCAACCGCAGTTCTTCCAGACACCTCGCACCTTCAACGCTGCTGCCCGTTATTAGCCTGGATATTTGGGTCTGGAGAGCTAGGATGGTTATCCCGCCATCTATCGGAGGCCACCGGATGTTTGTGGCTTATCCCTTAGTCGCCTCTTACGACACCCACGGGATGAGAAGGGGTGGCTTATTCTTACGCCGACACCACACGGCCATACGAAAGATAAAAGAATTAAAACGCAAAATCGCTCACCAGTTGAAACGAGGAGACATCGCCACTCCTCGCGTTTGTCAGACCGGACAGGAGCGCCAGCTGCGTATATTTATTTATCAGTCCATCATCACGTGAATTATAGAAGTCGCTGTCGGAGGATTCTAAAAAACAATTCGCTTCAACTTATTTATTACAAAAATTTAAACTACAACTAAATTATAGGTAGCCTACGTCTAATCCTGATCGATGCTGGATACAGAACGATTGTCTTGATAAAAAGAAGTGTTAACAATAGTGCTCCATTGCGGTAAGATGTCGACTGGCAACGTTTCCTTGGACGTCAGCTATATTGCGTGTCGTGGAAAAAAGGGGTAAAGCCTGACAACACTTATATGGACGTCAGTGCGGACTGGATATGTAAGGTTTACGTGGTTTCAGCAAAACTTGACACACTGAAGACGCTGCTTAGTTGCACTTTTCTATGGGAACTGATATGTAACACGTATAATGTGTAATCGAGTCCTAGCTGTCTTTCTTTAACCTTTCTTTAAATGGCGGGACCTTCGCCTCCGACAATACATGCCACTCGTGTTGTTAATGGTATTGGCCGAGTTTAATTTACTACTGGCCTGACGTCAACCCACCATGGGAATAAGCACCCGGATCCTTTATCCCACCTGGGAATCGATCCCGGCCCCCAGCGCCGAAGAATGGCTTAGCAACTGCACCACCGACTCACCAGCTTCCGATCCGATTGTTGATCATAATTTCACACTCCCGCATATCGTGAAACGCATTGGAGGCGATTTGGATAAGGTAAAGAACAAGTTCAACGCACACAAGAAATCATTATATGTTAAAGTGAAGTAAAAGTAAAATATACTTTATTGTACACCAAGGGAAATACATTATTTATAATTAAAATACACATCTTTCGGTGGTAGGGCCACGCAGCAGCCTCAGCTGTTGCACGAATGGGCGGGCTCGTCCGGGTAGGTACCACGACCTCATAGACGACCGGCGTAAAACATCACTTACCATCAGGTGAACCGTCTGCTAGGTTGGCAACTTTTCACATAAAAAAAAATAAAAACATGCGTTCAACAGGCGTTATCGCTTAAGCAGCGATCAGGGTAGAGAAATCTATTAAAAGAAGAAAGCGGCAGGGGTGTTACAAAAAAAATAACAAGAAAAGTACATACATAGAAACATATAGTATTATAAAAAAATAATATATAATGCACAACATATAGAAGATTCTTAATCTTAGAGTCAAATCAGGCAGATTGCCTGGCTGTTCCCATCTTTACAGATAAATAAAATTGGAGTGTCTGTTTGTAATATTAAAATCACCCCTTTTTACCAAATGCATATTGAATGTATACGCGTATATACATATATATACCTATATACATTTTTTTTTCTGTAGTCTGTATTACGACTATATACACTCTGAAACGGCTACGGAACTTTCACTGGCAGGAAGCTGATGTAATAAAGAGTAACTTGGGTACTTACATTTTAGAAATTTTATTTATTTTAAATTTCATGCGGACGAATTCACGGGCACAGCTAGTCTCAGCTATAGCAGGTTAAAGAAAGCAAACGGTAACTCGTTCCAATCGGTTGAATTGTATAGTCATTAGTCAACTTACCGCGCAATATGGCAAAACCGCTATTCCTTTCAGTACCATCGCTACCTCCGCTCCAGCCGCTGCAGAACTAAAGCACCGCAAAAACAAATCGTAAAGCCTACTCGTTAAATTTAATTTGATAAAATATAATTGACAGTTTCCATTTATAACCACGACCAGGCAATTAATCATGCAAATAACAAGATAAGCAAGTGCGAGTTGGACTCGTGCAAAGGGTTCCGTACTATATATACGTACACTAGCGACCCGCCATGGTTTCGCACGGGTTTAATGTATTATACATACAAACCTTCATCTTGCAACACTCTATCTAGTAAAAAAAACTTAGTAATTTTAAAGATCTAAGCATACATAGGGACAGACAGACAGCGGGATGATTTTGTTTTATACTATGTAGTGATAATATGTATGTACAGCAAATAAATCATGTCTGTTGTACGGGAGCCCCACTATATCATCTGTGAAAATTTCAACTGTCTAACTATCACGGTTCATAAGATACAGCCTGGTGACAGACGAACGGACAGGTCCCCTTTTATCCTTTGGATACGGAACCCTAATAAAATCGATGTGCCCCTTATGTCGCGTGTAAATTCGTTAATGTAAGAAATGTGCTCTTATTAAAATATGTAGAAAAAGTACGAAAAGATTGTCGCCGCTGTGGGAATCGCACCCACGTCTTCGGCATTCGCGGCCTGACGCTCTAGCCACTGAGCTAAACGGCATACGTGGTTTCGACATATTTTAATGTTCAATCTTAAATGCATAGATTATCACTACAAACAATTTAAATTTCTAAAAAATGTGCTCTTATTCACCGTGTATACAAAGTACACCGCGTTTTTACTGCTAGCGAATGAAGGATGCACTCGAAAGCTACAAAGACGCGGAACTCAACGGGCCGTAAGAGACAATCCCTACGTGGCCAAATGAAGTACTTGGTAATCTATTAAGCTCATGGAACTCCAGTCTTGAAACGCTTGATGTAAACTAGTAAAGTTAAGAATATAAGAGATGAAGCTTTAAACAGTAGGCCAGTAAAAATAGACGATTGTTTCAGTCAACTTCACACTAAACTATGGATCCGATTTCTTTTCTTTTATAAGGTTTAGGATCACTTACGGAGTATGAACACAAAATTCCGAGCTTCGGACGCCAATCGAAGTGAGTCGACTTGATGATTCGTGATTGAGATTCAGATTTTTTCATCGCCAATTTTCGTCCTGAGTAGCCTAAATGGCGAATAATAGCCTAACACAGCACACCAATTAAATATTACAATAAACGTAGTGATTACATTCTCTTTGGGCCACACTACACAATTATAGTACAAAATATAATAATACATAAAATAAATAAAAACAACCATGCATCCGCGACAATACTAGGCATAGGCTTGCAATAGTTCTTTTTCCGTTTCCATCCTTAACGGCTTTGTATTAACGATTTCGATATTGAATATTTTATATTGATATTTTTTCGCCATCCCTAGATGTCAATTTTATTTCAGATAAGTATATAAAAAAACTATTCTTTGGTAGGGATGGGCAAGTAAAAAAAAAATATGGATATTTATCGTATCGCCATTTTTAAAAACTATCGATAATTATCGACTGAAAAATATCGATAAATCGATATATTTTTTGATTTTTTTAATTATTCATATTTCCGAACCATTTAAAATTCCTAAAAAAGAATAGACATGAAGAAAAAAGTAATATTTATTTATAATCGACTCAATCAAATACAATTTATACGTAAAATCAAAAGTCAAATTATGGTTAAAGCACCATTACGGAATATCTCGACGACGCCAATATGTAGAGTTTATACTATTGATACTCACTTAGGGTAGAATAAGACTATTAACTTCAGGGTCATACACGCCTCACACTGATGGTTTAATAGTGTTAGTAATTAGTATTTTCACTGTATTGGCTTAAAGGTCTTATTACCAGTCCATATAATCTTTATTAAAAAAAAAAGTATTATCGTGCACGCATATAATACACCAAAACAGAGTTGCGTTAAAAAACGATACGAATTCGATAGTCGAAAATAAATATCGAATATCGATATATCGGGAAATAAAAATATCGACGATATATATCGATATTTATTTGGAAAAATATCAATATTTTTATATAACGATATTTTTTGCCCATGCCTATTCTTTAGTCAGTCTTAGGGATGCCGAAAGTCGAAAAAAACATCGATATATGTTTGTGCACCTACCTCAAAATCTCGGTACCACCCTAAGGTTGACTGGTAGAAAATGCTGTCAGCATTAAGTCCGCCTATGTACAGAGTTATGTGCATGAAGTCTTAAAATAAATAAAATAAATAAATAAATATTACGATATATCGATATTTATAAAAATATCAATATCGGCCTCGAAATATCGAAAAAAAAAATATATCGGTCAAATTTTGGATTTTAAAAAAATAATGTATTTAGTTCAGTCTGATTCAATAATAAGTTATAATAATTTTTATACCAAAATCATATTAATTTTAATGAATGAGAAATTTTAATAAAACATTATTTATTTATTAATTTTAATAAAATTTCTTTTATAGATCTAAATTTCTATGTATATTATTTATCCAGACCTTCATTGGAAAAAAACAAATAACTTATTTAGTAAGTAGAAATCAGTTTCTTTAACCCTGAATCGAATCAAAAAATAAGTAAGCAATAAAAAACATGTAACTTTGTAAAATAACATAAAGAAATGTTTAAAACGAAGTTAATGATGGGTCAAAAAGAAACCGGCAGAGTCTTGTTTTTTTTTATGCGAAAAGTTGTCAAACGAGCAGACGGTTCACCTGATGTTAAGTGAATACCGCCACCTATGGACATCTGCCACACCCGAGGGTTACAGATGCGTTGACAACCTTTTGAAAATTGGGCTCCGGCCACCTCACTCACCAGACGAAACACGAAAGTATTTGTCATACTTCCACTTCACGTCGGTCTTCTGTGAGGTCGTGGTACTTACCCGGACGGGCCCGCCCATTCGTGCCACAGCCGAGGCTGCTGCGTAGCCCTACCACCGTGTGTGACCTAAAAGACAGGCCTAGATCAACAGAATTTAGTACCTAATAGTTGTTTGATTGACATGAAAATGCTGAACGACAATTTAAAGAAGTTACTTATGTGGTTAAAGGATAATTATTTTAATGACGTCAAATAATTTTTTTATGAAAACTTGATATAATATTATGTGACATTTAATTATTGAGGATTTGATTATAACTAAATTTTTGTTAACTTTTTTACATATTAAATTAAAGTAACTTTAGTTGATGCCATTAACATTTCGCATGCTATTTATAAATTAATATAATAATATGTAGTTAAATATTAATGATTTGTAACACCTCTATAACATGTTGTACCCAAGATATAAATAGTATAAAGTACGAAGCATCAAATTGTAGTATAAATACCATAATTATAGTACAAAATGTAACTCTGTATCCGTGACAATGCTAGTAATAGACCCGAGTTTTTTTCCGTTTATTTTTATCTTTTACGGCTTTCAATCAATTTGAATAAAAAAATCGTTTTAGATACGATTTCGAAATTCAATTTTTTATATCGATATATCGGATCAAAATATATCGGCTAAAAATATCGATATTTTTAAAGAAATATCGATATATCGACATTTTTTCGGCATCCCTAGTCAATCTCAATCAATTTGTCATCATAGGAGTGAACATCGTGCTTTAAAACTTTAAAGTTTTCCTCAGCGGAATTTAGTGGCTTTTGAACACATTAGAGTTTGTTAAAAGTGCGTCCTTTATGTGCAAGCGCGCCATGGAGCGCAGTGTCTTTGTAGTAAAACTATTTTGTCTTCAAAATAATGTAGAGAAGTGGATGTATCAATGAAAAATAGATCGTTCGTATATGGTTTAATGTCTGACAATTATTGATGTTGTACTTGAGCCGTTGAAGTTGTGACGAGGCAGAAAAATGGGTGTCTCTGGGGGCCCCGATCGATGCGGAAGTGATGTTTGGTGTTGCCGTAACATGCTGCCCGGGTTGAAGTATTTTACTTCAAGATGATGCTGCGGAGACCAGGAGTGGCATATGTTGTTGTAAGCCCTCTGGATGACTCCTTTCTTGGTTAAGATGTCTGCTACACGGTTGATGTTGTCTCTTCCCGGGTGAACCTTCAAGACTCTGCCGAGAAGCCAAAGCAGTGGTGGTTGGTTATTGTCTTTGACCAAGACTAATGATCCCTGTTGCAGAACACCTGATGAAGAATTCCATTTTAATTTTTGTTGAAGAAGAGATACGTATTCCAAAGAAAAACGCTGCCAAAAGTGTTGCTTCAATTTTTAAATTTTTTCATATCTTTGAAGACAATTGATTTTGGTATCAATGACCTGAGGATGAGGAAATGTACAGGTGTTAAACAGGAGAGGAAGGAAGGAACAGTGGATAGAGGTGTTAAGGGCCGTGAATTAAGAATAGCCTCTATTTGGACCAGCAAAGTTGTCATCTCCTCAAATGTTGGATGCGCTAAAGATAGTATATGCCTCAGATGGTACTTTACAGATTTTACTCCAGCCTCCCATAAGCCGCCAAAGTGTGGAGCGTATGGAGGAATATTTTTAAACTCTATTCCTTTGTTGCACAAATCAGTATGGATGTCTTTTGAATACATGTCGAAAAAAGTCTTGGTTTCAAAGTCAACTCGCCTAGGTTGACTATTAACTCTTCTCTCAAAATGCTTGCAATGGAATTACTTTATTCTTTTGGGAGTACACAATTTGTCAACTGTGGATTGATGAAATTTTTATTTGATGGGGTTGATTTAAAAAAATTTGTGGAGTGTGTACACATTCAAGTTTGTTTATTTGGTAGGGTTACATTTACAGCAAATGCTCATCAAGGGAAAGATGATTATAATTTTAAAAGGAAAAGAAATATCTAGGCTGTTGGTTGCATAGTACTTCAACATTTATTTAAGTTTGTGATGAAGGTCGGTAAATGTGTTTTAATTTCTTTTATATTTTTACATTAAATTTTTCTATTTATAAAGGCTAATAGAGCAAGAGCACACTTGGCCTACCACAGGCTGACCTTCATTATTTTATAACATGTCCCCATTACAGGTAAAAATTATCAGCGACTTAACTTTACTTTGGATTGTGGGTACTTGGACAGGGCACAGGTGTATAAAATAGTACCTTTAATTTTTTAAAGTATAAAGCTCAATTTTTTTTATATTCTCTTCTATAGCAATATTGGTATCAGAACTTGTTATTACTATTTCTGCCGGATAGTTGATACTATCTCAGTATCTGCTTCCTCATGTGTTGGGCATGACTTGCTCTTCATCAACCGTTGAGACAACTTTGTTGGAATATTCAACAGTGAAAATTCTGAAATTGATGTATATAGTTTTTTTGCTAATAAATAGCACCACTTCATCAGTAGCCCAGTGTGAAATAAAAAAAATAACCAGAGATTCTTTAAGATTTTAATATTTTAACTCTCATGAAATCACTTGTTCGAATTTGTTTAGGCCCAGTTAAAGAGTACTTTGTGCGGATTCTAACTGTTGTGAATGCTCATAATCTTTGATTGATGGGATAAAGTATTGATCAAATATCACATCAATTGTCGATGCTTGAAATTGTATGTCAATATTTTTTTGGAACATTTTTCATTGCATGCAATAGGATGAAACCGTCAATTATTATAACATGCTGTTGCTCATGCTGGATATCTTTCTTTATAAATTTTTACAGAGCAGATTTATCGCTCTTACAAATAGCACCATCGAATGGCACATGGACTGGGTAAATGGGTATGACAAAACTCTGAAATTACTATATTAAAATCCATTGAGATTCCCAGCATGCATTCAAATAAATCTTTTTGGATTTTAATTTCCTGAATTTGACCACCTTCTCGAACATTCTTGTTCTCATAATCTATAGAAAAATTGTCAATTGAATTTTGTTTCATAGCCTTTTCAAATCTGGTAACATCTGAAAAACATTCAGAAACAAATTTTTTACATTGATAATCTCAATTTTTTTCTATATTTTGAAGGAATCTCTACTAATGGAGATGCAGATTTTTCATGTGAAATATTTATTAGTTGGTCTTTTGGTTCGTTCTTAATAAATTGATCAAAGGTCGAAAAATTGGTAATAAGGCGATGAATTGTCTCAATTGTTCGGTATTTTTCTGGATGTTATGAAGATTTAATTCTGTCGAAACATCTTGATGAGTTTGCAGGCTTAGTACGAATAAACTTGACTTATTATTGTGGCTGCATCGCCACTTATCATCAGGTGGGATGGCAGTCAAGTGCTGTTCCGGGGCCAGTTCGAAATAAAAAAAGGTACCTAAAGTCATGATGACGATCTCGCTGTTGACTTGCCAAAATTGAAATAACACCTGTGAGCCTTCTATAAGTGTCTGAATTTATAGTTTGCTCTAATACCTGGTCAATCAGTTATCTTGAAAATGGTTTGGCGGTTCCTTTGATACCAAATCAATGTTGTTAAAATTCTTTGTATGTTGTGATGAGTTTCTGCAACTTTCAGCAAATTATCACCAAATTTTACAGTCCATTGTGCATAGTTTTTTTGTTGCATTTAAAATATATATTTGTAATTTTAGGCAATGCCGATATAAAATGCTCAAAATCCCCTATATGAATGCTCGGTGACAACTTTAAGTAATGATGCATAAGATTGATGGAAATTAAGCCAAATTGTCAAGATTTACCATGCTCCATTCAGATTCATTCAGTTAATTGATATTTCATAAATTATACCATATTCCTGATCTTTCCTGGGCTACACAAGTCAATTTTGAAATGAAATATTCATTGTAGGAACTTCTTGTAATACATTGATTAAACTTGTAAAGATAAAATTCATTGTCATAGGCGGGCTTGGGCAAAGGGCTATTTCAAATCTCAATTTAGGGTGATATAGGTGTTACTTGCTTAGAGCGAAGAGTGATACTGACTTTAGTTTTTTTCAAGTGGTCATTAATCGGTGCATGATGAACAATAGATAAATTATCTAAAGGCAAACATTGCCAAGCAGAACGAACTGCTCCCCAGACTTACTTCTTATCATTAAAAAAAGGGTAATAATTCTATTTATTGACAATAATTACTATATAATGGCTATAAAAGTCTATAATAAATTGCCAAGGGAAATCATAAACAATCTTTAAAAAGAGATTGTATGAGTGGCTATAGAACACAAGCGTTGATTTAATCCAGGAATATTTAGAATACAGCTCTAAACAAATTTAATCTAATTGTGTCTAATTTTATGTAACTTGACACATAAATCATTTAATTTTGACATAGTTTCTTAAGACATAGGTTAGAAGGACATTGTATAAATATATTTTTGTTATCATGTATGAAGTAAATTGTGACAAACTGAGCTAAAAAATAATACTTAAGGTAACTATAGAATGTAAACTTGAATATGTCTAAGCATTGCTGAAATATATTAAAAAAACTATCCTAACCTATAAAATATTACTGTAGTGGTATTTGTTTAGAATCAAGTGGGGAGACAATTCTAAGCAAATTTGACCTGTCGCCAGTTTTGTTCTGGCCTGATCTCTTATATATAACGGGTGCCCGCCGGCAGATTGTACTGACCGCCTATTTCCTTAATCTAAATAGAAGGCAAACCGTTTTGGTTATTAATGTATACTACGGGTGGACTATTTCCGTCCGGATTTCCTGAACATCCGTTTCGCTGTACTCGTTTTCCGCGTAGTCCTGAACGTTTTCATCGTCAGAGCTATTCTCATTGACGCAGTTATCCTCGCTTTGCTGATAGTTCATCTTATATTTCCTTAGAGGGTTCTTGTTTAATATTTTCCCTTTTTATAAATGTTTGGTTTAATTTAGGGTGTTATTTACTTACTTGGATAGGAGCTTTCAAATGTAGGTTTGTTATTGATCTTTGAGTGCGTGCTACTGATAGGATTATTGATTCGATAGCTTTTCAGTTTAATTCTTCTTCTGAATTGTACCTTTGAGATTATTTGGAATACATTCATTTCGACAGACACGAATAGCTGCCCTATAATGACATTTATGCCCATTTTTTCATAAAAGTATTTTTTTTGATGGATATAACTTATCTAATTGTATGTGAGGTAGAGACCTCAGAGAGGTCAGAGGACCATATCTTTGAATTTTTGTAATTTCATCTTATTTCTACTAAGATTATTCAATTCGTAAACTAACGTGATTTTATCACGCACTTCGTTTTTAGAGCGTATTTTATTTGGTACCACGTTTTGTAAATTGGTATTCCCGATGGATTTTCTACCGCTTTAATAGAAAAGTTAAGTGTTTTCTTGTTCCCTTCTATGTATGAGGGTAAACTAAACTTCTTGTATGAGGGTAAACACAACACACTTATTATAAGTAAATTTCGGTCTACTTCTATAATAGGTAAGCCACTTGCATGCGATCCCTGTGTCAAAGATATAATTAAGTAAATATTTCACCAAAAAATATGGATAATATAAAATGTTTCTAAGTAACGTAGGGTTTTGACCTAATTCTATTGCTTCCATTCGGTTCTTCATTGATCGGAGAATCATGATCAAATGTGCCATTTCATTCCATTTCTCTTGTATTGCATTTTGCAGCTGGCTAAGTTCTCTTAACTCTTATCTGTTAAGGCTAGGATCTCTTGCACGAATTCGTCTCCTTAATTCATCCCACAGATGTTCAATTGGATTCATGTCCGGGCTTCATCATATACAATCAACATACATATACGAGGGGTGATCCAAAAGTAATGATAATGAAAATAAAACACGGTAATTAAAGTTAAAATAATAATTTATTTTTCTACATAGTCTCCTAACAAATCAATACATTTAGTCCATTTTTTTTCTAAACCCTGGATTCCCTTTGAAAAAAATTCTTTGTCTTGACCCTCCCAAAACGCTACAACAGCGGCCATTACTTCGCTATCGTCTTCGAATTTCTTGCCTCGGAGGCGTTCCTTGAGCCGAGGAAAGAGGTAGAAGTCACTAGGAGCTAGATCTGGCGAATAGGGAGAGTGTTCGAGCAGTTCGAATCCCGTTTCTTGAATGGCAGCCATCGGAACTGCGGCTTTGTGAGCCGGTGCGTTGTCTTGGTAAAACAGCACTCCAGCTCGCAGTTTGCCGCGTCTTTTTTCCTTAATGGCCTCCCGTAATCTTCTTATTTGGTCTGCGTAGTAAGAGCCACGTAATAGTGGCTCCCTTTTCCAAATATTCCACCATAATTATCCCATGAGCGTCCCAAAAAACAGATGCCTTTCCCGCCGAACTTGAAACTTTGAATTTCTTTGGCGTCGGTGAGGAGGCTCGCTTCCAAGTCATCGATTGTTGTTTCGTTTCAGGATCAAAATGGTGGATCCAGGTCTCGTCCATAGTCACAAAACGGAACAAAAAATTTTCTTGATCTGCTTGGAACTTTTCGAGATTGACCCTCGAAATGTCAACTCGATTTTTCTTTTGCTCGTCGGTTAACATTCTGAGTACCCAACGCGCCGAGACCTTTTTCATATGCAACTCGTTCGCAAGGATTCTTTGAACGCTGCCATATTTTATAACGCTGTGACCTCAGCTACATGCCTGATGGTCACTCTTCGATCTGCCAACACAACATCTTCGACTTTTTTCACGTTGTCTTCAGTGAGGGACGTGGATGGGCGTCCTTCGCGATGTTAATTTTCAGTGGATGTTCTGCCCAGTTTAAACTCCTTGGCCCAACGTGCAACTGTAGAATATGGAGGAGCAGAGTCTCCCAATGTTTCCACTAAGTCACTGTGTATGTCTTTTGAAGACGTTTTTTTCAAACAGAGGTACTTGATGACAGCTCTAATTTCGTTTTTCTCCATGTTGATGTTATCTCTTTGACAGTTCGTATTCAAATGAATGTATCTCCCGGAAATCTGTGATCTATTTATATTTTTTTTGGATTTTTATGCGGGCCTGAAGTAACCGATTATCATTACTTTTGGATCACTCCTCGTATGTAGAGCCAAGTAAAATGCTTTTTCGTATTTTTATATATTTTTATTGATTAAAATATATTGTTGGAACCTTATTAGCTTTATCTTTGTATTGACAACGTTTTTACAAAATGGTAGTTAACATTAACATTTAAATAAAATATGACGCATATCCCAATTAGGTAAATAAATAAAATTAAAACATACCATTGCATTGGATATACAATAGTAAATCGTATGTTTCTAATATTTTGTCCTCCATGTCACGCTATGACTGCATCGCACCTGTCTTGCATCGAAAGAACTAATTTTTCGCATTGTCTGTCCCTCTAAATGACTCCCATATTTTCTCGCAGTGGGCTATTAGTTCTTCTTTGAGGCGCTAATTTCTGGTGTCCCGTAAAGCATGTGCGCCCACAAATTTTCAATTGGGTTAAGATCTGGCGACTTGGATGGCCTAGTGCTTGACGTTGCGCGGACGGTGAATCGGACAGTTATCTTGTATAAATAAGATTTGAGGGCATTCTTCAATCCAATTTCGTGTATCCCACACCGTGCGCATTCTTGGAATCATTACTTATTCTAAACTCGATATACATCATCAAATCCGTATACGTGGCCATTGGATCGCCCGGATATAACTACTAGCTCCTCGGGTCCTATGGAACTCATCCAACCCCACATATTAACCGCAATTCTGCCTGACTCAGTATTTAAACATAAATTTCGAGGTTCATTTCTAGTATTATTTGCTCGCCACAAATTCTGACGCTCGTGTTGATTCGATTTAAAAGATTTTTCAACCAAGTTAAAAAAGGAGGAGATTCTCAATTCGATTGTATTTTTTTATCTTTGTTACCTCAGAACTTTCGATTCAGTGAACCGATTTTGGTGATTCTTTTTTTATTTGGAAGTTGGTGCTTCCCATATGGTCCCATAATAATTTCATTGGTATTGGATCTTGAACTCCCAAGATACTTGGGGAACTCCTGAAAATCAGTTATAAAATGAATACAGAGCGAGATATCTAAAATCTCTAACGAAACGTCCTGTTGCGTTGCGATGTTCTTGAAACAGCGCATTTTTTTTCGTTAGTATCCTATAATGGATACCGTTAACATATGTAACAATATCTGTGAAAAGTATTGATAGAGCAATTAATTTCGGAGTAGTGCCTCGTTCTTGGTCCCTTAGCGAGCTCTCTGTAAATAGGTGGCAGGCGAGCTGGCGGTTCATTTAATGTTACCACCGCTCATTGACATTTGCAACACCCGTAGGGTTACAAATGCTTTGGCTTAATAATATATAAGTAATAAAAGCTTTTTGGTCATGGCCGTTACCGAAAACAGGGGACAGGACTGGGAAACGTAGGATGCCAAATTTGAGTTTAATTTTATTAATTTTTTTTTAAGTTTCTCACCTAACAACATAGTAAAAAAGGAAAGTAAGAAAAGTTTACTCATTTGAAACTATTTAATAATAACACGACACTTACAGAGTCAATAAAGTAAGTTATTTGGTCTTATTGCATGGGTCATCCCATGAGTGGATTGGTAGACATTTTGATAAAAATGCCCATTTACCTATATTTACTATATTTCTGTTACGTAAAGAGTATATTTTTATTTACTTATATAAGCGGTGCTCTACCTACTTACAGGGAAAAGTTGAGAAAGCAGGGTGAAGAAAGACATTACAATTTTTTTCAGAGTTTTATTGAATAATTGTGATCAGCGGCCATTGGAACATCACTGTCTGAAGAGTGGATGGAAACAGAATCAGATTCTGTTTCAGTAACACTAGCCGTAGTTATAATTATTCGGTCCATCTCTTCATCCATAAAGCCGTCATTTTTTAAATGTTCCTCCTCTAAATGTCGACATGCGTGCACTGGGCTGTTCAATCTTCCGCCGTAATAGACTCAACGGCCTCTTCAGGTCATTTTACAATTTCTTTGGATCTTGCGCCACGTTCTTATCCGCCAACTTTCTTTTTACAAGGCTCAAGATTTCCTCCACCGGGTTGAGGTCGCAATGGTTTATTGAATAATTGTGATCAGCGGCCACACTGTCTGAAGAGTGGATGGAAACAGAATATGCGTGCACTGGGCTGTTCAATCTTCCGCCGTAATAGACTCAACGGCCTCTTCAGGTCATTTTACAATTTCTTTGGATCTTGCGCCACGTTCTTATCCGCCACCTTTCTTTTTACAAGGCTCAAGATTTCCTCCTCACCGGGTTGAGGCCGCAATGGTAAGACGGCATCAACTGCAAATGTCGGTGGACCTTTATTTTGTTTGATTAGCTCGAACAGCACAGTTCCATTCCTGCATACTAATTTTTATATTTGACATTGAAAGGGCTTTGTTTAATTGAGTGAAATGGTAAGGAGCGTTGTCCATTACCACACGTGACCTTTCAGGTAGATTAGTTATCAGTGTTTCCGTCACCCATTTTAAGAAATTTGCAGAGTTCATGTCATCGTGGTAATCTGAAGACTTTGATTGGGATTTGAACATAATTTAAATTACTTGGAACGGATCCCAAATTGGTATAAGTCAAACTTTGTTGCTGTTCAATAGAAACAGCAGTCTAGTTAGACAAGCAATTGGCTGGGTTTAAAAAAATACGATATGATAGCATATGAGCTATCTGTTTTGTATAAAAATTGGATAGGTTGAACCTATCATATGTCAAATTACATGTTTTATAATTTATTATATTATTAATGTCAATTAAATTAATTTTCATTTTGTTTGTACAATATAGAGGTACACATTTGTCATTTGATAACATATATAAGCTAGTATTAAAGCTATGTCTATAGTTATTTTCCTGTGGCAACCCTTTAATGCAGGGAAATGTGAACATTATAATTTTTTTCACATTTAAATTGCTTAACTGTTCGTGATAATAATGCAAATGTTTTTGTTAACATTTCCCCTTCTTCCAATTAATACAATTAAAGTAGTGCTGGGACAATGTGTACTTGTCAAAATAGTTCTCATTATTTGAGAGTAGGTAGCTCCGGGTAAACAAAAATTTATACTGTCCCATACATATATTGTGAAGCAACGGCCCCATATTCCTTCCTAATCCTTAATAATATTATGACAGGGAATATGTTGCATTGACTCTTCATGTCTGATGCTGTTATGAATCTCAGCAGGTTGAGAAGGAGACACTACATCAACATTCAGCCATGGGAGCTTTGTGAGTGAAACATAACATTTGGAATATCTGATAGCTTTTGTGACATATTTACTGTAACCTTTTTTTGTTGGTTTAACCGGTGAGCATTTGTGGTTTAGAAATTTAAAAACCTTTGGAGTTAATTTTGTTATTTATAATGCCACTTTTCCGGTACACTTTCTTCCCGTACATCATTTAATGTTATTAAAAATGTTATTGTGTTTCCAACGTGTCGAAGTCACGCCCGTCAAAAAGTTCTATGTTGTATATTATGTTTGCAGACATATTACTTAAGTCTTCTACGGTTTCACATTGTATTTATTACGTTTGGCAACTGCATACCAGCTTTTATAGAGGCACGCAATGCTTACCTCAACTTCTCCAAAGTCTTGATAAGTTATACCGAATTCTTTGCACAATATTATTTACTTCTAAACAAGTAAAAAATTAAAAGACTAAAGTCGTTGTTAGAATCTTTTATTTTTATTTAGTATAGTTAATATCCATAGACATAAGTTTTGACACATGGCAACTAGCCAATAGATTGAAGTTCTTGGAAATGGTTCTCATTGATTGTCTCAAAAAAAAAACGAATTCTCAGAATTCGTTTTTCCACTTTCATTAAACTGTTACTACAGTAAAAGTTGTTAAGTTATAACTGCCGCCCATGGGCATTTGCAACACAAGGAGGGTGACAAATTTCCATGGGTGTTATGAAAATGTTGCCATGACACCGTCTTTGGGATGCGCGGCGGCGGATTCGAAGAAACGGCGCGACGCCGACTTCAGGAATTGAGCGATTGTGGGCAGCTCTAAATTGACGTGTAGGTCGATGTTACGCATGAACCAGGCTGCTCCCGTAGCTCTGCGCAAGAATCGATTTTTAACGACCTGAAACCGGTGTATTTGCTTCTTTGAGCTGAATTTTTTATATTATCCTTTATTAAAATATGTAGAAAATCCTTTATATCACAAAAAGTAATCTTACCAGTGAGAACATAATTGACATCTTTACACCAGTTGTGAATAAAAAATTTTGTGCATTTGTGTAGTAAATAATTAAGAATCATTTCTTTACGATGTGAGCAAGATAGAAATTTAAATCCAAATGAGTGCTTATAATCAATATAATATACAGGCAGTCCTCGTACTTACGGCATGTTAGGTTCTCGAAATACGCAACGTAAATCGAAACGACGTAAGGGTTAGGTTCCACACGGATTCAAAATAAAAAAAAAACTGCATTTATAACAAAGGATACTTTATTATCAAAAGTAAGTTCTTAAAATAATTATATATGCACTTATGAAATAGCTAGTTATTTTTGGTATTTATGTGTTATTAATTTTAATAATAGTTGTAAAACTTTAAAATGTAATCAAAATATGTAATAAGAAAAATAACAAATTAAACTTTTGGTTTAAAGAAACTATCAATTCTGGATTGCTTCGCTTCTTTCTTCTTGCTATCATACAGATCTTGGTAACACTGATAGGCTGCACAAATTTTTTTATTAACGTTAAAACTTCTCTCAAAATTAGGATCATTTTCTTCAAAAATTTTCATGGCGTTCTCCAAATTTGCAAAGGTTACGGAAAGTTTTTTTAGTGTAAGTTCTTTTTCAGAGTTACTAATAGAAGAATCTATTTCTTGTGACTCGATTGCTTCCTTTTGTACTTGTGCCTCCAATTCAATAAGATCTTCATTAGTCAGTTCTTCCGAATGTGAGCATAACAGATCATCAGTAGTAACTGCAATGACAGGCAAATGGTTAGCCAAATGAACAATGTCAGTTATGATCTCATCGATATTTCGTTGATCTGTAGTTGAAAAACTTTCAGATGGCTCAAAAAAAAGTTGGCATAACTTTTTCCAAACTCCTTTTAATTTTTTTTTAAAAGCAAGAGGATTTTCAGACCTATAAACCAAAAGGGGTTTCATTTTAAGATCACCTTCAACATTCGAACCCAATAAAAACGTTAAACGATCTTTAGCCGCTTTAAACCCAGGCATAGACTTTTCTTCCTGCGATACAAAAGTACGAGAAGGCATTTTTTTTCCCAAAATAAACCAATTTCGTCCACGTTAAAAATTTGTGTAGGCGAACTTTCGATAATTTCTTTTAATATTCCAGGAAAACTCTGAGCAGCCACATGATCGGCACTAGCAGCTTCTCCTTGCACTCGAATGTTATGTAACAAATATCTCGTTTTAAAGCGAAATATTTTATTTCTTCACCATTATTCTCGCCACGTTTATTTTGCAGTGTGTTGATGATACTCAGCGCCTTGTTTTGTATAATAGCCAAACTTAGAGGAACCCGTCGCTGAGTTTGATCTTAAATCCAAGTGTACAAGAGTTTTTCCATTTTATAAATTAAAGCATTCCTTTTTCCTATAATAGTGCTGTTTGAAGAGACGGAAGTTAGAACTGTTAAGAGTTTTTCTTTATCTTTCAATATTGTTTGTACCGTCGTGCGTGATAAATTAAGTTCTCGTCCAATAGCCGAAGTCGAACAAACGCGATCTTTGTGTTTTAAAATCTTAGATTTAACCTCCATTGTAATTGTCTTTCTTACTCTCTTCTTCACTTTACTATTACTGTCTTGTTTAGGTGGCATAGTTTAAAATTCACTTAAATATGTATGTAAAAACAAAAACTGTCAAAGATAAAAAAAAAAATAACTAATGTATTATTACGTCTTGATTGTCCGGTGTCCCTGAAGTAATTAAACAAAATCAGTGGCATGTGCGGGGTAATCCCCGCACGCCGACACCGCGCCCCGACGGCCCCACGGATATTGACCTCGCGACAAGTGAATTCTCCTATGCCGGAAATCAAAACAAATGACGTATGTTTGAGGAATAGTGTCAAAACATGTACGACGTAAATCGAAACTACGTAAGTCGAGGACTGCCTGTACTCTGAAATATCACTTTTATTGCAATTTCTCTTTAATACTTCTATGGTAATCTGTTCAACATGATCAAATAAATGAAACATTGTTTTCTTTGCCCATCTTGAATTATTTATTCCAGGTTTCAAATTTGTTTTAGGCAGCAAGTTTTGCAGAGTTCTTCTACTTTGTAATTTGTGTATGCTACTCAGTAGGCGATATGCTTTAGGGGAAGGCTTGTATAATGAAAATACAAGGGTTTTTTTGATTAAAGACTGAAACGTCCTTTCACGTTCCTTTTCCACTTTGGGTGATTTGCTTTTTCTTTGTTGCATTTCGCATGCTTTAGTCACCAGGCACCCAGGTACACAACACGAATTTTGGTTCATGATGATCGATAGGAACTGTTCACTCGCTATCACAATTATCGGTCCCAACTCCCTCAGACGGATGGACTTATATACAGCAGCTCACAGTTGGTGGAAATGCTCGAACAGTAAATCTTGTTTAAGCAAGATGTTCACGCTGGCACGGAGGAACGGATGGTCAACTCGACGTCGATAACAAGTAAAACACAGAAAATTAACGAACGGTATCACATTAAAATTGTGCACGATTTAAAATTTCAAACTAACAGTCAACAACTATTGTCATTAATTTATCAGGTCATGCTGCCATATCAAGCAGCAACCTAAACTTAAATTTTGAGGTTCATTCTAGTATTCATTGCCCGCCCTAAATTCTGACGCCCATGTTGATTCGATTTAAATCATTTTTTTGTCAGAAAATAGGGCGTTCGAAATCTCTAAATTCTCTAGCGAAATGTCCTGTTGCGGTGCGATGTTCTTCAGTCAGCGCAATTTTTTTCGTTGGTACCTTATTATGGATACCGTTAACATGATAACAGTTTTGATAGAGCAGTTAAATTGGGAGTAGACTGTCTCGTTATTGGTCCCACTAACTGTAGCTCTCTCTACTTTATTATAAAGTACGGGTTGCAACCCTACTGGCTCTTTTATTGAAATCATTAGAAGTTGAAGAGAGATGATATAGCCTTAATACGGAGTTCTTGAGACGTAGACGTATAGCCGTGATAGCTCAGTGTCCGGGCGCACGCCTTTAATTCAATATACTCGAACAACCTGAGTTAGATCCCCAGTGCCGGCACCAATGAAATTGTTAATTTCAAGTGCTGAACTATACCGTGCCCCGCGGTGAAGGAAAACATCGTTAAGAAACCTACATATTTTCGAAATAATAATAAAAAAAATATTTTGAAGATATGTGAAGTCCGCCAATCCGCAGTGGGGCCGCGTGGAGGACTTTTGCCCTGATACCCTTTGTATAGAGGAGGCTTTTGCCCAATAGTGGGACATGTATAGGCTGTTACTTGAGACGTAGTCTTCGAAATAAAGCCTTTGGAGCGTACCGACGCGGAGTTCAGCATTACTATATGTACACTCTAAAGAGCTGTTTCAGATTGAATGCACTGAAATAAAGCCACATTAGCTCGTTCGAGAAGAGAAGTAACCTTATCGTGCAACGTTTATGGATGGCTCCAAGACATTGTTCTTAATGTATTAAACTAATGTCTTGATATCATTGAGAATTATAACAAATTTAAGAAATTTATATTATGTACGAAGTAATACGAACAACCTTTGGAAAATTTAGATGTTTTTTGGTAAATAGTTTTTTAAATTGAGATGCGTTTCGTATTTGTTTTATATTTTCTATGAAATCAATATTTGAAATAAATCTATATTTGACTACCGAGTCGCGATCTTCTTTCGGTTAATATCTTACCCGCAGCGGAAAATAGCCTTTCACATGGAACGCTAGTAGCCATAGCGTTTAATTTTAACTTGGCTAGTTTATAAATGAAACTAATTTTACGGATTTATCGCGTTTATTTTTAATTTAAGTTCCCGACGTTTCGAACCCTTTACAGCGTTCATGGTCACGGGACAGACTGAGGTGTTAGACGTCTGATTGTCAAAGTTATCCCGGGCTACCGTCAGTTTTTGTATTATTGATTTTGTGTCCGATCTATGCAGGGGGAGCTAATTGTATCTTGTCTTGCAGTAGTGGTTCTTTTGGGCTTAGATTTAATTTTATTGATGATAGGATCCCAAGCTGATGGTAGTACCCAACCCTCTTCTCTATTGAAATTAGGGTGTTTTTTAATTTCAATAGCCTCGCGAATCATCCTTGGGAGGAATCGGTGTTCTTTTGCAAGGATCTGTGGTCTATCAAACCTGATGTAGTGGTTGGGCCGATTTAGAGTGTGCTCACAAACTGCAGACTTGTTTAATCTACTATGTTTTATGTCAGCTATATGTTCTTTCACGCGGGTTTTTTATAGCTCTTTTGGTTTGTCCTATGTAAGAGAGCCCACATTCACAGTCAAGTTTGTACACTCCTGGATCTTGCAGAGGGATATTACACTTGACAGATGGTAAAAACTGACTAATCTTCTTCAGCGGCTTGTAGAATGTATCAATTGAAGCCCGCTTTAAGATATAGCCAATCTTGTCGGTGACTCCTCTGACATATGGTAGAACAGCAGGTACTCGCTCCACTGTGGCTGGTTTCACTCGATCACTGTGACGTAGGCGCGGTGCTCGAAGTTTGTTGTCATGCAGAACTTGCTTGACATGTTGAAGCTCAGCGGCCAGGTGTTGTTTGTCACAGATCCCTTGTGCTCTCTGAAACAAAGATTTACCCACGGTAGCTAACTGGGATGGATGGTGGTGAGAGTCACCGTTTAGGTATCTATTTGTATGGGTTGCCTTCCTATTAAAAATAAACGCGATAAATCCGTAAAATTAGTTTCATTTATAATGTGTAATCGCGTAAATACAAGAAATTATTGGCTAGTTTAGCTAAGAGAGGGAAAACAACCTCCACCGTTCTAAGGGAATCCATGTTCCATGTTTGGGAACAACACGCTGTCGTCTTAATATTTTTGGACTTCGATGACAGCCCTATTATTTGCCGTTCCAGCTGGTCGCACTTCTGACATTTTCTTAATATAGTGTTTCTAAATTAAGCTTTTTGCCTTCAGAATGTGAAGATACAGATACTTCTTCTTTCGTCTTCATGTAGTATGGTAGTAACTAAACTAATGACGTAATGTTTTGTGCTCTCTGCGACATTCGGATCATTGAAGATTATATAATTTATATCTAGGATCTAAAAAGCAGTAGCTAGTAGCAGTAGTGAGCGTTTTACGGTTTTTATAAATTTCCTGAGCGGTTGTTTATTTCCGACAGCAGATCCTTTACACATTTCTATCTCGTTGGGAAAAACACTCATTTTATTTTCGCTCTGATATATAGGATTAACTATCTTTTCTTGAGCGTTAGAGAGACCTGTTGGCAGGGGAATTACAGAGCTTTCAATGACATATTTTGGGCCGCTAATTTCTTTTGTTATTACTTCGCACGGCCGCAATACCCATATTCATGATTGGCATATCTCTATGTTATGCAATTGGCGGGATATAAATTAATTAAGGCATACTTTATTTCGTGTTTCAGCATAAAACAAAATGCTTATAAGTTCCGGCTGTTTGTACTAGTGTTGAAGGTGAGCTTGGTGTTACTGTAATAGGCACTTTTTCTATCACATTACCTAAAAACTGTGTGAACATAATATAAAACAAAAGCCAGAAATGTTTTTAAAATATAATAAATATTACAAAAGCCTGTATAAGTACTTCCTGAGATTCAAATCAAGTAAAAATATCTTTATTCCATATAGGCTTAACTTAAGCTCTTATTGAACGTCAAAAAATCTACCCCCGGTTCACTAAACTAGACCTGAACAGAAAGGTACCGGCAAGAAACTATGCGGTCTTGTTATATCTCTTTAATTTTTTTTTGTTATACAATGATCCAAACTTATTTAGGTATGAAATCAGCAGCAGCCAGGGGTTTTGCAAGTGCACAGCAAGAGTAATTTCCACACATCCTTGTTCCACATGTATTCTTGGACATTATAATAGGCCCTTGCCATTATTATAGCTTTAACAAATTGTTTGAAATTGTTTATACTTACTTGTTTGCGATGTCACCTATTTTATTATAAAAGTAAATGCATCAACCAAGAAACGACTTTCTGGTTTTGGCCAGTCTAAATCTCGGTAGTATTTCAAGAGTGTCCCCACGGCCCCGACGCCATGTGGAATGTTTTTTGTAAATAGGTGGATATTATTACGAACATACATGATGTTCTCGAGTATGTAAAGCGACGGGAGCGTCAAAGCGTTAATTTGTTTAAAAAAATGCCGTAGTGACTCACGTGCACCCACGCCATAGACAGCCCTTATGCTTTTGTAATACAAATATTGTGTCAAACCGGATGCCGAACTCGAAAGTAAAACAACAATTTAAGACATTATGCTGTGAAAATAAGCATAATAAACTAATTTAGCTATTGCCTTGTTGATGAGCTGCCTGATCTTGCATAAGGCAAAGACGAGCGCTACCTCAATTTTCGAGTTAACTATACCTTGGAGTCAATGCATATTCCAAGAAATGTTGTTGAATCCTCAAGGAGTAGGATTTTCTCATCAATAGAGATTCCTGATTGGTAATAAAACTTTCTGTTTTAGTGGAGTTCAAAAGTAAATTATTGGTAGCAAACCAGCCTGATACAACATCTAGTATTTAATTTGGTTGTTCTATGTGTCATCTTTCTTATTCTTGTCTTATGTATCATCTTTCCTTGTTAACTTTAAACGATAGTGAAGTGGCATCCGCAAAAAAAAAAAAAAAAACGATTTGAGATCTTTTTCCCCCACCATATATGTCAAATCATTAATATTAACTAAAAACAGAAACAGGCCTAGGATCGATACGCCCATTTTTACTTTTGACCTCAATGAAAATATACAATTCATGATTACTTTTTGTTCCCTCTCAGTAAGATACGAGGAAAAAAGTCAACGGCAGATTTGCGAATACCATAATATTCCAATTACCTGATAGGAATTATATGATCTACACAGCCTTGGAAAGGTCACAGAACACACCAATGGTGTCATGAAAGTTTTCCCAGAACTGCAGTACATGTGAAACTAGTTGTAGATCTACCTTTAGTAAATCCAGTGTTTCCTTACTTCTACTTACACTTGTGTTAGCTATGCTTTGTTTCATCGAGCTAAGAAGGAATAGTACGATTATTAATTCTAGTCAGCAAAATGACAAATGCAACTGTCACTGATACAAAAAAGGGTGACCCGCTAAAATAGTGATGTTCGGCAATCAATAGACTTAGATATTTAGTCATGCTTTATTTTATTAGGTATCAAAGCGTTTTTTTATTGTAAATATTTAATACATACCGTATTAAATAATACGATTTTAGAAATATGGACTTTATCAGTATATTAAAATTTCTCACTAAAACATTATTATAAAAACTGGGAAAAAATGTATAAAGAGATTCAGAGGAATTAACACTAGAAAGTCGGGAAAATACAAGTAATTTTATAAGTTTTTATTCATTACGGTTCCAACTCCGATTTTGAATCGGTATATACAGAATCGGAATCAGTTACAATATAACGAATGAATCCACATAATCTATGATTTGGTCGAGTTGACACATTTTGTCTTAGACTTTTATGGCATGGTTGATGCACTGTCTCCAATTTTCAGGCGTCACTTCCTTCAGGCCTTCAAATAATTTTTTTACGTCTTTTATTTTAAAAGTTTTATTGTTCCTGGTGACGTACCCCTTTGCTTGAGCCCAAACTAACTCTATTGGGTTGAGCTCACAGTGATAAGGGGGCAGACGCAGGATTGTGACACCGTATTCTGCGGCCAACTCTTCCACAGCATAGCGTTTGTAATTAGATTTTTGTAATTTTACTATTTCTAAATTGAGCCTTTATCATTGTAGGTTGATATTGAATTTGTTTTTCATTCAACCACTGAATAATATCAGCCTTCCGCCAGTTTGAAGTGGGGATACGCTCGACTTTTCTTGAATATTACGGTGCATTATCTAATACCAGCACCACATTTGGCTTTAAATTTGGCAAAATGCTTTTAAGCTATTCCTCAAAACACTCCGAGTTCATTTCTTCATGATAATCCATACTATTTTTCTTCGATTCAAAAATAAGTAAACCGGCTTCTACAAAACCTTCATCACTGCCTATATGTGAAATTATTAGGCGATGACCTTTGGCGGTTGGGCCCTTTAGGCCTGTAGTCAAACCTTTAGAAAACGCTTGTTTGGAAGATTCTATTGTTGTATCCACCCAAACTTTACCAGTTGTATGACCTGTTAATATACAAAATTCATATAAATTATATAATACTGACACAAATACATTTTCAAACTGAAAATGTACCCACTAAATACAGTTGTAAATAAAAATATTCAATTACCTTCATTAATCCAGGTCTCATCTTGATAATAAATTATTTTTCCTTGTCTCCGATATTCTTTGATTGTCGTCAAGTACTGTCTACGCCACAGAATTAAGTCTTGACGGTCTGTCAAGCAGCTGCGTCGTTTGCGACTGGCATATTTAAATTTTAAATGTTTTAAAACTGCTCGCATGGTACTCTTTGACATATTTGGTAGGTCAGGGTCATCATTTACAACCTGATGAACCTGTGTTAATTATTATGATATATGATGTGCAATTATGTATTTTGTATTGTATTATAATTTTATAAATTTACATACCCTGGCAATAGTTGGAGGGTCCTTCGCATAATAGAGTTGGTGAACTGTACGACGTATCGCCGAAAAGTCAAAATCATCAATTTTATCTTTGAATGTGAGTTTGGGTCCGGATTTTTCCGATTTGATAACTGAACGTTTTCCTTTTGTTCTTTTAGTATCTGATATACAGATCTAGTCGAAATTCCCAAAATTTCAGATACTGTCTTCACCGCACTCATCTTTCTTTGGAACATCAAAAGGTTTTGCTGCATTTTGATTCCATACATAATTATATGCATTGAGAACCATTTGTTTCTCACTCACAACAAATGATTGACGCTTTCTTTTTGGAGGGAGACATCCCTCTTTAGAGGTGGAAGGTCGGGGATCCATCTCAAACACCAACGTAACAAAACTCAACAAAAAAATAGCAAGTTAACAAGTAAGAAACAAACAAGAAATTGCAGAGGACATTAAACACTTCTGACACCGTCGGAATTCGGGAGCAGAATGAAAAACAAAATGGCGTCCATAGCGTGACAAGTGACGAGCACAGTGCTTCCAATAACAAAAAACAAATAATATAAGATTATTTTATGTAATATTTAATTACTTACCGTGTATGTCTTCTGTTTAGTTACCGTAAAGTACTTTTTTTTATAAAGGCAATTTGATATTGAATAAAAAAAATTCATCTCGACTAACTTTTAACTGTAAAAACTCGATTCTACCACATCACTATTTATTTGGGACTAAAAACCTGCAACACTGGAAATGTCATTTTACTGACTGGAATTCATAATCTTACTTTAGAAATATAAATATTTTTACCAAATCACCGTAGTTTCACTTTTCACAACAATAACACTGGTATAATTACTTATTTTATCACTTTGAATCACTAATGAAACACCATTCGAACGATTTAATTTGTGATACCGATTGGGCAGCACTATCGCGTATACTTCTTGTTGACAGCCAGAGATAGACGAAGACCATGAAATGCTTCGTGCAGCTTTATTTATACCTCATAGAATGACACTTCTTTTAGTGTTGCCAACAACCTCAAGGGACGACTTCTTTCAATGTTGCCAACACTTGAGTCAGTGGGAAGCCATCTTACCTTCATCTGGAGTAAATACTTGTTTAGGCTTAACATAACCAACTCTTAAACTTTCATTATTAAAAGTTTTCTTTATCTATCTATAAAGGGAGATGTGACATAATCCGAAAGTCTGACTAGCTTTCCGTATACTGCATTTTTTTCTAAAACCTCAGCTGCCGGTAAATCGTACACTTCTTGGCTTTGTGTTGCCGCTCCGACTTTTTTTATACACTCTCTTTCTAGAAGCAAGGAAAAAAATAAGTAACTGAATGATAAGAATGTTCACACTGACCACTGAAGTTTCGTCGCAACTCGCATTGCTCAATTCGACATTCAGTTATCTTCAAGTACATGTAAATTATTTTTGTATGCTATTAAAGGCTGCACATTTTATATTGGTATATTCATATATGCATATTACGTATTATTACATCTCTGATTATTTATATTATATTTATAAATCCTTTGGAACATGGTACAGTGCACCCATTTTTGCACATAAATATTCTTTCATCGAAATCAAAACTAAGTTTATAGGTGGAAACTTATGCGGTGGAAATCCTTCACACAAATTAACGATCTTGGCGGCGGGCTGAATTCGACCGTATTTAACAAATCGGCGAGGTCTCTGTCCAATCATCTAGCAGCAGGGGTATGTGGTTTCTTACCAAGGCGGTCGAATCCAACTTCTGTCAGCTACCCCTGCCTCCGCTGGTAAAATTGTATTGATCACTGGCACATTCGGGCAAAGAGAAGGCCATTTTATTTATTTTTGCCCACAATTCACGTGTGGGTCCTGGGAGTAATTCGACCACCATGACAGAGGTTTTTATAACATGAACAAATCTAGTTGATCTGACGGTATATAACTACATTACTGTGTTTTTTTCTAACTATAGCGTGTTAAGAATATGGTAAATATTCTTAATACTTTATGTTGATAGTAATTTGACAGCTCTCTCATATTCTCTATTGATTCCAATGGTTTTCTTTGAACTTGATGTTGGTAAATTGTTCATGGATTCGGCAATTTTGAAAATAAAATTGTCATTGGAAAATAATGAATAATGTAGCTTAGGTTGAAAATATAATATTTTTTATGTACTTATTCATATCTTTATCATCAGATGGTGTTTTGTATGTGGTATCAGCATAAGAATCTATCATCCCTAACTTCCCATGGGTATTATAAGATGCAATTGAGACAAATACCTTGATTGTTGCGACAAAGATACTTTTCTTCAAAATGCCTGCGACACACGTTTTGGTGTTTGTATATGTGTTCAACGCCCAAACTTGAAATATTACTACCATGGCGCACATCCAAGTACTAAAGTGTCTTATTCTGGGTTGGGAAAATGATGCAAGACCTGAATATGCGTATCTGAAATCTATAAAACAAATTTAACACGAATTCAGAATAACTCATAGTAAGACAAAACACTAATAGTAAATGAAATTTCTTGTCAAATTAGACACAGTCATTTTCATTATAGTTTTACATACTTCCACTTAGGGACAGTAGTTGCAAGCAGCGTTGGTTTACAGCCTCTCCCCACTTCCCGAGACGTTTTTCGGAAGTTTTAGTTCTGGCCTACCAAGCGAAACCCTACTTTAAAAAGAATGTAAGATGTATATATAAAAAAAAGAAAACAATATGAACTATAAAAAGGAACAATAATTTTTATCTTACCGAGACTCTAGTGCATGTGTGCGTGCGTGCGCGCGCGCGCGCATGTGTGTGTGTGTATGCGCACGCGTGAGTGTGTGCATGTGCATGCTGTCCATACCTAACTGTATAATGCGGGTTTCTTATTAAAATAGTCACTTATGCTTAAAACTTTCCACTGGGTGTGGGTCAAGTTTTCTGTAGCAAGTTGTCTTTTAAGTAGAGCATTTTTGTATTTAATTTTAAATGTTGATAAACTCATTTTTATCCTTAAAAGAGGGGGGAGGTCGTTGCAAATTTTTGCTGCAGTAAACTTTAAACATGTTCTGTACCGAACATGTTTCAAGTTCGTCGAACTATGCATTGGTGTTACAAGGAAGTTATAAGTAGCTGACCGCAGATTTCTGTAATTGATGTCTTTTACCCAGGAGAGATTTTCGTATAAATATTCTGGATTTTTATTCCAAATTACTCTTTGTTGTTTGACATGTTCAGCATATTATTCCTATTCAAATATGGTCTGATGAATTCTCTCCGGGGTATGTTACTCGTATAAACGTATACATGCGTTTTGTACTCTTTGTATTAATCTGTCTGTTTTAGAGTTTAGCCTAGGGCCGAATACAGTCAAGTCAAAGTCAAAGTCAAAGTATATTTATTCAATATAGGCCTAACTTAAGCTCTTATTGAACGTCAACAAAAATCTACCACCGGTTCACTAAACTAGACCTGCACAGAGAAGAACCGGCAGAAACTCTGCGGTCTTGTTCTTTTTGTTATATATATATTTTTTTAATGCAATTATACACACTTATTTGGGTATAAAATCAGCAGCAGCCAGGGGTCTTGCAAGTGCAGAGCAAGAGTCATTTCCAAACATCCTTGTCCTCTATGTATTCTTGGATATTATAATAAGCCCTTGCCATTAAGGTAGCTTTACTAATTGTTTGAAATTGTTTATACTTAGTTGTTTGTGGATGTCACCTATTTTATTATAAAAGTTGATGCATCTTCCAAGAAACGACTTTCTGGTTTTAGCTAATCTAAACCTCGGTACTTCCAGCTTATTTTGCTTAAATGTTTGTCGTAGCGACTCACGTGGACCCAAGCCATAGACGGCCCGTATAGCCTGCTTTTGTGATACAAATATTGTGTCTAGACCGGATGCGGAACCCCAAAGTAAGACACCATAGGACATTATGCTGTGAAAATAAGCATAATAAACTAATTTTGCAGTTTCCTCATTAGTTAGCTGCCTGATTTTGCGTATGGCAAAGACGGCAGCGCTCAATTTCTTAGCTAACTTATCTACATGTAATCCCCATTGCAACTTGGAGTCAACGCTTATTCCAAGAAATGCTGTTGAATCCTCAAGGGGTAGGATTTTCTCATCAATAGAGATTCCTGATTGGTGACACAACTTTGAAAGAGTAAATCTAATACATTTTGTTTTATTGGAGTTCAAAAGTAAATTATTGGTAGCAAACCAGCCAGACACAACATCTAGTATTTCATTTGGTTGTTCCAGTGCATCATCTTTCCTTTTAACTTTAAACAATAGTGAAGTGTCATCCGCAAACAAAACAATTTGAGACCTTTTTTCCACTATATATGGCAAATCATTAATATAAACTAAAAACAGAAAAGGGCCCAGGATCGATCCTTGAGGAACGCCCATTTTTACTTTTGACCCCGTTGACAATATACCATTTATGATTACTTTTTGTTCCCTGTCAGTAAGATATGAGGAAACAAAGTCAATGGCACAATTGCGAATACCATAATATTCCAATTTCCTGATTAGAATTGTATGATCTACACAGTCAAATGCCTTGGAAAGGTCACAGAACACACCAATGGTGTCATGAAAGCTTTCCCAGGACTGCAGGATATATGAAACTAATTCTATCCCTGCATCAGTTGTAGATCTACCTTTAGTAAATCCAAACTGGTGCTGGTTTAAAATTTTATATTTGTTAAAATGTACTATCATTTGATCCAGCATTATTTTCTCAAACACTTTGCTTAAGGCCGGCAACATAGAGATAGGACGGTAATTAGAGGCATCATCTCTCGAACCCGATTTATATACTGGCACAACTTTGCTATATTTCATTAACTTTGGGAATTTGCTACTGTCTAAACATGTATTAAATATTTGGGCTCATATGCAAGCAATGTCATAGATTATAAGATCAATTGCCCATATTGATAAGCCCCATAAGTCTTCTGTTTTCTTTTTATTTAGATTTTTAAATGTTTTAATAATATCATTCGGGCCTATATGACAAAATTTAAAATCTGGAACAGAAATATTAACATATTTATCGAGATATGTTACTGCCTCTGTGGGACAGTGTTGCAAATGTCTAGTAGTTTCACAAGGTATATTTGTGAAGACATTAAGAAACTCATTTGCAACTTTATATTTTTCTTTTATAACTTTGCCATTAACTTTTAATGTAAAATCTGCCTTTATTCCATTATTTTTGCCAGTTTCCTTATTTATTACATTCCATGTACTTTTAACTTTATTTGAAGACAATTTAATTTTATTACTCAAATAGTCTGCTTTAGCTAAAGTACAGACCCTTTTAAAAAATTTTGAATAATTCCTAACATATTCATGGAAGTTAGGATCAAAAGATAATGACTTAATACCATATAGATCATATAGTTTATCCCTGCTCTTTCTAATTCCCTTAGTTGCCCACTCACTAAAGCAAAGTTTATTGCCTAAAGTTAAAGTTTTTCTTTTCGGCATAATTTTATTAAATTCTGTAGTAATCATAGTAAACAAGGCATTGAAATTGTCATCGGGATCATTATTAGTTAATTTTAATAAGGGTAGCTTGTGTTTGACGCTATCTCTAAACTGTTTAATTCTGAATTTATTTATAAGCCTACACTCATTTATAATAACATTGTTTTTTATTATTAACATAGATGTCTATTTTAAGGGCTTTATGGTCAGATCTAACACCACTCAATATTTCTTGGTTTACAATTTTACAATTTACTACAATATTATCTATACAAGAGGCACAGGATGGGGTTACTCTTGTTGGTTCATCGAAGACACAGTAAAGATTAAATGTTTTAAGAAGTGACAGAAATCTCACTTTATCTGGAGAATCTGTCAGTAAATCAATGTTAAAATCACCGCAAATGACTATATGCTTTTTTATTTTAAATATTTTAATCAAGATGTCTTCAATAATTAATAAAAAATTTATAAGATCAGATGAGGGTGGTCTATAAATACACATTAATAAATATTCTTCTGTCTCTGCACATGCAATCTCACATAGTCGTTCAACAGAGTGTGCAACAATATCAGTTCTTTCTTTTAATTTCAAAGTATTTCTATGTAGGATGAGACACCCCCCTCCCATAGCAGATACTCTGTTAAATTTACTGGCTACTGAATAATTTTTTATACTAAATGACATATCATTGAGCCATGTCTCAGTAAAGCACAAGATATCTACATTATACTTATCAATTAGAAGTTCTACGTCAAGGATCTTGCCAGAGAAACGGTTTATATTTTGATATAACAAGCTAACAGTTTTAACATCTGGTTTCTCTTTTGTCTGCCTTAAATTACTAAAAAAGTATGAGCTTCAGTATTAATAGACAGTCTATTTAATACTGGATTGTCATTATTTATATTATATGCTAATAACATAGCTATCTTGTGCTTATATTTATTTGGCAGATACACTGTATCTTGCGTCAAAATTAAAAGATTAATAAATTTATTCATGTCAAATAAATTAAATATGTCATTATGACGGCATGTCAGGTGATGCAATAATTGATTTAATTTATATATATTATCATTAATTTTCCCTGATGATGAGTTAATGTAAGGGAACGTACACCAAATAATTTTTTTTTACTTTTAGGGTGGACAGTAAGGAGAAACTATGAACTATATCTTGTTTTTTTAAGTGTGTGCTATTTCCAAACATTATTATAATTGTAGTTTCCATATTTACTTTTGCCTTCATAGCAGCATTTATTAAGTGGTGTAAAGGAGCTCCTGGCAGGCAATTATTGGTGATTACACTCCCTATTAAATGATTATTGAGGAGAGTGCCCATACCTTTCCCAATACCATCACTAAAAATAACAGTGGAGCAATAATTAAAATTGAGACACCACTAGTGTCTCAGTTGGAAGCATTCATTAATATATGGTCTAATTTTGTATAAGGTTTTTAATTTATAAAAGGCGTTTCTAACTTTACTGTTTATGTGTTCTATATATTTTTGTTCCCCATCTATAGTAAGTCCCAGATTTCGTGCAGAGTTTACTCGTTCAAGTACTATGTCATGAATTGCATCAGTATATTTTTAATATTGTACAGAGTAGAATAGCGCCACGACAGGTATGTTTATTTATTTATTCATTTATTTATTTATTTGTGACCAACAAAGTACACTGTAACATATAAGAATAAATAATTAAGTTTTACAAAAAGTTTAAAAACTACTTTTTAGGAGACAGTAGAGACACAACCAAAAATTTTAATTAAAATTGTTATATTAAAATATCAATATTGATTGAAAATATAATTTGCCTCTGTATTGGTCTCTGTATCACACCCACATCTATCCCCAATGAATGTTACTATTATATATAATGAAAATACAGATAAGATTCATTAATATCTTGCTGTGTGCCTTCTTGCAAAAATGCTGCTTTGTTGTCGACCGACAAACACTTTTCCTGTGCCTCATAAAAACCGATCAGAATGGTGTGCAGCTATTAAGAAAGTTAATGTACACAAAGGTTCTATTTATATATGTGAAGACCGCATAAGTATTAAGTATTCCCGACTCGCAATAAGTATTTATACATGTAAGTATTTTGTAATAATTCATCTAACTGTTGCTTATTAGGTTATAGACGAGCAGCTTCTTAGCTGATGTGTTGAAGTTTATGACCTTATAGTCTGTATTTTCACTGATCACAATTTTTGAAAGTTCAGTTCAATAAACATACTCATACTCAACCACTTGTCTTGTGTTGTTTAGGTAGTCAAGTAAAGTGGGAGCCGGAATGCGCTTTAAAAATACAACTTTATTTTAATTAGACTGTATATTAGTTACTGCTCTAACGAAAGTATGTATGCTCGCTACCAGAGTTGGCTTAAGACTAACTTACAATTCCATTGTTCATACTCTCATGAAATAAAATACTATCTGGTAATTGGACCCTTAGGATGTTATCAATATCCGTTAAGCTAAGTAATACAATTGTTACAAAGTGTTCAAAGGTCATTATAGAATTGTCGATAAGTGACTAAATGGCGCTAGCCTAACTTAAGCTAGATAACTTAAGTATTTTTTTGGCAAAATTTAATGCATGCAGATCCAGTACAAATAAGTAATACTAGTTTTATTTAACTCCTTGTATTCGTTCAAGTGTTCAGTACAAGTGCTCAATATAAGTGCTTAGTTCAAGCTTAGTCCATACGAGTCGGATTCATCTAGCTTTAGTGGCTAATTTTTGATCGCGATCCAGTCCTCATTGGATCGCAGTTCCCTGGTACTCGCAGTGGATCGCTGCGCTTAGAGTTACAGGTTCCTGCCCTTAACAGAGGCAGAGGTATGAAGGGCGCAAGCAGCGGCGACACTGAGAAACCGGTTGCTGGTCAATACGTCAGCAATATTTTTGAAGCTGCTTCAACTACCAGATCTGAATACGAGAGGGCGCCACTGTATCCAAAAATTTTTCTAATGTATCGTTAGTAGTGACAATTAGTCGTGAGTACAATTTTGAACTTTATTTTTTCGTGCAGTAAAAGGTGATCAAGATTTTAAATTGAAGTAGTGATAATTGAGAACTTTGAGTACATATAACTTTTATTTACTAGTGTTAATTTGTGTTAATAAAACATTTTTTGTCCAATCTGATAATTTTTTTAAATAATAAGAACTTTATAAAATGTGGAAAATTTAATAAGTGCCCAAAAAAAATCTGCAAAGATCTATAGAAAAGGGTCACTCATTAATTTTAAAAAATGTCTTAAACAGCGTTTATGTGTAGAGTACATAGAAACTAAGTTAGATGTTTTGGAAAATGATTGGGCAATATTTAAAAGCAATAATAGTAAATTATTTGAGTTGTATAAAGAATCAGAAATTCAGAATTCAATGATGTGTCTAAAGATATATACGATACTACAGAAGATATTTATATTAATTATAAATGTCAAGCAAAGGCTATGATTAATAAAATTAAAAACTTATCGGCTAAATCTTCTGAAAATGATTCCATCATCACACAATCACAACAATCAGTTTTCTGATTGTTCCTTTTCCTCGTCTTTAAAACTACCAAAAATATCGATACCTATATTTTCGGGAAAATACTCTGAGATAAAATACTTTTGAGATAAAAGTTAGTACTTAAATATGATTGGTTTATCCACTTTTCAAGTTTTAAACAACATGAGATTGACATATAATGGATACTTTAGTAAAAAAAAATTAAAAGGTGCTGTTGGCCATGCTTAACATCTAACCAGAATTAAAGAAATAATACTGCATATACCAATAGACAGTGTGTTCTCTTCGATAGCGAATGAAGCTCTAGAAGTTGAAGGCACTTGATGAATGCTGCCACTTTGATAACTAATTTTGCATCTCCCTTCTCCTAATAATCCTGGAATATGAGTAAGTTTATTTGCATTAACATGCATGCATACAATAATTGAAATGCATAAAATTATAGAATTGCAGGCAAGATGCTAGCAAGATGTAAAATAATATGTTATTACATTCAGACATAACATAGCCGTGATAGCTCAGTGTACGGGTACGCCTTTAATGACATTTACTCAAGCAACCTGAGTTCGATCCCCGGTGCCAGCACCAATGAACTTGTTAATTTTAAGTGCTGAATTATCATGTGCTCGGTGAAGGAAAACATCGTAAGGAAACCGGCATATTTTCGAAATAAAAAAAAAGAACCCTCTTTACAGAAGCCTTTGCCCAGCAGTGGGACTATAGCTATTTGATTTTCAGGAAATATTAGGTTGAGGCAAATTTTTACCTCGGAACAATCCTTTTCTTCATGAATTTTGATAGAAGCTGTAGTTGTAACAAAAAGGTACAATCATTAACGTACAGTTATTTATGCTCATAAAATGTCATGCTTATTAGTATCAGTTGGCAAGACTGCCATGACATCTTTTCTCTGATACATTATATAAAAAGTATATAATACCTGTGTCATCTAGAAGTTTTCTTTTTGTGCCTATAGCTATTTGATTTTCAGGCAATGTAGATAGGTTAAGGCAATTTTTTTCTTCGGAACAATCCTTTTCTTCAGGAATTTTGATAGAAGCTGTAGCTGTAACAAAAAGGCACAATCATTAAGTTACAGTTACTTATGCTCATAAAATGTCATGCTTATTAGCACACATAAAACGAGCATTGTCAACTGACACATTTGCTTTTGTTTGCATGGTTTTCTTTAAGCATAGTATGCAGTAAACAAGCTCAAAGCAAACAATTGAACAAACATGCTGTTTAAGCGTGGGCTAGAAGCTTCGGAAGAAGAAAAAGAACTTGCTAGAATGTTATCGACATTCTAGCAAGTTCTTTGTCACTGTTCCAGTGCAAGTCGTGGAAAATGGAACCCATTTGTCTCAGAACAATCCTTTTCAGGAATTTTGATAGAAGCTGTAGCTGCATAAAAAGGCGCAATTATTAAAATTTGTAATTTGAATTAAATGACAAATGAGTGTGTTAACTTTGCAGCATGGGCTCCATCCTTTGCTTGCTGGAAACACTAAAATTGTTAAGAAAAAGCTATATTTTTATAAAGTTTTTTATCACCACCAAATTTTTAAAAAGTTCCCAACGGGTGTTGACATCAGGCAGACGGCCGGTCGTACAAAATCTAGCCAAAACCACTACTATAGTATAGTAGTGGAATAAGGCAGGAGGATGATGATATCATTTCAAAAGAATCTAAACATTATATAATTTTAAACATTAAAATATATAATCTTTTAGTAGGCACTGAAACTTCTTTGAATAGGAATAATAATCAGTATTCTTTGAGTAGATCATCCGACAGGGGTTTCATTGTTAAACCCAGTTTAGGAACCGCATTCTTCTTTAAACGGGTCTTAGATTTTGTAAAATTGCGTTTATTAAAATGATCTCCACAAATGTAACGCAACTCATGGAGCTTTTCAATAGGGACATAGACAAGGTCCTCTTTGCGTACTAGCTTGACCCACTGTTTACACCTGCAATTCCAATAAATAATATAGACCAATATTTTTATTTGGTAATTTTAACATTTTGTTTTATTAAAAGTAATTTCACAGAAGATTCGTCACTTTTATTGTACGTATAACTGTATAATAATAATTGCTTCTACAGCCATTTATATTTGCGAATAACAGTACAAAGGAAAAAGAACCTTAATTTGTGCCTTTGTACTTTCTTTAAAATAATAATCTTATCGTCATCAAAATTTTCTAACCTGTAATCAAGTACGTAAAAGAAATTTATTTTAACAAGTATACAAATTGCTTTAATGGAAATCTTGCAAAAAAACTTTTTTCAGTACACCTTTCTTCTTTCACGCCACAAATTTCACACTTTCTATGTGCCATTGTACTGTTAGGTTTTCAGACGTTATTCCTAAACTGTAGAATTCTATTGAATAATGAGACGGTAAACTTAATTGTGAACAAAAATACAAAAGCTTATACGGAAATAAGGAATTAAAATATAAAATTAAACAAAGAGAATATAACCAAACTAAACAAAACAATTTGATCAAAGCAAAGCAATTGAAATACTAATCTACTTATAAAATTTATAAAGCTTCCATATTACCGAGAGTTTAACAAACAAAAATGGCAATTAGTTTGTACCTAAGTAAATTATTTATAAACTTATATTTTTTGACGACTCCGTGGCGCAGTTGCCAAGGTATTGGCTTCGGCGTCGGGGTCGTGGGTTCGATTCCCACACGGGACAACTATTTGTGTGACCCACAGATAGCTGTTTCGCATCTGGATGTTTGTCCGCGTGAAATTTATGTTTGTGAAACGTCCTTTACAACACAGGATAATATTATCCTAAAGTAAGGGCAATGTTTTTAAAAAAAATAATAAAAAAAAAACTTATATTATTCAATTATTTTAAATTTTATGCAAAAATGTTCACTGTAACAATTGTTTGAATGCCCAATTCATGCTATTTATAGAGAAAATGTTTAACCATACAAAAGACGCTATTTCGCATACGTGCCGTTCTTCCCCTGCGCATACATAGTCTTGAAGGGTCCCCCGCCGGTTCCGAGTAGCAACATCTGACAATAGTGGAAATAATGTGGGGTTGTTTTTTAAAAATACAGCAGTTTCATAAATATATAAGGATGTGAGTGTCAGAATTTTATTGTCTTTAAAATATTTATTGCAACTTTCCATCGTCTTTAACTTGAAAATGGCACGAATGCATCTTTTTTGAGCTTTGAAAACTAAATCTTTATAAATAGAGATTCCCCAGAACATTATGCCATGTCTCAGTCTGGAATCAACAGTGCCGTAATAAGCAGTTAACAATGGAGTGGTGAACCCCCCCCCTATGATGATATAGATGCGGAAACGTATAGTCTGAAATATATTAAAAAAATCTATCCTAACCTATAAAATATTGATATTGATTAATTTAATATGGTATTTGTTTAAATCAAGTGGGGAGGAGGCTCTAATCTTCTCTCTACCCCGTCTGACGCTTTACATTCGACCTTCTTACTTACAAGGGTTTGATTCGGGGCTGATCTACGTTCAACGGACACAATTCTTACCAAACCTGACGTGTCGCCAGTTTTGTTCTGGCCTGAACTCACATATATATATATTTACAATTACTAGACAATCTTTATTGATCTAATATTTACAAGATTAAATCTATCTAAAATTACATATTATCTAATAAACCTAATCCACGCGGCATGGTGCCAAGAACGCTAGCTGCATTTCCTCGCTGAATAGTTATGCTTAACCTTTGAGCGAGAAAAGAACCAGCTCTCTTGTCACCAGCCGCGGCGTTAAGCCTAGGACATAAACTTTTAAAAAAATTTGATGTGCGGGGACCCCACGGACCTAATGTTTCAACAGCAAATGGCACAAATATATAATCTGAACATAAAGACTCATATTTGCGCCATTTACTTACTTCAGCTGCCTCCGATGCCGCCCCGGCCCTGACCGAAGTACCCCTTAGATGAGAGGCAGCCAAAGTGTCTACACAAGTGGCGTCCCAAACAAGGGCTTTGCCTCTCTCCCAAGGGATCAATGTTAAACCGTCGGGTCTCTTACCATCGTCGCGTAAAATGCCACAGGGCTCTAAAATAGATGGAACATTGATGGAAACAAGAGCCCTACGAATGATGTCGTTCAGGGAACCGTGGCGAGAAAAACGGCCAGCACTTTTTTGACAAGAAAGCCCGTGGAGACCAAATTTGTCTACACTGACACCACAAGGGCATTGGTGTGGTTGACAAATCGGTGCCCCCAGACGGATTCCTACAGCAATGCGTAAGCTTTCATCGTCAAGTAATGTGCCCAAGTTACTTGATGGTAAAGCGTGAAGCCAATAACTCGATTCTTTAGATGAGACTCCTAGGAAACGGGCACGCTCTAAATTACTTTCTAAAGATTGAAACGTATCTCTCTGTACTCTCCGCACCAAAGGAACATCCCACTGTTTTTGTAGGTTTACTTCCAGTGGGATATTTTCGTTGGGACAGATAGACAGCCAAGACATCCTTGCCTCCTCTGCATAGGAAAGTTCTGAATCGTGATTAAGAATGTTGTTACATAAATTATTTACGCTATGCACGGAAGCAAGGAAGGCAGGTAGAGCGACACTAGAAATTTTCCTTACACCGATACCACCAAAACGAATTGGCAGCGTAGCTTGAGTCCAGCTTAATTCATTAAGAGATAAATTTAGAATTTTTTCTAGAGCTGATTTAAGATGGAAATCAATTTCGTTCAAAAAGTCACCGCATTTCCAAACTGGACTCGAGCGAAGGAGGTACGTAAATTTAGGTACAAGAATACAATGTCGCAAAATAGTAAGCGCAATATGCGAATTTAGTAAAAACAATTTATTGACATGATCTAAAAATTGACTTAACTTTAATTTTAAATGAGGTTCTAAACTTGGTATCAACAAAGGAGCACCTAAGAGGTAAAGTGAATCTGAACGGACTACGTTAATTCCCGGTATGATAGAGCTAAAATTTTGGGTCAAAATGATTTTGTCGGAAAAAGAAATCTTTTCGGAAAAGAAAAGTTCGCATTTGGAATTATTTAAATCGAGACCGATATTTTTAAATTGTCTAATAATTTCAATAAGATCACTTTGTACATCGTCAACTTTACCTCCCAGAGTACCATCGTCTAGGTACCAGACATTAAGTTTAGATTTCAATTTTGAAATAATTGGATTAATTCCCAAACTAAATAATGCTGGTCCTAGCGGATCTCCCTGTTGAACGCCGACAGCAGAATCAATAATATGGTTTTCATAAAATAAATTACTCTTTTCACTGTAACATTGCCAAACATAGTGATATATTTCTGGTGTATGGTTAGCCACTTCGTTCAGCAGAGTCGTTCTATCAATGGAGTTAAAAGCATTCCTTAGGTCAACCTTCAGAAGTACATCCAAATCACTAGTATTTAGAGAAGTTCGAACGGAATGTACAGCCGCTTCACAGCCGCCTTTGCTTCCAAAGCCTAGTTGAATAGGCTGGAATTTTCTTTTAAGGCCGGAGATTATGTGCCTACATGCTAATTTTGAAGTTAAGCGTCGAAAGGTAGAACCAATAGCAATAGGACGGATACCATTATCTTTTTTTTTAAAGGCACATAATCTTGCCCCGTATAAGAAAGGAACAAATTTAGGATTTACTTTTCCGGAAAGCATTAAGTTGCATAATTTGGTAATATCATTAAGAAGCGCTCTGCCAGCATCACCGGCGGAAACGCTTACAAGATCTTTCAGATGTTGTGGCGTTATACCGTCAATGCCGCCAGCAGAGCCACTTGAAAATGACATAATTGCCTCGAAAGTGTCTTTATCGGTAATTTGCAAAGCCTGATATGAAGAATCGGGGGGCAGCGGTAGGAGCGGCGGAAGATTGATCGATGGATGCTTTTGTCGGAGGTTTTCTAGAGTCTCATCATTATACGGAGCAAGGATGTCGTCTGAAAATAAAATGCGCGATGCATTTTTTAAATCACCATCCATAACTTTAGTCTCTACAGTTCTCTTTAAATCGAATTTACGGGGGGGTTTAGTTATGGATGAGGCAGTCTTTAATTCAACATTTTTGAATGAATTGCTCTTTAAGGGCGCTTTTAGTGTCACGCGGATTTGCTCACGCACGCGGGATTGGACCGCATGCGTAAAATTTCACGCTGCGGATCATACGCAGCATGAGTTTCAGTTTTCTACGGGCTGCGTAACGGTATAGACGTGTTCAAAAATGATCAATGTCAGAAGAATATGTGTCGCTTACATACTTTACAAACGACGAAACAAGAAGACAAGAGTACATGTTGATCCCTTTCTTGAAAATAGGCTTCTTGCTGGGGCGTTTGTTACACGCTTTGGAAAACTACAAAATAATGAACGTAAATTTAAAAATTACTTTCGAATGTCCATTCGTTCTTTTGATGAACTGTTGTGTAAAATTGAGAATAAGCTACAAAAAAGCAGTTTACGAAGGATTACAATACAACCGATTGAGAGGCTCGCTATTACATTAACGTAAGTTTTAAATTTTAAATATTTAATTTCCTGCTATGATTTAGTGGAAAGGGATTTGAACAGGTAGGATAAACGTTTTTTGACTTCAAATTACTGTCATGTGTAAATTTACATGTGCAAAAAAAAATTTTGTCATGTACTCTGAAATTTCATTGTTCATAATTTCATTCAATTTCATGTTGAAATTTCATTAAATAAGATTATTTCACTCATAAAATGTCGCCATTAAAGTGGAATCATTCCTACCTTTCATCACACGCTACTTATTATAATATAGATAAAAGTTATAGGTTTGCACATGACAGTAATTTAAAGTCAAAAAAAGCCCTTAATTGGTTTGGGATTGGTACGTTCAACCTACATACACAATCCTTTTTTTTATCTGATAAAGTACACATGGCCACAGATCAAGTTACCCAAAACCAGCATAAATGGAACTCGCGCCTTGCGTATTATCATACTTAGGTAACCCGTCGGAGTCCCGCTTATACTGGATTTGAGTAACTTGATCTGTGCCGTGTGTACAACGCCGCACTCATATGACTAAACAAACAATTAGAGAGAAACTGGAGAAAAAAAGTTAATCGTACTCATTTTAATAAAAAGAGTTTTATTCATAAATTAAAAAATCAAATTTTACATCATTCATTTCTTTGTAAATTTGTATCCTGAGCGTTGACATTACTTTCGCCTGTAGATGATGTTGTTGCTGGGGTATAAATTACGTCATAAGACGTGATATTAAACAGGCCGCTTTCAGTCGAAATAAGAGTTTCATTGTCATTCACTGCAGCAGAACTAATAGCATTGTCGTTAAGACTCGAAGTATCCTGGATTATACTATTGGTTTGGTAATCTTGATTTATCGGTGACAAACTGTCAAGCTCAGTAAAAGCACTAGAACTTGTTGTAGGTATGGGACTGTAGTATGCAGGTTGTGTTTGACTTTCCATTTCCATAACTATATTTAACACTTTTGTTCTGAACATTAGTTTTTGATATCTAGTGAATCTTTTTAATGAAGGCTGCAGAGACTGAAATAAAGCCAAATCCTCACTTTCTAGCTCCAGTTGATTAGACTTTAAGCATTCTAATAACTGTGCCTCAAATTCAGATGGTGCTTGCTTTTTAGATTTTACTTGTTTTTGTTTTGATGTTGGGTGAGAACTTTCTTGACGTGAAGTATCTGGTTGCGTGGACTCATTAGGTGTTTCTAAATTACTTTGTTCAGACATTTCTTCACAGAGTGACTCTTCTCCAGCAGTTTCCGTTGTACTGTCTAAGAAAGTCAAAATGTCATAGTAAGAATATTTCTTCTTCTTCTTCTTACTCCCAGAGCCGGATGGCTGATTTTTTTCAGATATCTTGTCTTTCTGGTAAGTGTCCCTTGCTGTTCGCCAGCGTTGTTGTATTTTCTTGTCTGAAATGACAAAATATAATAAGTAAGTGGCAAAAGTACACACAGTTTCAGATCAAGTTACCCAAAACCAGTACCAATAAACGGAACTTGCTAGGGCCTCGCCGGGCGCCGAGTCGTCTACGATAATAAACAACGCATGAGTCCTGTTTATACTGGTTTTTGGGAAGCTTGATCTGTGGCCGTGTGTACAAATCTGATATTAGTTGGAAATTTAACTGCATTCGATTAAAGGCCCTCCTTAATTCACACATGTTGTCAACTTTACACTGTCTCATGAAGCATTAGATAAATCAAGCAATATATATATACCTATACAGAGTGGAAAAATAAGGCCGCAGTTGAAGGAAAAGTACCCTTAGGCGCAACGCAAACGGCGGGCCGGCGCAGGCCGGTCAATTTCGCCGCGAACGATAGCGCAAAGTGAATCTTATACTAGACGCAGACGGCGCGGCCGGGGCGGCGCGGCGCAGACATCGACGAAATAATTCATTTTTTACAAAAATAATTAGAACTTCATTTAAGGATTTTTGGAAAAACACCGGATTGAATCGGGCAATTTGTTTATTTGTTACAGTAAAATTTGCCATCATCAAAATTAAGGTGAAAAAACTTCCGGAAGGAGGACATCTTGTAATGTAAATATTGCCTGAAATAAACGATATTTCATTATATTATATTATATATATTTATTAGATTCCTTTCATTTGCCGGAAATTTTACCATAGGGGTTAATTTATACAGAGAAGATTTCTTATAAAATATTTACAGCATAGTTATGTGTCTCAAATCTGCTAAAAGTGGCCACTTTTAGCAGATATGAGATACATAACTATACTTCGAACTTTTCATATGAAATCATAACTGCATAAATACCCCCCTATGATAAAATTTTCGGCAAATCATAGAAATCTAACGTAGCTATAGTACTGTAGTTAAAACGAATTAAAAACTTCTAGCGCTAGCTACTTCCGTGCCCTTTCACCTTAAGGGTATTTATTTTTCTTCTGAAGTAAAATTCGAGCGGTGCATGCTGTCTTATGTCTGATGTCAGCATTATTAATATATTATGTTATCATATTATTAATATATTGTTTTTGTTTTCAGATATTTGGCAACTGGTAATACATTCACTGATCTACACTATTCCTATGTGATTGGAATTGCAACAATTAGCGAAATAGTAAGACAAGTTTGTTACATAATATGGATTGAACTAAAGTCTGAATGTATTCCACAGCTTAATGGGATCAAATGGAAAGAAATCGCAGAGGGATTTCTCACATATACAAATTTTCCTAATTGCTTGGGTGCAATTGATGGAAAACATATAAGAGTGATTCGGCCGCCGCACAGTGGATCACTATATTTTAATTATAAGAAATATTATTCTGTAGTGCTCCTCGCGCAATGTGTGATGCTGATTATAATTTTACATATATTAATGTCGGTACCAGTGGAAGCAACGCCGATTCAACCATCTTTAGAAGGAGTCAATTGTATACGAAACTGGAAAGTAACACGTTGGGTATCCCTGACCCGCAAGAGTTGCCTATTATTTGCCCCGAAGTAGCTTATCCATCTAGTGTAAGAGCAAAGTTGCCGTTCGTGATAGTGGGAGACGAGGCATTTGGTTTATCATCACATGTGATGCGGCCTTATGCTCGTGATAATTTACCTTACAAAAAGAAAATATTTAATTACCGTCTGTCCAGAGCTAGAAGGTACATAGAATGCACTTTTGGAATTATGTCAAATAAATTTAGAATATTTCACAGATCCATGAATGTCAAGTTAGATCTAGCACAATTAATAGTCAAGACGGCATGTGTACTTCACAATTTCATAAGGAAACGGGATGGCTACAAGGTCAGCCATACATTTGTCACAAATGGTTTTACGGGACCACTACCCAGGCAGCAGACTGAAAGTAGTAATACGTCGGCAAGTAATATCAGAGATATATTTGCAGATTACTTTATCAATGAAGGAAAAGTCTCCTGGCAACACCGATATATAATTAATTAACTAAACTCAAAAGGTTTTAGGAGGTTTTTGATGTTATTTGTGAATTAAATAATTATGCTTATATTAATAAAGTAATGATGCTTGTATAAATAAAATAATGAACCAAACACATACCCGCCTCTTTTCTTTCCTCTTCGCTCAAATTTTCGTAGTTAGGTGCCAATTCCTTCAAAATATCTCTCCATGCAGCCTCCCTCGCGTCCCTGTTTTTTGTATAATTCATTGCGTTTATCCCACAAAACGGGCCGCAGATGAACTTCAATGATTACTCGTTCTGTATCGATTTTCATTTCGGTAGTACAATACGGCGCGTGCGCCCCGCTCGACTCTAAAATGGGCACTGAAGTTGTAGGCAGCGCTTACGCATGCGGATACCCCGCACCGGGGTGACGCCCCGCACAGCGCCCCGCGTCCCGCGTGCGTTTATCACGCTTTACAATAGATACCTATATGAAATTGTTCTTTGCGGATGCTACGCATGCGGTCCAATCCCGCGTGCGTGAGCAAATCCGCGTGACACTAAAAGCGCCCTAACTGAGAAGTAATTGATTTTGATACCGATTTATCAAAGTGAAAATGGGAATACGCAAAGGTAAATAAATTATGCCAACTAGATTCAGTATTTGAGAAACAATTTTGAATACAGGTTGATAATGACTTGGCAAGCTGCATCCTTGCACCTCTTGGAATCCTTTTGAGTATTGGTACATTGCTATGGTAATAATAGATCTGTTCCGAAAACAACTTAAAATTTTTGTCATTATAATCGCTAATAGTCTTATTACAAAATGCGGTAGGCTGTGAAGCTGCAACAGGGTGACTATGACAACGTTTGATGTGAATATTTAAGCCTCTTTTACCTTTAAAAAGCCTACCGTCGGAACAATTTTTGACATGGTAGGAAATCCGTTTGAGAGCATGTACGTACATCGTTATTCATAATATTAAAAATCACCCTTGAAAAATTAAAATAAGGTCACTAAAAGTCACTAAAAGGCACGACGAGGAAGCCTCGCGACGACCACCATTGGCTCTTAACACGGCAGCGAGGCGTGGACGTGGAAGTCCCCAGGTTTTATTGCAAAATCCAAGACAACATATTTTCAAGCGTTTGACAGCTGACGTTCCTGACTTCGATCGCAGAGAATTTGTTTTCGTTGGCCGCAAAAATATACTGAAATGCAAAATTTATTTCTTAAATCGGAGTCTTTGAGATTTTAAAACTGAACTTTCATCGGTTTTAGAGCCAAATTTGGCTTTAAAAATGAGGAATAAGAAAAATTTTGAATACGTAGCTTTGTCACCTTGACAGCTTTTTTAACACAATTATTATATATATATATATATACATAGTGTCCCAAAATTCAACGATAAGCCAACACCGGAGGATAGACCTGCCCCGGACTAATCGGGGAAAAAAAGAAATTTAAAAATTATATTTTATGTTATATAAAAAAATGAAATTCTTCAGAAATTGAGACCGTTTATATTTTTCACTACCATGACCACAATTATTTAAATATTTTTTTTCTTTTTTTTTTATAGGCAACCTGAATAGTACTGCTATCTACCACAATTCTTAAAAACTCCAGAATAACTCTTGTTTTATCACGAAAATTAATGAAACTTATTTTATTCCCTAAATTATTTTGAAGACTTTTACTTTTAACCAAATTTAACTAATCGGGGTGTAAAAAAAAAGTATGAACACTAGTATGGCAAGTTTTTTTAAAAATTGATGCAACTAACCAACATTCCAAAATGGTATAATACTCTAGGAAATCAAGTTATAAAAAAATATGGGCCTATTATTTCTTAACAGGGGCCAAATGACGGTCGGGTGTAATAAAAGTATTAGTTCTTGAAAAATGTTTAATATTTCAAAACAAATGGTACAAACAGTTTCACGTGTAATTTATTAAGTTATTAACATTATAGCAAATGTTCGAACTGTTTGCCACCAGCATTAATACATGCATGACATCGCCTTAAAAATGATCGTTTTATTTGTCTTGCATATCTTTTGCTATTAATGGAATCAGCAGCCTGAGTGATATTTCGACGAAGCTCGTCCAATGTCACAATGGGTTTTGAGTAGACCCTGTTTTTAAGACAACCCCAATAGAAGAAGTCCAAGGGGTTCAAATCGGGTGAACGGGGTGGCCATAAGATAGGACCAAGTCGCCCGATCCAACGCCCCGGATATATATATCTATATATATAATAGAGAACTATGTAGGCACAAATAAACAAAAGAGTTAAAATAAAATTCTTTATTTAAATTTATAAACAAAGTTTATGGCCTCTATAAGTGATAAAAATAAATCTTTTTTATTTCTTTGAATTCTTCGTCTCCACATATATTCTACAATAGTATCAGAAAAATCTTTAGGGTTATTTATGTTATCTTTATAATACTTTTTAACGACACGCCACTGTGACTCAATCCTTTGTTTGTGAGTTCCATCTGGAGCAACAAAAGGATTGTCTGCGTCCGAGTGATTCACCTTTTTATGGATGTATCCATAAGAACCCAGACAATCATATGCACGCCAGCAGTCCGTCTGTATTATTGACCCCTCAATCACATGGTTCTGGATCAGGGGCACCAACACTTCTGCTGAGCGCACATTCTCCGGGCAAACTTCTAGCCGAAGGTCTTCACTCCCATCTTCTATAAGTCCAAGGACCCAATGGCCTTCAATGTGTCGTCCTAGAACAAATCACAAAAATATTATTAAAAAAACAATTCAAATATAAATAATATCCGTCTCCATGAACTCGGTTTCGCATTAAACATTTTGTATATCAATATATATTGTTTACCTACCGAGCTAGGTCAATTGAGGCCACTATTTCTGGGTGGTTATAAAAAAAATAACCACGAAGGCTAAGGCGGGAGCATCGCTTAAAAGACCATTAAAAAATATAAATACGTTTGTTATATTTTCTCTTTCCAAAGTTGCTTTCATCGATTTGAACCACCTTGCCAGGGCCACCAATTTTACCTATGTTTTTTTGTACATTTATCTGGTATATAACTACTGTCTCACGACGGTAGCTATACCAGTCGGCTATTGCTGCCATTGAGAGGCAGCCTTCCGTATCTCTCTCCGGATCCTCAAATATTACAGTGTCATATGGCCATCGGTGGGCAAAGGCGTACATTAAGAAGTAGACACGCAGCATCGATAACTTCACGTTTTCGAACCACGTGTCCTTAGCTCGAGAAACTTTTGAGCGTGCCCGACAGTTGCCTTTATTGCATATAAATTGGCCAACATTCTTACAATTCCCATATGAAATTCGCATCGGGATGCGATGATGGCGGCACATTTTATTTTTAGGGATCAAGCCATGTTCTTCTGCGAACTCCACACATTACTCCCGAGTTTGTAGCTTTTTAAAAAGCATGGTCCAATTCGGCATTTTTATTAATTCTTCCACGTGCAACCTCCTATGCTCGTATACTCCGTCGGTATAAACAGCCTCAGTCTCGGATGATGCTGAAGCGCGCGCGTCACAAACGGCACTAGTTGACGGCTGAAGGTTGTTGTCTGCCATCTCAAATAAAAAAAAGGTCCATATATGAAAGCAAGGGTCGTCGTTCTTGAAAGGTTCGTAGTCCAAATACAATGCCAGGTAAAATCGTCAAAACAGGTACAAGTCACAAGGTACAATGCAACGGTCAGGTTGGGAGTAAATAACAAAACAAATCTCACGCACAAAAAACAACGACGCCAAGACCACAAAGGCAATGGAATGAACAATTCTATCATATAACATTGACAGCCAGTGTTTCCTTTTTTTTAAAAGCAAAGATTTACCATATACAGCCAAAAAATTTTTTAGTTAAATAAAGTACACACCGTAACAGAATAAATAAGCAAGATTTGCAAAAATCAAAAAAGTGGTGAGTGGTACCTTAATTATAGTTAAAAACTACTTTTTAATTAACAGTAGAGACAAAATCAAAAATCTTTTACATAACTAAAGGGTAAAGGTGAAATACGAACACTATAATAATACAAGCATTAAACTATAATACAGTAAAAATAGAAAAAAAACAGTATATAAAGTACGTTACTAAAAAAATATGTGACAATAAAAATATACAGCGTGTCGTTACCATCGCGACAATAAATGAACACACGTCTAACGCTACTTGCCAATAATCATAAAAAATGTTAACGTTAAACAAAATCCATAATTTAAAAAAATATTTTTCAAACAAACTAATTAAGTAAAAAAGAAACAAAATTTGTAACATCCTATACAACTCGCGCCACAGCGTCGTATTACAAGCCTCTCCTTCTAACAGTATGTTTTGTCTCTTTTAAATTCATTCAACCCATTCATATGCTTTGTGACCTTTACAAATGAACTTTACGTTAACCTTTTAGGGTTATAGGTTCTGTTCTAAAATTCTTTGTTGTGGAAAATTTAATAACTCTGTAAATATTGATGTTTAAATAATTTAAATGTTTAATAAAATTTTAAAAAGTTATCCCCTATATGTGTGTTAATTTATTGTCGCGATGGTAACGATACGCTGTATATGAATTGAATGGTGAAGATATTAACAATTTACAAAAAGATTATTGGCACTTAAGTACAATATTATTGAATGTCTGAATCTAGATATATTGTTGTCAAAAATATGTATTTCCGTGTCCTTATTTAATAAGTCCAAGGATTTAATTAATCTATTAGAAGCATAGCATATTGATCACAAATTCGGGATCAGCAAGACAAAACAATGCGTTTTTTACCTGTAGCTAACATTTGCATTTGAACCTTTTTGCATTTTTTTGTCATTTAATGGACATTTGACTTCTATGCAGAAATCTTCACACAAGCCATCAGGAGAAACTCCAACAAATGACTGCCAACTGCCTTAGAAGAAGAAGAACGACTCCAACAAATGGGGTAGCCAGTGTTAATCCACATGGTTCGACATTCATATCAAAATCTCCTTGAATTTTTTAGTACTTCAGCTTCAAGGCGTTTTCCTCGTCTAATGGCTTTGGTTAATGAAGACTTAAAAGTATCAAAGATAATCCATCTTTTTTTAAAAAGGCGTGAAAACCAATTGTGATTCATACTTTTAACATAAGCGTGATTGTTAAAATTTTACCAAAAATTACTGTGTTACTAAAGTTGGCACTTATGCAGTATGGCACTTAGTTGCCTCATAAGTCTTTGAAGATGTTATTCGAAATTGTCTTAGTGTGTGCCACAGAATATTGTCTGCTTGATCTCTTGTGCATTTCTCTATAGTTTTTATTATTTCTGGTGTCAACAAATTCTCTGCAAATAATTTCAAATTTGCTACATTTATATTATCAGTACTTTGAGAATTAATTTCAAATTGTTGTAATATGTTAAATATGCTGTATCTGTCTAGAGATTCTTTTTCACTATTATAGTTGACTATCATTGAGTCCCCCATTTTCCTCTTTATGCATTCTTCTACAAATGAACTGCGGGTAATGGTTGGTGGCAATGATATGGTTGATTGACCCTTCTTTTTCACCATCTCCTTTGCTAGCACAAACTTGTCCTGAGTAACAGCCACAGAAAGCTTAGGCTGAGCCCAATAACAGGTTTGAGATGTCACAGAGTGCATTCATCAGTGCGCCTAAGGGTCCGTTCACACAGACCGGCTCGGAGAGCATCGGCCTGCTTTTTTCTTTTCACACAGACCGGGTCGTATACGCTTGGAATTGGCCGGAGCGGAGCCGCCAACTATTTCACATCGACCGGCTGGAAGAGATCTGAAAGCGGGTGCGGTTGGATGTGCTCGGAGCCGGTCGGATGCGCTCGGAGTCGGGTGGATACACTACAAAGGCAGTGCCAGTATTCCGCGCAGTCTAAGTTTTGTTTTCGGTGTGTTAACGTGTGCTTTTCGAAACATGGATTTAGATAGCTCCGACGAAGAAATATATTTGTTAGCAAGATTACTTGAAATAGAACATAGGAAACGTAAGCGCAAGCGGAAACAAATATGGGTAAAACATATTTGGAAAAAACAGACTAATCCATGGGGAGTTTCACACCATTTTCGAGGAATTGAAGAGAGATAGCCTAAAATTTTATGAGTATTATCGTATGGAATATTGGCAATTTTTGAAATTGACAGATTTGTTAAGAGTACATATAACAAAAAAGACTACAAATTATCGTTGCACCATTACAGCCGAAGAAAGGTTAACGGTAACTTTAAGGTAAATAAAAAACAATTATTTATACTAATCATGTTATTTAGATCACAAAATCACAGCCCTCCATTTATTAAGCATTGTTTACGTTAATGAAATGTAAATTACTTATACTAATCATGTTAAATAACACAAACATCTAAATAGATCACAAAATCACAGCCCTCCATTTATTAAGCATTATTTACGTTAATGAAATGTAATTAAATAGTACAGATTTGTGTGTGTTTAATTATTATTATTATAATTATTATTGTTTTTTGATTGTTTATTATTTTGTATTTTGTGTGCTGGTATTGTACCCGTAAGTAGTCTGATCTGGATAGTTTTTGAGGAATATAGGTTTCGTTTGACACTAGGTAAGTAGATTGATTAGTCGATGGCGGTGAATTTATAGACAAAGAATAATTCAAATCTGTACTATTTTCATACAGACTTAATTCAGCTTCATTAACAATGTTAAACACGCGCCTTTTAATTCGTGCTTGGACTTCTTTTGGGAATGTTTCCACTGTATCTGACATAGACAAAAAAAAATTACGTAATGCCTTGTCACGGGGTGTAGTATTTCTTTTTTCTTCAAGATACTCTTCGAAAACCGTAGCAACATCTTTGCTTAAGCGTGGTCTCTTTTTCGAGCCAGAAGTACTTGCAAGCGATTCAACTTCAGAATGGTCAGAACGTTTAGATGATGTCGATGGTGGTGGTATTGGTGTGCCAGGCTCTGAATCATCCGATGATAATGTTACATTAGATATTTGGTTTCGATTGCGAAAAAATGGTATTATAAAAGAAAGTTCTTTTTCAAATTTTATCAATTTGGACGTAGTTGCACCATCGCCACTCTTGCCTTTTCGGTTATAATAGGCTTTTCTGAAGTTATCTCGCAGTTTCTTCCAACGATCCTGGCACTGCGTCACTGGAAAGAACAGAAATGAAAAATTAATAACATAACTCTTTTTTATTTTATAGTTCGTTTTGGTACGGCAGTCTTATATTTCTATTTTGTGTGTTTGTTTTATTTTTACAGATTCCTCATCACTGGTTGCAGTTTCAAAAAACTTGTCATTTAATTTTCGAATGGGAATTTCTACAGTTCATTCAATTATTCATGAGACAATCAGAGTAATTTGTGATGTTTTGATGCCCATAGTTATGCAGATGCCAGATGAAGAAATGTGGGAAAAGGTTTCACGTGATTTCTTTAATATTTGGAATTTTCCTAACTGTTTGGGCGCTATAGACGGAAAGCATGTCAATATACAGGCACCAGATAATAGTGGAAGCTTATACTATAATTATAAAAACTTTTTCAGTACAGTGTTACTAGCTGTGGTCGACGCGAAATACAGTTTTTTAATTGTTGATGTCGGATCATATGGTAAAAATAGCGACGGCGGAATTTTACAGAATTCAAAATTTTGGAAAAAACTCAACACCAATAAGTTAAAGCTGCCCCCAAATAAACCTCTACCTAGTACCACTGAAAGCTTACCACATGTTTTTATAGGAGACGAGGCATTTCCTTTGAGCAATAATATATTGCGGCCGTATCCAAGAGAACAAGCAAGAACAGAATTATCAAAAAAAGTATTTAATCTGCGTTTAAGCAGGGCAAGAAAAGTCGTAGAATGTGCATTTGGAATGCTAACTCAAAGATTTGAAATTTATCAAAAACGAATGAAAATTCAGCCGAAGTACTGTGATTTAATTATATTAGCAACTACATGTTTACATAATTTTTTAATAGAAAATCGGACGCCAGGACAAGAGAATGAATTTCACAGCAATATAAATTTATTAACAGCAATAACAGACAATAATAATGAAAACAGTTCTAATAGCGACGCAGTTCTAACCACAAGGAATAAATTTAAGGATTATTTTTCATCAAGTGGTGCTTTAGATTGGCAAGATCAAGTGGCTACGCGAGTTTCTTAAGTTATATTTAATAAAAATTGTCTACTACATAAGTATATTCTAACGATCAGATACTCAAACGAGTTTTTAAAGTAAGGGCGCATTTAAACTCATGTTATTCCTATTTTGACTTTGAATCTAACACGTCGCAGCACGAGTTTAAGAAGCCCTTGCTTTAAAATTCGTTTGAGTATCTGGGGGTAGGTGTAAAACAATGAAAACCTTACTTACCACTTATTCCGAGACATTTGCTAATTTCCTCCCATGCATTGTCTTTCATTATCCGATCGCTATATGATGGCTTGGTTATGTCAAATAAACACTCATATTTTGACACGAGTATTATTAATTTTTCATCATTCATCTTTTCGTACAAGTACGCACAACTATTACGTTCAAATGTTGCTATCAAAATGGCGGTCGGCGCGGCCGCAGCGGGCACGCAATCGGAGCCGATCGGCTACGCGATAGAGAAAAAGCACGCAATCGGAGCCCATCGGCTGCGCGAGCGAGAAAGAGCACGCAAGCGGAGCCGGTCGGCTCCTTTTATTACTTCACACGAAGCGCGTTCAGGCATTTTTAATGACAAAAAAAGGTGCAAATGCAAAAATAAACTTTACTACAATCACTCAAAACACTGTTTCCAACGTGATAAAAATCTGCTCTCCTCTCCGAGCCGGTCTGTGTGAACGGACCCTTATCAACCACATCAAAAAACAGATTGTATGTTTGCAACATCATTTGCTGCACAGTCATAGCATTTTACTTCTAATATTCTGAGTCTTCTATCACTGCAGCAATAGTGTATAATTTAGTACGCGCTCTATGTTCGGGGGTTATTCTGCACCAGACATAAGGAATTTCCTCTTTTTGTTCCAACATAGCCAACGCATTTTTCGACATAAGCTTCTCGCGAAGACATCAGGACCTTGGTGCCACGTATTTCAGCTAACTTGAAACACTCGTTCTCCCTTATATATTCTAACAGCATTAGATAGTCCACCTTAGGTAAATTGCGGCTATCAGCCATAGAATATCCTACGCTAACCTTCATGTTATTATTTTTTTCTTAATAAATAAAGCTTGCAAGTCAAAGAAAGCGAATAGGTAATTTCAAAGAAAAGCCTGAATAATTTTGAAAGTCAAAGAAATTCAACGAAAACTCTGAATAATTTTCTAACCTATCTCAAAACAAAAAAACATGAGACCACAGAATTTGCAGCGGCTGAGCGCAAAATTACTAAACTGAAGATATGAATCAAGAAGACTTAAATTATCAACTTTAAAATGAAGTAATGATTCATCGACACAACTTCTGTACCTTTGCCAATCTACCAATCTATAGTTTATTTTATGCGAAATGTTGTCAAACGAGCAGACGGTTCACCTGATGTTAAGTGAATACCGCCGCTCATGGACATCTGCCACAGACGAGGGTTACAAATGCGTTGACAACCTTTTGCAAAATTGGGCTCCGGCTACCTCACTCACCAGACGAAACGCGAAAGTAATTGTCATGCTTCCACTTTACGCTGGTCTAATGTGAGGTCGTGGTACTTACCCGGACGGGCCTGCCCATTCGTGCAACAGCCGAGGCTGCTGCGTGGCCCTACCACCGTTAAAAAAAGTTTGGATAAATGGGCAAATGTGCAGCAACGATAGTTATATTCCTCAATATTATGACTATTATTGTTTCTTAGTTGTTTGTTCCTTAGTTTCCAATATTATACTAATATTGGAAACTAAGGAATAGGAATGTGATAACTGGTACCAAGAAGGCTATCGTGTACATCCCATTCATAATTAAGTGCTAAGGATGAAGAAACCAAGGTTAAATCCAGGGCATTAGGACGCCAAGTTTAAGATACAACTGTTGTTGCTTGACCATTATTAAGCAGAACTAAATTATTATCATTAATAGCATCCTAAACGTCATGACCACGTATTGAGTCTGAGACACAATCCCAAGAGGTATGATGAGCATTAGAATCACCGGCAAATATAAAAGGTTCAGGGATAGATTTTATTAATAAATCGAAGTTACGTTTTTTGAATTCTGGATTACTATTATCAACTTTTATTTTTACACAGATATTTTTAATGACTTGTCAAAGTAGGTATTGACTTTATTGTAGGCAATACTTTTGTGAATAATTATGCAACTCCGTTATGTTTGTTACCAGTATCATTTCTTCCAATATTAAAAATAATAATAAAGCTTTATTTAGTTCCATGCACGGTAAGTACATATTAAACTATAACAATTGGTAATTTATTAAACCTAAACTATTTGAGGCTTCCAATATTATAATGTTTTATATTAAAATTTTGTTGATATTTAAACCATGTTTCACTGATAATTGTTGTGTATATTTTGATTGTAAAGAAAATCCATAAATATATGCTTATTACAACTTAAACTTTGAGCATTCCATTGTACTATCTTCAATTCGGAGAGATCCATTACGAGGTTAAGGAAAATTAATTGTTATAGGACGTTTTCAATATTTCTTTTATCGATGCAATAATAGGTGTCTCTTTATTATTAACTATTTGAATAATTGTATCAACTAAACTATTGACAAACCTATCAGATTTCATGAGATTATTAACTTCAATATCTAAATTACGTGCGAATATGTGGCAGCTTTTATTTTATTTTCTTCTACTTTTCCCTTTATTTCAGGCATTTAAGAAAAATAGCGAAATGATTACCCTCACCGTTTGCACATTTGGCATCCTTGGATGAAACCGGGAAAGATTTAAAATTGTGTTTCTATGCTTAAATTGAACAAACTTCCGAATTACGACAAAATTTAGCAATATGTCCAAAACGAATACATTTCAAACATTGTTTAATAGGTGGAAAATATATATTTACTTTATGACGCCAAGAGTCTAAATAAACATACTCTGGTAAGATGGTTGAAGTAATTGTGACAGCAACTGCCTGTGTAGGTATGAACGAAAGGCTACCACTATCACTTCTGACACGTCGCATGAAGCGCCTGACTTGTATAACATTCTTAGACATATCTATTGGATCAGAGGTGAGAACTCCAGTGACCTCCGTGTCCTTAGCAGGTATTGAAGCTTTAAAAGATAACTGATAAAGCAATCTTTTGTTTTGCAAAAACATATTTGCATTGTTAGGCGAATCAAATGTTACACCGACCTTATAAAATTTATTAATAGTACGTAAATGCATGACACGAGAAACCTCGTGTTCCCTTATCCCCTTATCTTCTCTTTTCTTTTCGTGGGCTTCCCTTTTCTCGGATAACTCATAATCGAATTCCTGGATCGCTGATTGAAATTCATCAAAACTAGTAAATATTTTCTCCAATTCTGTATGTCACGATATGATTGTAGCAAGAGTGTAGGTTTTCTCATCAAAACTCTTAAGGAAGTTCGCTGTTATTGTGAGTTTAACCTTGATAATCGCGCGTTTTGATTTGTGAAATTCTTGAGATGTCGCCATTTTCAGCTTTGTGCCGTAGGACACAGAGAAAGGCGTAGGAGTGGAAGTAGGAGCACAGTAGAAACTTTTATCGATAAAACCCACAGATTTATGTTCAACACTTTGTTCGAAAAGCTAATAATATAAGTGAAGGAAACATGAAGTATTTAAAAAAAATTATAGAATTAAAATTGTAAAAAATTTATAAATGATTTATGCATATTTTATCCAAAACAAAAACAGATGGAAACTTATACAAGTTAGCACCACTAGTGCTGCTTGTCGTTATAAAAAGTTGTTAATATTCATGTTCAGTAATAGTTAAAATATTAGGATCAAGGTATTTTCTCCTTTTGTACCTACCCTCGTAAAATAAAACACTGTGTTTTATACTTACTATACGTAATGGTGAGAAATCTTTTGGTTTAATGTAACGAAAGTTTTGGTGAGTTCCTTCCAGTTAATTAATTACTTATCATATTTGAGAAAATGTAAAATAGCGATACACTACTGGTTTACCCGGTAAAGCTACCGAGCATTTAGTTGTTGGAAAATTTAAGGCTTGAACGTGGTGATATGCATCCCAGTTGAGGAATAAGCCACAGCGTAAGTGTTTTGAACGTGGCGATATGCATCCCAGTTGTGCGGGATAAGCCACAGGATAAGTGTTTTGAACGTGGCGATATACATCCCAGTTGTGAGGGATAAGCCACAGGATAAGTGTTTTGAACGTGGCGATATGCATCCCAGTTGAGGGATAAGCCACGGTGTAAGGTGTTCTGAACGTGGCGATATTCATCCTAGTTGAGGGAGATAAGTCACAGGGTAAGGTGTTAATTTTATGAAGGTTACTTTTACCAGTCTACAACACCCTTCGAGGACGAAGGCGTGATGCAGGACGGCCGAATGTTGGCGCTGGCAACACTGTTTACCGGATATGACGTTATCTACTTGAGCCAAGGGACACATGGTCGCATGGAGGAGTGGTCACTTGGATTTCGGCTGCGTTCCCGGACGGCGATATAACCACTAGTGCTGCTTGTCGTATAAAAAGTTGTTAATATTCATGTTCAGTAATAGTTAAAATATTAGGATCAAGGTAAAAACGTTAGAAGTCTTATACTTGGAACGTAACTTTTCCATAGCTAAATATTTCCAAAAATCCTGAAAAGATTTAGATACAAATGCAGTTACTCAAAATGGAGCCAGAAAAAATGCAGAACGAAAATGAAGGTCGATGATTCTTTTATTTTTTTGGATTATTGATTATTTTGTTTTGTCACCTAATTTGTTTAATGTAAGAATAAAAGAAAATAAATAAATTATTATTTAATTATATTAGTTTTAATAATTAAATTACATTAAATTATTAAATTAGTCTTATATGATTACAAATATGGAAGCCACTATATATATATATTTAAAATTCTTATATTATACTTGTATATAGTAGGTAATTAGTTCATTGGACAAATGTTGTGAAGTATAGCAGATGCAATAATTACTGCATTGGCACGAAGAAGACTCAAGCGCATTTTTAAACCCACAACTGGGAATCTTCTTTTCCAAACTTCGAAACACCAAAATCTAATAAGACTCATGATTTGATAGTACTTTAAAATTAATCTAAGAGCTTAGGTGTCCTTACCTTTCAATACAGTTTCTTGTCTGAAAATGAAGGTCATAAATTGTTCACTCTGTGTTTGTGAGTTTAACAGAGGATTTAAGAGGTATGGCTTGACAGGATAAGCACTGTCCCCAACCAAGCGACCAAATAATCAATCCACTTTCACACTGAGCTAGAAAATAGAGGCATTTTAGAATCACATTCTTCAAATCTTGCCAATATGTTCTTTACCTTTTTTATTACCTTGGAGCTCTGCCCTGTTCATCATCATGAGCTGATCCAGGACAATGTGCTGCTACATTCATTTAAAATAAATTAGTATTGCACACATTTGATGGAAAAATACCCTTTCCGAGATCTAAACTCCCTCAGCTTTGCACGCGATCATGATAGCAATCTTGCACAATTCGACAAGCTGATGATTTGGATTCTACAATAAAATTTATTACCATCGGTCCCAATGTATAGAACCACAATGTCTATAAAATTTGATGTTATGGATGCAGCCCTTGATAACTATAAAAAATAATTTGTAAGGTATGAATTTTAAAACAGCTGATACCGTGTTGCTTAAAATTTGTGCCGCATATTGCACTCTAATTTTGGTTTTGTATTAGGTCCTTACATATGAAATTGGCGTTATGTACGAGAGGAATATAAAGTAAATGTTTTTTTTTTGTAAAATATATTTAATTAATCAAAGTATGCACCGTTGTTATCTATGCACTTTTACCATCTCATAGGTAGTTCATTGATCCCTTTACGAAAAAAACATGGTGGCGAGAATCAATAAACTCTTTGAAGGCGGTTTGGACTGCCATATCGTAGTTAAATTTTTTTCCTTGTAAGTTGTCCAATTTGAGGAAAAAATGGTAATCTGTTGGAGCAATGTCCGGAGAGTACGGTGAAGGTCGCAGACATTCCAATTGTAGCTCATCTAACTTAGTGGTTGTTTGTGCAATGTGTGATCTTGCGTTGTCGTGAAGCAGCAGTGGCCTAGAGCGATTGACCAATCTCGGTTATTAAGCAGCTAGTCCTTTCTTTCATGGTTTGCAGTTGCTGACAATAGATATCACATTTTAGAAAGCTGTAATGAACGAAGCCGGCGCTAGTCCACCAAACACTCTTTGGTAATGTGTGTGTGGACGTGAATGTCTTATTAGCGGTGGCAAGTAAATAAATAGCACGGCTTTACGGATATAATGTTTATTGCACTGCACACGAACCAATTTACAATTAGAAGGAGAAAAGCACAGAAGATTATGAGGCACAGAATAAATAACAATACAGAAGAGACGGAAAATAAGCTAAGCACAGTAAAACAGTCTAGTAATAGCGATAAGCGTAAAAGATCTATCACTCGCGTCAAGTCGCTATATGTTGTCGTTAGGTAAGGCGGCGTGCGCTTCGCGAGGAGTAGTTTTGAAACTGGCTCGAACGACCGCGGGTCAGCTGCGCCGATGCATTGCGATACATACCGTTATTTACCCGTCGCTGTGTAGTGACGCGGTGTAGGTCGATAATTCCGTTCACTTGTTATCGATGGATTGGGTTGTCGATAATTTATTAAAATTGATATATAATATAAAGTATAAATGTCTATAATAATAAATATGAATACTGTAAATGTTATTAAATACTTATGTGATGAATGTGTTATTGTAAATATATATGTTAATGTAATTAAAAGGTGTAAGAAGAGTTAAAAGTATGAAGGTACGCCACACCACCCCCCTCCAGAGACCGTCAAGGGCGATAGAAGTCTGGGAATTTTACGCGACGACCAGATCGAGTCACGTAGTTGTTGGGGCCGTACTTTTTCGGCGAAGCTCCTTATTCTGGCGGAAAACTCAGAAATGTCGATAGTTCCGCTGACAACAGGCTCAAAGAAATCTCCGGGTAGTCTAAGGGGTTCGCCGTAAACTAATTCAGCGGAGGAAGTTTGTAAGTCCTCTTTGAAAGAAGTCCTTACGCCTAGCAAGACCCATGGCAATGACTCTGTCCACCTGTCGTTCGCGTGACATACTATTGCGGCTTTTAGCTGGCGATGGAACCGCTCGACCAGACCATTACAGGCAGGATGGTAAGCTGTCGTCCTTTTATGCTCGAACCCGGCTATCTTGGACAGACATTGAAATAGAGCCGACTCAAATTGCCGACCCCGGTCAGTTATTATGTCCACGGGACAACCGAATCGCGCGATCCATGTCGACAGCAAGGCCTTAGCGACGGTTTCTGCTGTGATGTCCGCTGTCGGTACAGCTTCTGGCCATCGAGTAAATCGATCAACAGCTGTTAGGCAATACCGGTAACCGTGTGAATGAGGAAGGGGACCGACTAGATCTATATGGATCTGCTTGAAACGAGCGCGTGGTAACTGATAGGTGCCGACGGGAGCAGTCACGTGCCGGTTGACTTTTGCCCGTTGGCACTGAAGATAAGCGCGCGCCCACGTCCTGCAGTCTGCTCTCACGCCTGGCCAAACAAAACGCTCGGTCACTAATTTTACCAACGCCTTAGCGCCAGGGTGGCTGAGGGAATGCAGGCTGTCGAAAACCAGTCTCCTTAAAAAATTGGGTACATACGGCCTGGAATTCGTAGTACTGACGTCGCAGTACATAGGGAGACGACTTCCAGGGATATGCGGCTTCTTAAGCTGTAAAGATGAGTTTCCGTTGAGCAGTATCTCCAGCTCTGGGTCAGAAGCTTGACTTTTGGCTAACGTCTCGAGACTGACGGGAGCTTCCAGTTCTTCGATGTGTGACAAGGTATCGGCGACGACGTTATCCTTGCCCGATATATGCCGGATATCTGTTGTAAACTGGGAGATGAAATCGAGGTGCCTATACTGCCTGGGCAAACAGCTGTTCTTCCGCTCATGAAACGCAAAAGTAATCGGCTTATGGTCAGTATAGACAACGAAATGTCGGGCCTCGAGTGCGTGCCTGAAATATTTAATTGCCTCATAGATGGCTAACAACTCCCTGTCGTAATGTGAATATTTAACTTGCGACGGGCTCAATTTCCTGGAGAAAAATGCCAACGGTTGCCAAGCACCATCCTTGTACTGCTGGAGAACTGCACCGAGAGCTATATCGGAAGCATCTGTGACCACGGCCAGTTTAGCAGCGCAATCGGGATGAGCTAGTAAGGCTGCGTTGGACAAGCTATCCTTACAATGTTGAAAGGCGGCTAACGTTTCTCCTGTGAGATGGATAGGCTGCGAACCTTTCACCGAACCTGTCAACAAAGCGTGCAACGGCGCTTGGATTTGAGCTGCTCGAGGGATGAAACGCCTATAAAAATTAAGCATGCCAAGGAATCCCCTAAGTTGACGTACATTTGTAGGAGGAAAATCCCTAATAGCATGGACCTTGAATTCCAGAGGTTTGCAGCCGCTCTCTGAAATTTGATATCCCAGGAAATTTACCTCTTTAACTCCGAAGACACACTTAGAGGTGTTCAGCAACATGCCGTACTCCTTCAACCTATAGAAGACCGTACGAAGATGTTGTTCGTGCTCCGCTTCGCTCCTGGAATAAATTAAAAAATCGTCCAAGTAACAGTATACAAAATCGAGCCCTCGAGTCATTTCGTCCACGAAACGTTGGAAAATTTGGCCAGCGTTGCGGAGGCCATAAGACATGTAGGGAAACTCGAATAATCCGAAGGGTGTAGTTATGGCGGTCTTCGGAATGTCCTCGGGGCTGACAGGTATCTGGTTATATGCCTTCTCCAAATCAAGCGTGCTGAAAATGGTACAACCAGAAATGTTATAAGCAAAATCGTGGATATGCTTAATCGGATATCTATCAGGAACCGTACGGGTGTTGAGTTTACGGTAATCGCCGCAGGGGCGCCATCCGTTATTTTTCTTTGGCGCTAAATGTAAGGGCGACGACCACGGGCTCTTGGAGGATCTAGCTATACCACTAGCAAGCATAGACTCAAACTCCTTCTGAGCTATCTTAAGTTTATCCGGAGCTAAGCGACGTGGTGAGGAGGAAACTGGGGGGCCTGGTGTTGTGCGTATGTGATGGACTGTGTTGTGAGGTGTGATGTGTTGTGTTCCGGCTGGTCGCGTAATTTCTATAAATTCGTTGAGAATTTTATGATACCGTGTCGAGCCAGTTACAACCTTCACCGACGATACATTGTTACATGATGCTAAAGAAGCTGTAGTAGCTGTTAAAGATGTAACATTATCAATTAATCGTTTGTTACGGCAATCTACAATAAGGCTATAAAAATTTAGAAAATCTACGCCAATTATTGGCTTAGTAACATCGGCAACAACAAAACGCCATACAAAATTTCTGCGTAGGCCAAAATCTAAATTTAAGTTTACAAATCCATATGTAGCAATACTTGAGCCATTAGCAGCACTTAAATTATAATCAGTCCGCGAACGACGATCACGTAGCGCCGACCGTGGGAAGACACAGAGGTCGCTGCCGGTGTCGACCAGGAACTGCGTCTTCGAAGAGCGATCGGTGATGAACAGGCGACCCGAAGTAGATGAAGGGCAATCTTCAGTCGCCATTACAGACTGCCCCTTGCGTTTTCCGAATTGTAGTCGCAAGGCTTCATACATTTGTGGGCCTTCTCTCCAAATTTATGGTGGTACCAGCAAACCGGGAACTTTCTATAACTTGATTGGGACCGCTGCCGTGAAGTGTTGCGGTTCCCTGAAGCTGCACGGGTTCGGGATCTGCTAGGCCTGCCTGATGACAGCTGCTGGAATTGCTTCCTGAGTTCGGCTATTTCCTGGCGAAGATCAGCGAGGATGGAGCCTGGGACTGCGTCGCTTACAGCAGCTGTTGTGGCCGCTACTCGTGGTGTTGATGGTGCCACGTCATTTACCCTGTCAGCAAGGTCTGCGAGGTCGTCGAGGTTAGCAGATGTATGTTGACCCGCAAGCACCGTTTGCAGGCTGTGGGGAAGTCGACTGGTCCAGATGGTCTTCAAAAAATTGTCGGAAACGCCGTCACCCGCCAGGCCTTTGAGGTGGCGAAGAAACTGTGAAGGCTTGCGGTCTCCGAGCTCCTCGTGCATGAGCAGTGGCTTGAGCTTCTTCTCCTTCGACGCGCTCAATCTCTTAATCAGCTCGGTCTTTAGCTTAAGGTACTTGTTGGTTGCGGGGGAACTGATGATTAGGTCTTTACCCTCCTTCGAGTATTGATGCTCGAGGTGACCTATTATATAATTAAACTTGGTGGTGTCGTTGGTGATTCCAGATATGTCGAATTGACCTTCCACCTGCGCGAACCAAATCTCGGGCTCGTCAGACTAAAGTGGCGGCAACCGCAATCCGACTTTACAAATATCGAGGGTACTTATCGATGTCCGTCCATCACTCGTTGTATGTCCTTGCGCGTCCTCAAAATGCTTCTCCATGTTCGTCTCGGGGTCACCAGTTTGTTTGTGTGTGTGTCTGGACGTGAATGTCTTATTAGCGGTGGCAAGTAAATAAATAGCACGGCTTTACGGATATAATGTTTATTGCACTGCACACGAACCAATTTACAATTAGAAGGAGAAAAGTACAGAAGATTATGAGGCACAGAATAAATAACAATACAGAAGAGACGGAAAATAAGCTAAGCACAGTAAAACAGTCTAGTAATAGCGATAAGCGTAAAAGATCTATCACTCGCGTCAAGTCGCTATATGTTGTCGTTAGGTTAGGCGGCGTGCGCTTCGCGTGGAGTAGTTTTGAAACTGGCTTGAAAACCGCGGGTCAGCTGCGCCGACGCATTGCGATACATACCGTTATTTACCCGTCGCTGTGTAGTGACGCGGTGTAGGTCGATAATTCCGTTCACTTGTTATCGATGGATTGGGTTGTCGATAATTTGTTAAAATTGATATATAATATAAAGTATAAATGTCTATAATAATAAATATGAATACTGTAAATGTTATTAAATACTTATGTGATGAATGTGTTATTGTAAATATATATGTTAATGTAATTAAAAGGTGTAAGAAGAGGTAAAAGTATGAAGGTACGCCACAACTCAAGTAATTTTTCTATTCATAAGTTTTTTTTTTTCAATTTTCCTTTAGGACAAGATTTGGCTGGGTTCTCCAGGGTTCAGACATTGTGACGAGCGCTTCCGATTATCGTACAGTATCCACTTTTCGTCACCAGTAATGATTCGATTTAAAATCCCTGCACTATTGTGTCGGATGAACAAAGTAACACAGCCGAACTCACCCCGAAGCTTGCAGCTTCTCTGCAGTGCTTTGTGATGGATCTGCTTCCACAATAGCCTTTTATTCTTCATTTTCCAATTTAGTCCACGGGGTTTGTTCTGAAGGTTGAAATTTCCAGAACGAAAACGTTGAAACCCAAAACGTACGCTTTGCTTGACCTCGCGGGCTTGCGCCACTCAGGACTTCCGGCGCGAGGTTCTGGCTCCTCCTTTTTATGTTCACTCTAGGGGTAGGGACCACAAGACCACAAGAGTCGGGGTGCTCTGTGTCGGATCTGTGACTCATTTTGAACCTAACTTAATTTACATAAAAATCACGGATAAAACCTATCAGCTTGAGTTAAGTAAAGTCAAATTCAACTTGCATCAGTTTATATTTCACCCCGGTGAAGTTAAGGGCTTTTAATAAAAATTGTAATCGAGTTTTGAAATCGATATTAGCATATTGGCTGTATCATTATTTTTGATGCCTAATTGTATGTCAAATTTAAAACCAAAAGTATTTGCCGCTTATTTATATTTTAATACCGTACAATAAAATCATTTAACAAATTTAAGTTACTCGTATTTGCCATGGCGAATAATACGTGTGCGTCTAGTAGCAGTAGTGATAAATTATGTACATAGTGTAATTTAAAATCTTATTCCTTTTACAAAATTTTAATAGAAACGGAATCAAATCGATCAGTACTTTTTAATTTTTTGTGTCGTCATGGAGTTCTTTTAGAAACTTTTAAATGTTTTAAGTGTGGACAAAACTGTGTTTTAGATTTAAAACGAAAGTTTTTTAGATGCAATAATTTATTAATAACACAAGACAAGAAGAAATGTCCGTGTAAAGTTACTTACAGTATTTTTAAATACTCTTTTTTTTATAAAGCAAAATTACCGTTCGAAAATGTGTGTGAATTCGTAAATTTGTATTTGCGCGCCTCCGTTCGCGGCCGAACATCAGTCATTATTAGTGAGTTAGGAATTTCAACAGCAACATACGTCGATTGGGCTAACTTTGTACGTGAAGTCTTTATCGATTACTTAATTAGACACTCACGTCCGATTGGAGGCAAAAATATCATAGTTGAGATTGATGAAGCTAAATTCGGTCGCCGCAAATACAATCGCGGCCGAATTATTGAAGGGCAGTGGGTGTTTGGCGGCGTCGAAATATTTATTAAGAAAAACCAATTTTTTGTGCCCGTGCATCAACGCGACAAAGATAACCCTCCAGCATTACGCTGTGAATATAATAATAATATAAGAAGGCTTCCAGCATTACGCTGTGAATCACAGGCTTCATTTCATAGACCCAAGTACCGGCGCTCACACCCACAGCATTGAACGCCTTTGGCGGGATTTGCGTACAAATGTGCCTCAGTTCGGTCGCCGTGAAGCTCACTTCATTGGCTATCTGGCTGAGGCGCGTTTTCGTACAATTTTCCCCAAACCTGGTGAGCGTTTGCACATTTCTGGAAGGCTGTGAGCGTCCTTTACCCGCGGATGACATAAAAAGGTGAGTATTTTAAAAAAGTTTACTTAGTAGTTAGTGAATCGTTAATACATATAACACGTTGACAACAATAAAATGGCGGATTTTCTTAGTGAAAATAACAAAATTTTACGTTTTTTCCTCGAAAACTATAGATGACTATCAAAATTTATTTTGATTACTTAGTGATGTCTCTATAGTTCTTTATCGTTTAAATTTTTCTTTTGTTTGCTATATAAAAGTAGTGGGCTGCTGAAATTTTACCCAATTTCGTCGAAGGCCAATTATACATAACTTGTCACCTTCCTCCAAAGTTGGGGCACTTTTTTAAAATGGTTTATTGCCGTCGTATTAATTCCTGGTTCCACAGGAATCTTCATTAAAACATTGTTGAGGGTTCTTTCGCAAGGCAGTGGAATAATTTGCTGTAGGTATCTATAAGCCTTTGGAGATCTTTTGAAAATCGCCAAAGATGCAATTTTATTATATGCTGACCAGCGCCTTCCCTGGGGTTTCTTATTTTGATTATTAAGTGCTGAATTAATAATTTCTTTGAGTACAGGTGACTCAATTTTATTTCGGATTTTATTTATTAATTTATTTAAAAATTTATTGTTTACACCTCAACTTAAGGCTAAACAAAAGGCAAACTTAATGCTAATAAGCATTCTCTTCCAGTCAACCCTGGGAGTAGAGAAAGTTTGACGCAGGTGCAAAACAAAATACGCGAAATAAATTAAAGAAAAATAAATAAAAGAAGACAAAAAAAAAGCAAAGGTACATTCTATAGAAATGTACTTTACTCAAAGATAAATACTTTACATATAATCATTAAATACATATAAATTTCAATACATAAACATTATATATTATAAGTATAAATATATATAGGTATTATATATGTCTACATATATATATATATATATATATATATATATATATATATATATATATATATATATATATATATATACATATGCAATACAAGTATAATAATATATATACAGAGACTTACATAAAAACGTAAAAGGCTAAAGAAGGATAAAGTTGGTGACTCTTAACAATCGGCAATATTGGCATAGTGACATCGCAGCATTTTTTTAAATGATACCTTGCTTGGTGCTTTTCTGATGAACTGAGGCAAGGAGTTCCAGAGTAGTATAGCCTGAACAGTAAAAGATTTATGGAAAAAGCCGGAATGATGCGTCGGAGTACAAAGTATTCTACTAGCTGAGGAACGAAGTGTTTTATCGTGAATTAATGAGAGATATTGGAATTTTTCCTTTAAGTACTTAGGAGAAGCAGGGTCATTGAGATAAGAGAAGAGAGTAAGAAGAATTCTAGAACTACGTCTTTGACGAATAGTAAGCCATTTAAGCTGGGAACGATATTGAGATATGTGATCAAATTTACGTAAGCCGAAAATGTACCTAATACAGTTATTATAGAGACGCTCCAGCTTATTAAGGAAATCCTGGTTTAGATCCGAGCAACAGACATCTGCATAATCCAAAATGGGTAAAATAAGGGAATTAACCAGAATAAGTTTGGTTTTGAAAGGAAGAAAGTGTTTTAAACTATACAGAAAACGTAAGGTGGCAATGACCTTGCGACTGATCTCCTTGATGTGGACATTCCAGCTCTGAGAATTATCCATGTAAAGGCCAAGATTTTTCACCGAGCCATCAAAAGGTATTAATGTTTCGCCGTAGTATAGATTAGGGATATTTTTGTCCAATTTAGCCAACATTTTTGGGCTGCCAAGAATAATAGCTTGGCATTTTAAAGGATTGATTGTTAGCCCATACTTATGTGACCAATCTTTCAAAACATTTAAATTGTTGTTATGGTTAGAAACCGCATGGCAGATGTTGTCAGTGTCTGTTTGTACATAAAGTGAAAGATTTTCGCACTTTTCTTTAAAGGAAATAGTGTGCATTTAGTTTCCCTTAATTTCTTTAATAGCTTCTTTTTCCACGGCGTCCAATCTGAAAATTGAGCAAATATCAATTTATTATAATCAGTAAAATTTATTGTTGTAAGCCCTAACTTCTTATTTGTATGTAATGGATTACTGTAATTGTTTTTCGCTTAGTTCACATATATATTTTTCTAGAAATTTTAAATATTAAGAGCACAATCGAATGAGATAAAATGATGATAGGAACAAGGGAAGCTCACCGAAATATGTCCTCTGCCTTTCTCTGTAGAACGACGGCATGTAGGTTTCCTTCTTTCTTGCTTCTTTGAGTGGCCAATCACAGCTAACACTATTATGAAGTTGTCTAACATACGAATTACTATGCACTTTTTCCGATAGCGCAAGTCAGATGCACACGGGACGGAGGTCATTAGCCCAATGCCCAATTACCCTCCTTATATTATTTGTGAGACTAGCTGACTTGGAAAGCATTATGGATGTCGGGTAGGAAGGGAAAATCGGGTGCTCTTACTTTAATTAAAAATTTAAGGAAGGAAAAATATAAAATACTTATAAATAAATATGAGATAAACGTAATTGCACACAAAACGATTTAATACTCAATATCAAAGTTTCTAGCGTGAACAGTAATCTTTATATACATATATAAAAATTTCGTGTAACGGAGTTTGACCGCGGTGAACTCCTAAATCACTGAATAAACCGATCAAATTTTGCACACTGTGCAACTTTATCCAACTTGAGATATAGGATAGTTTATATCTCAATTTATCACGTCGGGGTCACCAGTTTGGTAGTATTTGTGTGGACGAATGTCTTATGAGCGGTGGCAAGTAAATAAGCAAGCACGGCTATAAGTATATAATGTTTATTCCACTGCACACGAACCAATTTACAATTGGAAGGAGAAAAGTACAGAAGCGGAAAGATAATGACGCACAGAATAAACGACAAAACAGAAGAGACGGAAAAATAAGATAAGCGCAGTATGAAAGTCTATTAATAGCGATCAGCGTAAGCAATCTAACACTCGCGTCAACTCGATGTATGCAGTAGTTAGCTTAGAAGGCGTGCGCTTCGCGTGGAGTAGTTTTGCAACTGGCTCGAAGCTCGAACGACTGCGGGTCCAGCTGCGCCAACGCATCGCGATACATACCGTTATTTACTAGCGCGGTGTAGTGACGCGGTGAAGGTCGATAATTGCTATCGATACTGAGCTTGTCGATACTTTATGAAAATTGATGTCTAATATAAACTATAAATGTTTTTAATGATAAATAATATAAATAGTGTAAAGGTACGCGTACAAAGGTACACGTATAAAGAGACATTCTTGAAGGCTTATGTGTTTTTGTGGGTCTTTGGACAGTTTGGAAATATAATTGGACTCTGTAGGTGGCGCTGTAATCGGGATCTAGGTGTTTGTAAGTTAATGTCAAATCTTATTTTATTTTCATGTGGCAGTTCTCTTAACCCTTAAATGTATGATAAACGATTTTATCATGCGTTTAAGGGCCAAAAAAAATGCCAAAAAAAATATTTTGTCTCATAAAGGCGTAACATTTACTGAAAAAAATAAAATAAAAAATCTATATTAGTCGGAACATTTATTTTTTTATAAAAATATTTTTGTATCGTTTTCGATACAGTATGCATTTAGCAGCTTTACAAAATAATCATGATTTTACAAAGTTGAAGAATTGTGAAAATAGGTGAAACAATCTTTGGATTTCTTAATAAATTACATGATGGCATCATACATCGACCACGTGTTTCTGTCATGATGTTGAGATCCATTTGGTCGTGTCTAACTTCAAGGGGTGGCAAAACTTGGCAAGGTTTCCCTTTTCACATTGTAACATCCACACCTAACTCCACCAGTGGGAGATCGGTATAGCGGTTCGCTCCGGCTGACTCAATTGTCAAAAATAAATGTAAATGTAAATTTGAGCTGCGCTATAATTCTATCGTTTCCATTATAAACATATTTTCCTTCTAAAATCCGCACCAGCTATAAATAATTATATTCATGCATGTATCAATAAAACATTTCTTTAAATTTTCTTTATGAATTTCACAATCCATGAAGGCAAAATCAGTAAAAAGTTCTATGAAATCTTTTATTTTTTCTTTTATATATTTTTTATGACAATCAGCTACTAAGCATTCAGATGATAGCAGAGCCATTTCTTATTTTGGCTATATCCTTTGGCCTTGACATACTTATACGATCCATTGACGGTATTGCTTAGTAACTTGTCCTTACATTTTTTGCATCCTTTACCTACGTTTTGTGAAACAAAAACATTTCATCAAGGCCCACCAACAGACATAAGTTCTCTAATCAGACCCGGATTTTTTAAAAATTTAATTAAATAGCTTTGTCGCTGTGCGACCACATCGCCCTGTATAAACTAATAACAATCATTCAACAAGTCCTATTATCTTAAAACTAAGTTAAATAAATTAAGCATCATCTTGGCTTCGTCCGACATTGAAAGGGCCAAAATAACGTTTAGGTATTTGGATACCTGTCGCGGTGCTGCGAAAGATGTTGGCATCTTTCGCAGCACCGCGACCAAAACACGACACACGAAAGGCTTCGTTTCGGACACACTCCATCAAAACGTGTTGAACGTCTTCAACAATTCCACAGTCACAGTTAGGACATGTTACTTTCTTCATAAAAAACTTAAATTTGTTTGAAGGAATGTGCCCGAAACGAAGCCCAAGAGAAGCTTGCAAAAGACTTCTTTCTACCTAATGTAGTTTTATCTATCCATGAGCTAAGAGGAATTTGCGTCTGAATGGTTCCAGCCCCGGAATCGAAAACATTTCTCGTTCTTTGCATAAGTCAGAGGCTGATTAATAACGATATTTTGGGATTGTAAGGTAGTATTACAATCTCAAAATATCGTATTGTAAGGTAGTAAGTATTATTAACTTTCTTTATTCTTAATAAAAAAAAGAGAGTGGCTGCAAACAATTGTTTGAATCTCCTTCACAATTTGAGTTGATAGAGTGATTACTACTGAAATTATTTAATAACAGTGTTTTAAATGCTGGGGTGGGAGTGGGTCTTGATTAAAATTGAATATTAGCATGGCGTTAAAGGAATTAAACAATAATTGCCACAATGCTTTAAATCCTTCGATTGTCGTCATAAATATAAATTATTTACAGTTGGTGCAGATGTTTCAATTTTCTCCCCATCACATTTTTTAAATATAAATTTTACATTTTTAAGCATTTGCTAATGCATCTTGCCACAATCTTTGATGAGAAGAGATACGTTTTACAGCACACCTGTAAGTTTTACTATTAACTGGTACCACAACTTGATGAATTGAGGGAGTCAAATAATTTATCAACCATTAATAGAAATGGTATTAATTCCCTACATGCTGGGGCTACCTTTCTACCTCTTGTTGCTAAATTTTCTATAGCCACTGCCATGCTATGGCTTAGTACCTTGACTGCATTTTTAACTCTCATTTTTTGGTCTCTTATTATCTCTCAATGGTCAGTTTGGGCATAATTCGCAGCTCTCCCTGCGACCAGTCCGCTTCAAGAACTCGCTGAAAATAATCCCACCTAATAATTTTCAGTTTATTTTCATAAACATATTGAATTTCTTTATTTAATACATTATTTCTTATACATTTAATTTGGTATATCAAATAGTGGGATTATTTCTTGTTTTTTTTTTATTGTAAAAACATCTCTTCGCCATTCTTTTCCAGCATGATAATAAGCAATTGTAGCTTCAGATATTAAGCTGTTTATTATGCTTACATTTACTGAGCTTTACGGTCGCATACGGTTGCTATTATTTTTAGACCAGTAGCTTGAACATTGGTTATTACTTCTAATAAAATGTTTTTAAGATTTTGGATTTTCGTAGTTTTTGTATAATAGTAAGCAAAGTGATTTGCAAAGTTTTCTGTTTTTTCATTCGCATAGTTTCCGAACGCAACAAGTTCATCTGTGTGAGCATTATGTTGAATTTGTGGGGTTCATCTAATATTTACAAGATTAAATCTATCTAAAATTACATATCTCATAAACCCAATCCACGTGGCATGGCGCCAAGAATACTAGCTGCATTTCCTCACTGAATAGTTTGTGGGGATATTGACATTTCATCAAATATTAATGTACACAGACAATCTTGTGGCGACATTTTCATTACAGTAACCCTTAATTCTTTAAAAATAATTTTATTTATGCTAGGGCAAAGTTTAATTTCAAATAACATTTATTTAAAAATTTTTTGACGGTAATGTGAGTCTTAAGCCTATAACTACAAATTAATTGTAATTTATAGGGCTTTTCTTGTAAAAGAGAGAGACAATATTTTTCCATCGAGTGTCAATCTATACCCTTTTTATTTTTTTTCAGTCCTTCCATGAATTGCATCCTGGTAAATAGCTTTGCTGACTCAGACATGTTCTGAGATAATTTTTTTTTAAATCTCTTTTTAATGATGACTTCTGTACCTGCCTTCGACGTATCTTGAGACTTTTAACTTTTTGGCGCAATCTTCTTATTTCACTTTGCATCTGTCTTGCTTGTCTTGCACATCAAGTCTCAGACTTTTTCTGCAGATACTACAACATTTTATCTGAAACGTTATATCAAGAATTAATACATGTTTAGGTTTAGCTCTTCGGTAGGGAGTCAGTGAAATAAACAGTTTCGGTCATAAAAGTCTATTTGCGTACACTCTATTTACCAAGCGCAAAGTAGTTATAATGATACAAAGCAATCTACTTATAACAGCCACAATGTAAGAATTAAGCGAGCGAGAGCCGCGAGAGACACGAGCTATGCAAGTGCGCGCGACGTCGTACCGTAACGGCCTGAAGGCGACGACTGGCGAGCGCGCGCGCCGCGAGGCGGGGTTAGCCTAGGTAAGATGGCGGCAGGTTGCTGCCTGAAAAGCGCCTCCGCCCACAACTGGCAGTAGACCGTCAGCTTGCACTGGAAGCCAGGGCAGCATCATACGCGGCCAACTTGAAAACTGCCCAGCAGGCTAGTTCAAACGCCAAGCAGTCGGTAACGTTGGCCTCAGTAGAGGCTGCGCCGGTATCTGGACCCTCCTGTCATAACAGCCAGCCAGAGAGAACGGGAAAGAGAAATACAGGCGGGAAGCGCACAGTTCCAGCCCTTGCCACGCAGACACTGGCTAGTGCCCCGCCACGGTCATCATCCGGACCATCGTCCGAGTGGACACTTGTTACCCGGCGTAGGCCTGACAAGTCCGGCAGCAGTCCCACAACAGCCACCCCGATGACTAGACCTACGGAGCAAAAGGGTATGCCGAAGCTCCGGCCCCCTCGTTCGTCTGCTGTGGTGATTAAACTGCAGCAGGATGCAGCGGCGAAGGGAGTTACTTATGCAGGTATCCTCAAGGAGGCCAGAAAGGCGATCGACTTTGAGGGCCTTGGACTTCAGGCCCTCCGGTTCAGGACGGCCGCAACAGGTGCAAGGATCTTGGAAGTGCCAGGGGCTACAAGTGGCGACAAGGCCAACATGCTGGCTGAAAAGCTGCGCCAGGTGATAGGCGAAGAGGTTGCATTAATCTCCAGGCCTGAGAAGTGCGCAGATTTGTGCATATCGGGCCTGGATGATGCGGCGGAAAAAACGGAGGTTGCTGAGGCTGTCGCAAAATACGGCGAATGCCCAGTAACTTCTGTCAAGGTTGGGGAAATACGCCGGGATAGAACTGGCCTGGGCACAGTCGTCATTAGTTGCCCAGTAGGCGCTGCTGGAAAGCTTCTGTAATCCGGCCGTCTGCTCATAAGCTGGTTGTCGGTGCGGGCCAAGCTGCTACCGCGAAGACCCTTGCGGTGCTTCCGGTGCCTACAATTGGGGCATGTCCGGGAACAATGCACCGCAGAGGTTGACCGGAGCAGCGCATGCTACCATTGTGGCCAGTTGGGCCACACGTCGGGCCAATGCTCCGCAACACCACACTGTTTGGTGTGCGCTGGATCGAGCAAACCTGCTGGCCACAGGCTGGGAAGCAAGGCCTGCACCACCTCTTCCAAACCAAATGCGAAGAGGAGACGAGGAAACGGCGTCGTGTCCCAGAGTCCGCCAGCCCGCAACAACGCCACTGAGTTCAGGGAGGAAGGGACATATGGCCGTTGAGCAGATAAATAGCCTCCATAGCCTTCCTGCAACATCAACCACTGCGCCAGGGCTCAGGACCTCATGTTCCAGACCATGGCACAGTGGATGATACAAGTGGCCGTAGTGTCAGAACCGTATTTCGTCCCTTCCGGTGACAACTGGGCCGGGGACCTTTCTGGCACTGCGGCAGTGGTTTGCAGGACCGCTGCAGGTTTTCCTTCCCTCACCAACGTGAGAAGAAGTTCAGGCTTCGTGGCAGCTCTGCTGGGGGAGATTGCAGTCGTAGCAGTATACTTCTCCCCCAACAGAACGCTTGCCGAGTTTGAGGGCTACCTAGACCGACTGGGGTCATTGATCCGGCAACTTAGTCCCCACCCCGTGCTGGTCGATGGGGACCTCAACGCAAAGTCTTCGGCGTGGGGATCCCCTGTAACAGACGCGCTTGGTGGGGTGCTGGAGGAATGGCTCCTGGAGGTCGGGCTATCTGTCCTCAATAGAGGTTCGGTGGACACGTGGGTGCGAATGCAGGGCAGCTCCATAGTGGACGTGTCGTTTGCAAGCCCTGCATTAGCACGCCGTGCTCAAGGCTGGAAGGTGGTTGTTGGCGAGGAGACACTATTGGATCACCGGTACATTCGGTTCAATCTCCGCGCCCTGTCGAATGTCTTGACCAGCCCAAGCCGGATTGCGAGAGACAGTGGCTCAAGGTGGCACCTCGAAAGCCTGAACCGCGAAGTTCTGAAGGAGGCGGCAATAGTACAGTCCTGGGTTCCTGTGCCCACTAGTTTGGACGTCGAGGGGGAAGCTGAATGGTTCCGAGACGCGATGACGCAAATTTGCGATGCATCGATGTCCCGGTCCAGGAATCTCCCTCCCAAGCGTCGGGTGTACTGGTGGTCTGAGGACCTTGCGCAAATGCGCAGAGCGTGCGTCATGGCGAGACGCAAGTATACTCGATGCAGCAGGAGACGGCGCAGGAACACCGATTTGGAGGCTGAGTTGTACGCCTCCTTCACAACGGCAAAAATGGCGTTGCAGGCGGGGATAAGCCGCGCGCGCGTTGCCAGGGAGGAGTTCTTGGCTGCATTGGACCGTGATCCGTGGGGGCGGCCGTACAGGATGGTGATGAATAAACTTCGCCCCTGGGCCCCCCCTTTAACACACAGCCTTACTGCCTGTCTGGCTCAAGCCATTATCCCACAGAGGTGGAAGACAGGCAGACTCGTCCTCATCCAGAAGGAAGGGCGTCCAGCGGACTCCCCATCTGCTTATCGGCCGATAGTGCTTCTTGACGATGTGGGCAAGCTCTTCGAAAGAGTGATCGCCGCCCGCATCGTCAAGCACCTAGAGCGCATCGGCCCAAATCTGGCGGATAGACAGTTTGGTTTCCGCAGGGGCCGGTCAACCATCCACACGGTGCTGCGAGTGAGGTTCCTCGCATAGGAGGAGGGCGAGGGCGTCTTGGCGGTGTCTCTTGACATCGCCAACGCCTTTAACACCTTGCGCTGGGCTTGTATAAAGGAGGCGCTCCGGTTCCATGGAGTGCCTCTCTACCTGCGCCACATCATTGGAGCCTATCTGTCGCACCGTCGTGTGGTGTACCCGTGCCGAGACGGTCACGGGTCCACGGAGGTGACGTGTGGAGTTCCACAGGGGTCGGTGTTAGGGCCACTCCTGTGGAACGTAGTGTTATAACCAGTCAATGTAAGGGGTCATGCTTACAACTCCCTTTTCCCCACCATGCCAAAATTCCTTATCATCATTTCTTTCTGTACTTAAACCCATCCTTCGGCGCTCCCGCTAGTCTATCACGAACCTATCGTCAGTCTAGACGATCAGTCAAAGTATACACGCGCGATAACGGCTGCCCAAGGATCCCTAATAATATTTCATAATATCTGAATTTGGGATTTGACTTCTGCTTTATGACACTGCGAGAATTTATATGATTTTGTATTTATGTGAATATCTGAACTAGTTCTTATTTGGTTAAATACCAAGAGCAGTGATACAGGTAAGTTTGTCTTGGGAAAGATGAAAAATGTCAGAATAGTTGTTATAGCATAAGTCTAAAAAGTTATCTAATTCTTCATCGTTAAGATGAGAGGTTCTTAGTGATTTTAAAACTTCCTCAGCTCTATCTAAAGAATTTGTATAGTTATGGATGGGTTTGGAGTCACTATTGTTAATTGGTTCGAGTTTTAAATTTAGGTTCGAGTCTATATCAATTGGTTTTTCGGATGTGTTAAGTACGGAAACATTAATTCTATTATTAGGTTTAACTTTTACCAAACAATTAGATATAAGGATATTTTCTGATAAGTGTTGGTCTAATATTAATCCCTGTTTTATTTCAGGATTTTCTACTGAACATTCAATAACTGTTTCTCTCCTGGGGTTAATTGTTAGGACGGTTCGTTAAACAGAAAATTAATTTTATAATTTTTCAATTGAAGTGTATTTGAGTTATAATTAATATGGCAGTTATGCTGCATAAATAGGTCGTTGCCAATTATTCCATCATATGGTAAGTTAAGACTTTCGAAAAGAAAGAATTTATGTGTTAGGTTAATTTTTTTTTAGATTTGCATAGCCCAGACTTTTTAATGTTTTATCTTTCTATCTATGCCTTTAACGGAGATATCAGCAGGTGAGACGTTGATGTCATTTTTAATACAGTCCTTTTTTAAAAGGCACAGCGACGCGCCTGTATCGATAAGAAAAAGTAGGGATCGAGGATTACATGACGTTAAAATTTTAATGTGAGGTAAGTACCTTTCTTTATTCATAATTTTGAATACGGTTTCGCTATGTTCATTTCTGGATTTAATACACTGTTTGCGCACTAGGTTACTACTATCGGATTTGCGAGGTCGGAGGTTCATCGTGTCATTCTTTGATGTACGTCTCGCCCGACACGGAAGCGGGACATTTAATAGTTTAAATCATTTTCTGTGTCAAGTTCGGGTTCATTTTCGGTTTCATAATTTTGTGAGTCGACTTCGTCGCGACCTTCGTCCTCGTATTTCTGGTCGTTTGCAAAGTTTACTCTATTAAATGAATCGTTTTTATGGGATTGTTCCCTTTTTCTTTTAAAGCAGTTATTAATGTCATGGCCTGGAAGTCGGCAAAATTTACAAATATTTTGTGGTCGTTAAGTTGAATAATTACGAGCTTTATCATTATTAGTATTATATTTTATACCGGGTTTATTAAATTGTTCGTTTCTTTTGTAAACGTTTTGTAAAATTCTCTCTTCTGTAACAGCAAAATTTGTTTTGGGGTTCCTACATCTTACTATGTTTGAAATTTGTGGGTGTAGTCCCATTGTAAAGTGATGGAGAGCTAAGTCCTCCATAGCGGCTGTACGACCCGGAACCTCTTTAACTTTAGTAGGGTTCAAGGAAATTTCAGACAGTAATTATGATAAGCACGTTTCTATCCTAAGAGAGAATTGAGTAACTGTTTCGTTAGTATTCTGCCTGCACTCTTGCAGTTCAGTTAAAAGGTAAGCATAATGCTTTCTTTGGCTAAACTGTGTCATTAAGAAATCCTTGAGTTGCTCTCATGAGGAGAATTCTTTAATTGAACAGGCCGTTTCGGCATTTCCAAGTAATTGGCTAAGTACATATTTAAACAAAATAGGTTTCTGAATGTCTGATGCTAATTCAAAGGCACTATTGCAATTAACGATAAAAGGGTGGAGTGTCCCTAGATCCATCATAAGGTTTAATGAATCTAACTAAAAAGTTAAGGTCTACATCATATATTATTTTCGGCTTCCTAGGCGTTGAAGGTATGACGGGCGATTTTTCACCCTCTGATAAAATCGATTCCGGTAGTTCTACTACTAGTTTGCTATCTTTCGTTGCGCGTGCCATTTTATTTAATTAAATAAAAAAAAAATTGAAAAAACTTTAAAGAAAACAAATATTAAATTAATTAAAATTATCTCAAAAACTTTAGTTATGTAGGGGCTAACTCCTAACACCGATTATGATGATATAAATGATAATAGTACTGATATGAAACACTTTATTACTAAATTGATACAGTTAAAATGATACTTATAATATGATATGATATTTATGATAATTATGATAATTAGGTATGATATTTTGAGAACGCGTGGTTTGCTTGATGACCGAACGTGAACTGATTGATTATCGCGGTATATTTTAATGCTTACAACGTATTGATGGACTTTAGGTAAAAAGTGCAAACAAAGCTGTTTGGTTCAATATTGAACCGAACAAGTTACTTATCTTTATAGTATATGGTTATTATTATATATTTTTTTTAATTATCAATGCACGCAGAACCAAAGTAATACACAAAATATGTACGGAACCACAATATAATAAAAATACACAATTTTAATTAAACAGTGTAAAAAGCAAGGCGTTTTCATGCACGCTTTAAATAAGTTTAAAAATACTTATTTTTTATAATTATAATTTTCTGTCTCACTGTATGAGAAAACAGTAAAATTTATTATTTTAACTTTTACATTTAAAGTATTAATTTGTAATTCACAATTTTTTATTCAATACAATATTTTATTTCACGAAAGAAATATTATTTCAACAAAAGTTTCTTTTAATTTAACGTGGGACCCTAAATTAGCATGACCAAAGACTTACAGATACGCAGCGAGTAATATGATCGCGGATGCAGCCCGCATTCCTTAAATTAAAAACCAAGGGAGGTATGCCAACACTATGGCCAAAATCCAGGAACCAGGAACTCGGTGATGAGCCGTTCACCGCCTGTAACGGTGGGCTTCTTACACACAGTGGAGCTCGCTCGTGCTCTTCAGCAGGGGTTCTGGATGGAGTTCGCAGGGACCTACTATGGGCCACTTACAAGCAGAACTCGTACTCGCGGGTCATGAAATATCACTGGAGTAAACACTTCCAAATAACTGTTCCACGGAGTCTATCACTTTTACACTTTCACAACACGAAACGGTCCCGAAAACTTATAAGGCACTCGAATATTCGGATCCCACCGCTGCCACCAAAATGTTACGGGACTAAATTGAAACCCGGTTTTAAAAAAGATTATTTATTATAAACTGTAAAAAACACTAGTTATAATTATGAAATATTATTAGGGATCCTTGGGCAGCCGTTATCGCGCGTGTATACTTTGACGGATCGTCTAGACTGACGATATAGGTTTAAGTACAGAAAGAAATGATGATAAGGGATTTTGGCATGGTGGGGAAAAGGGAGTTGTAAGCATAACCCCTTACATTGACTGTTATAACAGTAGGTTATGATTGGGTGCTGCGTGGCGCCTACCCCAGGGGTGTCGAGGTAACTTGTTACGCTGACGACACTCTTGTCACCGCCCGCGGCGCCAATTTTCACCGGGCTGCTACTCTCGCCACATCGGGAGTGGCGCAAGTGGTGGGGCGCATTCGGCGACTGGGGCTAGAGGTGGCGCTTACTAAATCCGAAGCCCTGTATTTCTATGGGCCTCGGAATGCGCTACCTGCGGACGCCCACATAATAGTGGGCGGCGTCCGTGTCGACGTTAAGCCGACAATGAGATACCTCGGCCTAGTCCTAGATCGCCGATGGAATTTCGTTCCCCACTTTGAGCGTCCAGCCCAAAAGTGGCAAGAGCGGCGGTAGCTCTCGGAAGGCTGCTCCGGAACGTTGGCGGCCCCAACGACTCCTGTCTTTACTCCCACTTACCTTGATTTTGTGCACCGCCGTCTGCAGCGAACTGGCCGACCCTCCTTCGTAAAAGATGGTTGAGTGCGGCCCTCTGCTCGGATGACAGAGCTGTACCTTCGTCGGGACGTAAAGACACGTCGCACATGTCGGATAGAGTGTCCAATACCGCCGTGTCTTTAAGCACGTAAGAGTGCTCGAACGGAAATTTCTTTTCTGGATTATCCGCAAAATACCAGACTTCCTGCGCTATATCCAAAATCATACCAACTTTCGCGATGAAGTCGCGACCTAGAAGCGCCCTAGTTTCATCGCCAGGGAACACCCAAAATTCGGTGTCGACGTTGCGTGTACCTACTGTGACAGTCACCGTTGCGATCTTGACTATCTTCGTATGTCGTGAACCATCGGCGAGACCGATGACGCGTTCTACTTCTCGGAAACTCACGCCGCTATTCAAAAGCAGAGAATACAACAAAGGACTTGCCACGCTATATGTAGCCCCAGTATCTACGATCGCAACCCCTTGCTTGCCACTTACGCCTATAGTGTTATTAATAAATGCGACGTCGTTGCGAATAAGTCGCCTTTAACTACATTAAAGTCGGACGGTTTACCACCTGCCGATTTATTCGAGCAAATGTCACGACTACCCCAGGTTGGCCGCACCCATAGCAGCGCAACGTACCTTTATTATCATCTTTGCTAGCCTTACGACATTCGTTCGAAGAATGTCCAAAAGCTTTACAAAATCAACAACGAACGCGAACCCGTTTGTATTGTCGTTCGAATTGGAGGTGAGTTTGGGACCGGTAGTTGCGCTCGAACTCATAGTAACGCCGCGATCGAGTGTTGCGCTCGCGCTCGCCGTAGGTGTAGGTATACTCGAGTTCCTAACGCTCGCGGAAGCGGGAACGATTGACGCGTTAGTTATCTCTGTTAACGAATCTTCTACGAGTCTCGCTCTCTCTAACAAATTATCTACATTATTACAACTATGCCGAGATAATCTTTTTCTGACGCGGCGAACCATAAATAATGTCAACTTGCATTATGATAGGCACAGTATACGGTAATTTCACTAATAAAGATCGTACTTTTGATATGAATACCTCTGCACGTTCACATTCACCTTGTTCGGTAGCAAATACCTCCCTTAACACTCGATAGGTAGGTTTCTGGACGCCGTAAGCAGCGCGAAGGCGCGCGAGCGCTTCCGGCCACGACGCAACGCTGTCGCGGACGCGGCGCCACCAAACCGCTGCGTCGCCGGTTAGCATCATGGAGAGGTCGCGTAGAGCGTGCGGTGCACTCCTTGTATACTTCTACTGCATCGATAAATGCCTCTAGCACTTCAGCGTCACGTGACAGTCCGTCGAATATGGCGGTGCAGTTCGAGAAATTTCCGCCGCACACCGCTGATGCGTTCGCCGTAGGCGATGCCGCCGGTGACGTGCCTGAACTCCACTAGTTGCTCTCTGGGCGTGCGCCTCCTCTGGTGCCGCGGACGCGGTATGCGAGTGGGGTGGAACTGGACCTGGACCGGTGCCCCCGCAGGCACGCGTGTTGGGTCGCGTCGCATCCGCCTAGAGATCGCGGGAGTCGTCGCTTGAGCGATCGCTTTCGTCTTTGTCCAGCTGCGATGCCGCTGGGTTCGCTCGCCTCTTCGGTGGCATGATTTATTCACTGAGTTCACGGGTTTGTTTAACACTGTTTTTACTCAGGGCTACTACGTTGGGCGCCACTTTTTTAACTTTAGGTTACACAATATGCGGATAAGTTTGTGAGCTCATCGCGCAGTGTGCCGCTACGGCAGTCGGGTAGGAGGTGGAAGAAAGCTAGGAAATCCGAACCGATAATTGGGACATCCACGTCAGCACAACTAAACTCCCAGCGAAATTCACGGCGCAGTCCTAAATTGAGGTTCAGATTAACTGTGCCGTAAGTTTTAATGGAGCTGCCATTTGCCGCATTGAGAGTAAGTCCTGTATTTGAGAAGCGTCATTTTATAAGTTTTCGTGGAAAACAACAAATGTCCGAACCGGTATCTATCAAAAAATTAATTTTGGTATTTTGATCGGTAATAAAAAGGCGTTTGCTGGACTGTGCGCGGTCGGTACTTGCCACGTCCGACCGCTCCCTTAGTTTAAAGGTTTGGTAGCTCCTTCTATGGTCCAGCTGCATCCTGGTATGCATTTGCTTGCTTTGTTGCCGAAACGATCGTGGTACGCGATCGAGAGCGGCTCCGCTTTTGATTAACGCGTGAGCTCCCAGATCGTTCATGGGTGTTTGTTCTGAGCGCTGAGACTGTTCGCGTCAATTCCTCGATCTGCCGCTGCATTGACGCGAGAGTGGGCTCAAAGGTATGATGCGCCGAAACCTGGCTCACGGTGGTAGGCCTCTCGGTCAACTCCACCAACTGGTCGGCCATCTCCGCCAACTCCGTCAAGTCCTGGATCTTCTGTGCGGCCAACACAATTTGAACCTGCCGGGGAAGCCGATTGGCCCAAATTGATCGCAGCAAGTCAGCGGGGAACGATTGCCCAGCCAGACTCTTCAAGTGTCGCATGAACGAAGATGGCTTGCGGTCACCTAACTGTTCCTTTTCTAGTAAGCGCCGCACCTTCTCCTCGAAGGAATAGGAGAATCTAGATATGATTGCGCTTTTTAAAGTTGTGTATGGTTGCAACTCGGGAGGATGTGTGATAATATCTTCGACCTCCTTCGTACACTCGGTATCTAAATGCGCCACGGCGAAATGAAACTTCGTCATTTCGACGGTAATTTGGTTAATGTGGAACTGCGCCTCTAGGCTAGCAAACCACAATGCGGGCCGATCCTTGCTAAAAGGCGGGGTCCTAATTGCGACCCTGTTTACGTAAATGGGACTGCCACCGACTAGTGCAGTAGCATCACCCTCGTTGCCAACGTGGCGCTCTGAAACGTTAGATTCTCCTTGACTCGCCATGGTTTAAAGGTAAAATCAGAAACGGTCAAATCGCAAAAACGCTTTACACATACACGCAGTGGAACAAATCGGTTAATACACAAACGAACAATTTCAGTACTGCGCAGCAAACGAAATAATAAAATTGGTAGAAAAGTAAAGTAAAGTCTAAATACAACATAAAATGATACTATCTTAAGTGTAAAATAGCACTAAACTTTCACTTGAACGAGTGTAAACGCAGCATCCGTCGCGAAGTATCAGTGGAGAGCTGTTAGTCACCTGACACAATGTTTTGCGGGTGATTGCCGCGCGTGGCGCGCTTTTCAACTTCCTTCTCGTCAAAGATGACGTAGCTTTGGTAGAGAAAGAAAAATGGCCGGCCTCGATGCGAAAAATGCCGGCTCAGCGCTACAGAGAATGGACAAAATACGAGTCCAATAGCGATGTAGATTATCGTCGATTATCGCGTATACAGTTGTTGCGATTATAGCTTCATGGCTGTTCTGTACAATCTCCCACGCAGGCTATACCATAGTCTCACTCGCAGGTGGCTTTTCTAGTGTCCCTAGCAGACTTCTCTGCACGGAGGGAAAAACAAAAAGAAGGAAGCGTACCTAGGCGGCGTCGCAGAATGGAACAAACCTCGATTATCGCGGAAATTATTGTTTCCGAGCGAAACTGCAGAGCGTAGCGACGTGGACTCCGATGTTGCGCATATTTATCACATCACGTCGGGGTCACTATGCTTGTACATCCGCAACGAAATGCTCGTTTAGGGTTGTACACGGACGCCTCCAGCACTCATGTCGGCGCTGCCTTACAGCAAAGGTCTGATCAAGGCTGGCAGCCGTTGGCATTCTTTAGCAAAAAGCTAACACAGAGCCAAAGTACGTGGCCCGCGTATTACCGCGAACTTCTCGCAGTGTACGCGGCCGTACAGCATTCCCGGCATATACTAGAGGCACAACACGCGACAATCTACACGGACCACAAGCCGCTTCTTTATGCTTTCGTCCAACGCCGTGAAAAATTGCCCCCTGCTCAACTTAACCAACTTACGTTTATTTCCCAGTTTACAACTGATATCAAACATGTGAAGGGGGAAGACAACATCGTTGCTGACACAATGTCCCGCATTGAGGCTATCACGCTCGATGACGATTTCGCAGCCCTGGCAAAAGCTCAGCAGACGGACGACGAACTTAAAACCGTAAAGGTCCATTCTTCTTTACAGTTAGAGCCAACCCTCATACCTGGATCCAACATTTCCGTTTTGTGTGATGTGTCAACAGGCAAACCTAGACCCTTTTTGCCAAAACAATATCGGCGAGCCGTCTTCGATCGCCTACATGGTCTCAGCCACCCCGGCGCACGCGCTTCCGCGCGCCTCATTAGCGACCGCTATGTTTGGCCGGGCATTGCTAAAGACTGCCGCTCCTGGGCACGCGAGTGTCTCGCCTGCCAGAGCAGCAAGGTAACGCGCCATGTCGTTTCACCGCTTGGCAACATTAGCACACCTTCAGGCAGATTCCGTCATGTTCACCTGGACATTATTGGACCGATGCCTTCTTCAAACGGATTCACTTATTGCCTAACAGCAGTAGACCGTTTCTCACGCTGGCCCGAAGTTTGGCCCATGTCGTCGATAACCGCAGTAGAAGTCGCTGATCAATTCACCCATGGCTGGATCGCTCGCTTTGGTGTACCGATCACTGTCACAACGGACCAGGGACGTCAATTTGAGTCCCAACTTTTCAACAGACTGATGGATTTAGGAGCCACAAAACGCGTTCGTACTACGAGCTATCATCCCCAAACTAATGGGATGATAGAGCGTCTCCACCGCCATTTAAAGGCCGCTTTAATGTGTCACAAGAGTTCTTGGTACCATGCCCTACCTTTCGTTCTTCTCGGAATCAGGGCGGCACTAAAAAATGACATCAAAACGTCAGCTGCAGAAGTTTTGTATGGGGAACCGCTACGCCTACCAGGCGAGTTCCTGGTGGCTAGCAATTCCCCTCAGACCGTGAACGATGATTTTGTTGCACAGTTGCGAAAACGGATGGCAGAACTTCGCCCCGTTCCAGCATCACGTCACATAAATTCTAAAACTTTCGCTTTCAAGGACTTACCTGATGCTACTCACGTGTTCCTCCGCGAAGATTCCGTTCGACGCCCTCTACAGCCACCTTATACAGGCCCCTAGAGAGTGTTGAAGAGATCTGAAAAGACACTTACCTTAGACATTTCTGGCCGAAGATCTGAGGTTAGCATCGACAGAACAAAACCTGCGTATATTGCACCTGACCCAGACGGCAATCCGTCACCTAACAACTTGGCACCGGAGCCCCCAGTCCTTCCGACTCTTTCACCTCCTATTAGCCAAACGGCCGTGCCCATTAAAACGCCCGCACAGCCTGTAACAACCCGGTCAGGTCGCAAAGTTAAATTTAAAGATATTTTAGATTTATAAGTACTAGTTTTTAATACGTTATTTTTGTTAAAGCAGAGTTTTTTTCAATTTTAAGTTTCCAATGTTTATTTTTTCATTGTATAAATTAAAATTCCATTAGTTAAAAATTATCCTAAATAATGTTGCTTGTACTTATATAATAACAGTGTATAATTATTTGATTGTTACATTTTATACTTGTTTTGCCTTCAATGTGTACTTATTTTTCTCCGGAAGGGGGTGATGTGGCGACTCATTTGCTATGGCTGTGTAGCACCGCTCTTATCCTTTACACCCTTACTCTCATCGGTCTAGCATTACCCTAATATTGACAAATTACTATAGCATTACAAGCGACAATAAAAGATTATGTTTTTCTCAACACGGCTTGTTCTTTGTACTGCATCTTAATTATTCCCTCCTGCCGGCTCCCAAACTATCATAAACAATTTTATGAATAAACTGATTATTTACAAATGACATCGAATCTCTGTGTGTGTGTGTGTGTGTGTGTGTGTGTGTGTGTGTGTGTGTGTGTGTGTGTGTGTGTGTGTGTGTGTTTCTTTGTGCCTGTTTGTGTGTGTCATAGCGAGTCACCGTAGGGTCACAAATAAATTTTCGGTTAAATGATAGTCAAAATTGTGTAACCAATTAAGTAATTTGACTTTTATATCATACCTGTTTATTATTACGGTTGAACTTATTATATAGTGAAGGAGCATTGTAATCATAATGCAGTTTGGCAAATGTGGTCTTAAAGCCAGGTATTGGGTATCGTATTACCCTCTTCTGATTCAAAGGATATATGCTTTTGATACCTTGGTGGTATTTACGTATTGTCTGGAAGATATATAATTTCCTTATGGTGAGCACACTGCATTTATTATATAAATCCGCAGTGGGGTATCTGCATGGGAGCCGTAGGATAACTTTGAGTAAAGTTCGTTGTGTTCGTTCAGCTTCTAACAGGTGTGTTTTAGCTGCTCCTCCTCATGAAGTAATACAATAGGTCATTACACATTCTGCTAATGCTTTGTATGTCTTCAGCAGGTTTTCTTCATCCAGGACATCTCTTAAATTTTTAAATACATAGATCAGTTTTCTAATTCTATTGCTGATAGATGTTATGTGTGGTGCCCAAGTTAATCATCAATTATTACTCCAAGGTATTTAACGTTATTGGTACGCAGTAAATATGGGCAGTTATAGACATTAGTATGACTCGGACTTGTATTGCAAGGATGTGTGTGAACAATAAGTTTTAAATCTTTACTTTCATTTTTTGCGTTAGTAATACTAAAAGTTAACAACTAAGTTTTGCTTGTATTTAATGTAAGTAAATTATTTTCTAGCCATGAAGTAACATGTTTAAGTCCCTCTTCAGCTAAGGCAAACACAGACTTCCATGAGTGTTCATGACATGATTACTGTATTTTTCAATAAACAATAAAGTTTTTTCACTATCCCACGACATACTTGAATAGAAAATAGATAATAAGTATAAATAACGAGCTACTGCAATGCAAGTGTAAAATCACAGCGTCAACTTGAACATCTAACGACCGCGCGGACCGCGTGTGTCTTTCGTCCCTCTCCCTCCGCGTCACCCCGCAACCGCGCATCGCCCGCACTCGTGGCTCGACGAAATGTTACACCAATATGCAATATGGTTTGTAACAAAGACTCTTTGTTACAGAGATTGTTCTTTGTCAAAGAGGCGAGCGTGCTCGACGTTCGTGAAAGGATGATACATTAGAACATATCATAGAGCGTCTCGTTTTTCTGTTACACGTAAATGTTGTAGTCTATCTCTCACCTTTACGCTCAAAAAAGGAGCGGAAGTGGTTCCGTAGGTAACCATATTTAATTGGTAAATACCTATTTGTTACGACGGATCGTCTCGCCACAAAATCAGTTGCAAACTACGTTGATTCTGATCAATAAGAACTTGTCGGTTCATTTTTTCGACGTCCGCGCATACGACATATTTATGTTGTCTGAAGCGCAAAAGTATTGCTATCAAATCGCCTTGTATAGCTGGACCTACTAATTGCAAATCATTCAAGGATTTTCCTGAACAGGTCGGACAACTGGCGTCAAATACAACTCTTAATTTGGTCGTATTACTGTGTTCACGGAAAACGCCGTGATGTGGCATGAAATAACACGGAGAATCGAATGTGTGTACTCGGGACATGACCTAAGCTTAAATATTCATGCATAAAATTTGCGTACAGTAATTTATAATTGGGATATCGCATAAATTTTTTCTCAAGCGTTAGAAATCGGCGCTCGGCTTGTGTATAAGATTCACCTAGAACGTCCGGTGACTGTTTGAAGGGCATGCTGACGCAAAACCTACCTTCGCTATTGCGCGTAGTGGTGCGAATGAAGTATTCCTCGCAAGCACGCTCTTCGTCAGTCCGCGTATCACTGACCCTAGGCAACTCCTCTAATTCCCAAAACATTCGTAATTGAGAATCTAACGAATGAATGAAATTGCAATGAACGAAATTCGTGTTTTTCGAATTATCCAGGATCGGACCGGAAATAATCCACCCTAGGTCGCGTATGATGTAAGTACGGACCGTTAGGTAAACTATCTTACCATCAGTCAACAGGTCCCAAAATCTATCTGCACCTATCAAGATATCAATTGCTCCCGGTTCTAAGAATTGTGGGTCACCTAAGTAAATATTCTCTGGAAGACCAGCTTAGTTGACAAGTGTTAACCAATGCAGACGTTATTTGTGGCAAAACAAAGCAGTTAATTCGCGTCGTATATTTATTATCGGAGCATGACTTAATAACGACATTACGACTTTGCGAACACTATATGGTTTTTCGTATATTTGGTGTGATAGAATTAAAAACCATTAAATTGACCACTTAAGTTTATTACAGACTTCAGAAGTAACAACCAACAATAAGCAGTAAGCGCATAAATGAACCGGCACTGAACTTGTATGCGTTCGAGAGTTCAAGAAGAAGTGGAAATACGGCGTATATAATTGAGACATGTGTCGCGTGCGAGTGTGAGTGTCGAACTATCTGTTCGCTTTTGGGTGCGGTCGCGCATTACTATGCCGGAGCATTCGCAACTATCTCTCTCTCGCGCATGCCAGCGTCAAGTAAGAGAGTGCGAGATGGCAACAGTATCGCCGCACCACCCACCCACGGAGAAAACATACCCATCACAAAAAAAAATGTAGTAATAACAAAGTTATACAACCTTATCACTTATAATTATATTATTTAATATTCACAAATCAAACGGCTTCTTAAAATGTACATGGCGCCTTGAACGTGTTACATACTTGGAAGGCATTTTAATGATTGGCCTTGGATCTAAGGTCGGTGGGGTAAGTGCAGGTGAAGGAGTCTGGAGTGTGGTCGGTGGAGGATTGCTTGACGTTGTTGATGGTGCCTCCTCTATGAATGCCGGTTTTACTCTATCCAGGCTGACTTGAACTTCCCTGTTTCCCACTGTGATGGTGATTGTTTTGCTGTTCCTACTGATGACTGAATGAGGTCCCGTATAGGGTGGCTTTAAGGATGTCCTTACTGAGTCATCGCGTAGGAAGACATGTGTGCAGGTGGGTAAGTCTTTAAAAATGAAAAGGCGACGTTGAGTGTGATGTGACCCTTTAACAGGTTAAGAATTCTCCTGGAAATCTGATTGGTTCGCCATACACGAGTTCGGTCGGTTCTCTCAGAATTTTAAGCGAACGTATATTCTTCAAAATTATGTCGACTAATTTATTCAACAAGATGGGCGATTCTTTAGGAAGCGAGTAAATAGCGAACAAAGTTTTGACGTGTTTATGTATGAGAAGTCTATGGTTATTGTATCTACCCGTTAAGATCTCCCAAGCTACAATGTAGTTATCCGAAGAGATTTCAACGGAATCTATTATCACTTGAGCATCACTCTCTAACGAAGCTTATAAATAGTGAAACTTTTGAATATTACACATTCCTTTAGAGTGATGAACTAAGGATAAAAACTTATCCCTATACTCGAGCCAGTGCTCATATGAACCGTCAAAGTTAGGCAAGACAATAGTGGGTAATTTAACCGATTGCAACTGAACCTTTTGATTAGTAGTAGCAATTAATGAAGAGTCAGTGATCTCGCCATTGTCTAGCATAGATTCAGCTCGAGCTAACGTAGTGTAGTACGAATTTTCAAAAAGTTCCCCTTTTTTTATGGAGAAAAGGGGCAAACGAGCAGGAGGCTCAGCTGATGGTAAGTGATTACCGCCGCCCATGAACACCTGCAACACTCGAGGGCTCACAAATGCGTTGCCGGCCTTTTAAGAAAGAGTATGCTCTCTTTTTGAAGGTTCCCAGGTCGTAACGGTTAGGAAAGACCGCCGGTGGCAGTTGGTTCCACAGAATGGTAGTGCAAGGCCAGAAATGCCTTAAAAATCGCACTGTGGAACGCTGGACATCGAGGTGGTGTGGATGAAATTTTTGGTTCTGGCGCGATGTCCGATGGAATTCAGCCGCCGGGATCAATCCAAACAATTCCTCAGAACACTCCCCGTGATAAATGCGATAGAAGATGTAGAGTGATCCAACATCTCTACGCAGAGCCAGAGGATCAAGCCGATCGGAAAGACTTTGATCGTCGATAACCCTAGCCGCCCTACGTTGAATGCGGTCAAATGGAAGAAGCTGATAATAGGGGGCTCCCGCCCATAGGTGAGAACAGTACTCCATGTGGGGCCGAATTTGCGCCTTATAGAGGTTTAGGCGTTGAGCAGCCGTGAAGTACCGTCTCGCCTTGCTGAGCACTCCAAGCTTCTTTGAGGCCAATTTGGCCTTTCCTTCCAATCGACCGCGGAACTGGACGTTGCTCGAGATTTCGACGCCAAGCATTCCGATACTAGCTGTGGCACATAGAGGAGTGTTCTTCTCTATCTGTTCCGTTGATCTAACTGCTCGGGCAAATCACTATCGGGTACATTTTCTTCAATTTTAGTTTGAATAGCATTAAATTCTATAGCCAAACTCGCAGCCCCTTGTATCCGTAACTTTAAATTCATACGATTTTGATTGGAAAATTCATAATCACTGCTATTTAACGACTGTATGTAAGTTGTAAACTTGGTTAATCTGCCTTTAATAATCCCGCGTTTTCTAACTAATTCACGAATATTACACTATCACCCTCAACACTTAAAATGTTCAGTGATTTATCACGAGGTTTATCTGCCTGCATTTTAGTGGTCGAAAGTAGGAGTACTTACAATATTAGTAGACAGGAGTCACGTTACTGTACGTGTCAGGATGATGTAGCACTTTTATGCGCCTACTTCACTGAAATCAGTTTAGCACGGGTTCCCAAAGAGGTGGTGGTGTATCACAGGAAGGTGTTTAAGAAGAGAAAGGGTTGGTCTGGTCACCAAATGCGCCTTGTAGTTGATGAACTGGCCAATCCTTCTATTCCAATTTGCCCTCGAGCCTCGAGCTGTCCTTCGGGTAAATTGCTCCAAATACGCGTATTTCTCCAGGAATATAGCTTAAACGTCTACGTGATCAGTCACCAGTCGCCGCTTAATTTCGCTTGATTTGGCTCTGAATGACCAAAAAATGGTAATTTGGATCGTAGGACCAAAAATGTTGATGCTCTCGAATAATGGGTGTGTAGGTTGACTGCGTGTCTACTTTCCTGGGCTTTGGATCAAAATTAAAACTGTGCGATCGTTATGAAAACTGTAATGCGATTAATTCAATTTAGGAATGGAATAGCCTGCCTGCGTCCGTCTTTCCGTCCGAATACAACGTTGGCGTCTTCAAGGCAACGAGTGAATAGGTTTCTACTGAGCTAGCGCGCTTACCATCAACGGCTGCATCGCCTACTTATTACTTAACATCAGGTGGAATGGCAGTCAAGTGCTAGCCAGTTTTTGAATTAAAAAAAAATGTACAAGATTCGAGGGCAAGAGGGAGAGGAACAATTATAACGGTTTTTGTGACATTTGAATCTTATTGGACTAACGTGTCCGAATTCCAATTTTATTGGGCGTCGATTGCACAGACGCTTATAATCGTATGTTTTTTGTAGCAGTGAACTAGTTATGGTTAGTGTAGTTAGGCAGATAACACAGAAGCGAGTTGCTGCTTTGTCATCGGATGCACGCAAGGAGCTGCTAGAATGTAAACGCCAAACCCAACTACAGCGAGTCCTTTTGTTGGACGGGCAACCGCGCCAAAGACGCACGCAGTATGTTTTTCTATCATTTATTTATTTCAATGCTTTTGATGAACTTATTGAATTTGAAACGTGTGAATTTGTTAATTTGAATACTAGTAGAAGGCCAGAATCGCGAACAATCCAAATTTTAGGTAAACTTTCGGAAGCATAGGCGGTTATTAATCAACATAATTATACGCTGTATTAATGTATGTGTATCATGTAACAGTACAATAAAAACATTGTAACTGTTTTTTTTCGGCCGCCACAGCCTGACCGGCAGGCTGAAATACCGTTGCAAAACAAAATTTTTGAGTTAAAAGGCTACTAAAAACGGAGATAGAAAAACGTAAATAATTAAAACCTCCCTCTTTTTACAGTGGATGCCCAGTTGCTTGCGCCTGGACCGTATGTTGAAATTCAGGCAGATGCCGTAATTCCTATGTGAATCTGTATATATTCTTATATGTAAACATAGTACTCAAAGATATTTTACAGAGGAATTTCATGTTATGGAGGTGCAGTAGGAAGTTCAGAAATGTTGCGCATAGGTACGCCTGAAGCTGATACTGTCCCCAATACCCACAGCTTTTTTCTTTCGATAAAAACGTTGTAATTAACTTTTTTAATTAGATTTTTCGAATAAATATAACAGGGATTTCGCGATATAACATAAAAATATGCTCTTTGTACTTTATTCACTATAGATATAATTTTAGCTTAAGTTAATATGTACTGTACAAGACATCAACTGATCACTGACAAAACTGTTCGATCTCCCCCCCGATCACCCTAATTATTACATATTATTTATTTGACACGTTGTAACAATTATACGCTTAGGCCAGAACGGTTCGCTCATGAAACTTATCATATTATAACGTGAGTTGCTATATGTAGATGCTAAATAATTTTAAGAATAATGTAAAGCATACTATAAAAGTCTTTCCATAAACAGTTACAGTACTTTTACCTATTTATCATCAAGATATTATCGTTTTTATTTTTCGTTTTACATAATCTAGATTATAAATCTCATAATATTAATTACTAACCAAATCCCGATAAAGATGCTGAAAGATTTTAAAAATGAGTCATTACCATTAAAAGCGATATTGTTTATCTGGATAGCAGCACTATCTACAAAGCTTGCAGCGCCTGTAGACAGCATTTTAAGCAAGCATTTCGGTATCATAAAAAAACATACTGTAAATTAGCTGTTCCATCCATGCTTTTACCTGTTGAAGGCATATAGGTAACTATAACTATTGAAATCTTATTTTTAAATGTTAGTAGTCTCTCTAAAGACACATCATTGTCTCATTGCTTCTTTCTTCTCCTTACTTATGCTTACTTGTTAGAAAGTAAAAATCTAATGAATTTCGAATAAAAAAACATTTTATTTTTAAATTTGAATATGTAGCATATTATGAATTTTGTGTAATGAAAATTATCTATTGATTTAATCCTATTGATATATCACTGCCCTTTCTTGTACTTGTGTAGCATTATATCATGATTATTTATTAAAACACTTTATTTTTACCTAAATTAAAGTATTATTTTTATATTTACAGAAACATACTTAAAACAAAAAAGTAATGAAACTAAAGTGAAAAAGCTGCAGCTCGCTCAGGCCTCAACAGTGTCTTAAAGGCAAACAAAAATTCTATAATTTAATAATACATTATTACATATAGAAATATAATATATAAAAAATTATTCTATAATAATATAATGAAAATATTAAAAGATTCAAGATCTGTTATCAAATAAAGTATTAAAGACAAAAGGTTTAGAAGTATTGACAAAATACATGTCATCAGCAGCCAAAAGTTTTGCATGCAAATAAAAGGATTTAAAGAAGAATCTCTAAGGAAGGAGATTTACCGTTAATGAGAAAATTTTATCATTATCTCTATATAATCATCCCCCAAAGCCTACCGCTTGCTTAGGCTTAGTCAAATTTGTGTAATACCAATAAAAAGAATAGTATTAAAAATGCTACACAAATATAAATTTCGTTCCATATTGTTTGATGAGATGTCAATAGGAACTAATTTGCAATTTGATAGGGAACATGAGTGTATTACAATTTGGCTTTGTTGACAATTGTAGTAAACGAGAATTGATATTTGCAGACCATGTACTTGTATTTATGGTGAGAGGCATTGTCAAAAATACAAACAGCCTATAGTTTTTGTTCTGGTACAACCAAGACAGCAGATCTAAAATTTCAATTCCAAAATATAATCGAAAAAGTTCAAAACATAAGCCTCAAATTTGTTGCAACTGTCTGTGACCAAGGGGTGTTAAATCTTGCTGCAATTAAACAACTGATGGGTGAGACAAAAGAGAAATACCTACGTAATAATATGGAATATAGAGGAGGATTTTTTGAAAATTGTACCCATTTATGATGCACCACATTTATAAAGGGTGTACGTAATAACTTGTTGAACAAAAATTTAAAATATATTGAGTATGGCCAGGTACGAATCGCGAAGTAGACACATATTGAGAACCTTTTTTTAAGAAACCCTACATTTATGGGAGTGAACTTAGTCCACAAGCTTACTGCTTAACATGTGGTATCAAAAATGATACCGAAATTGAAGGTTAAATATTACACCCAGGTGTTTAGCCATTCTGTTGGCGTGGCACTTGGATTTAAGCAGGTATGAATAGTTTATCATAAACATTAATTACATATTTTAAATACTATTCGATTTTAAGCACCGTAGAAGCTAAAATGCAGCTTTACAGACGTTCATGCGAGGTCTACAAGAACCGATCGGATCGCGCGTTAGATGCATGCGTCCTGACACATTAAAAGCTCTTGAATTTGCCCAAGACGAAATTAATGTTGTCTACTTACAGAATAAAAATTATCAACAGGAAAACCATAGGAAATTAGCCCAAATTCCGGTTTACCAGAAACCTTATAATTTAAATCGAAAGAATTTATTTTCGTCGCCAATAAATTAAGTTCGTCCTAATTTTAACCAGAATTTAATTAACAATCGTAATTTTAATCGTCATTATAATTCTTACTTTTATCAGAATTCCAATGACGCAAAGTTTTCATTTCCGCCTATGATTATACCTAGGATTCAGGGCACAACAAGGACACAACAGAAAATGCGAGCATTACCACGTTCGAATCTGTCAACCGGTTTTAAAATTCCGCCTAATAATAATTGTCAGTTAGGCCGACATAACACTCCTGTACCTATGAGCGGCATTAGCTATCCCGTAGCTCGTAATTTTCCATTGACAGGACAGACCGACAAAAGACAAGTTAATATAAATTAAGCTTTTGAACCATATAAAACCAACTATAAAATATCACCTTAAAAGTGTCGTTGGTGATTCAACCCTCACGAACGAGGAACTGACTGCAGTTTTGATAAAAATTGAGGTTTGCTAGAACTCGAGGCCTCAATCGGTTCTAAATGATGACCCGGACAACGTCCAGTTACTAACGCCAGCACATTTTTTAATAGGCGAGGCCCTAGTTACTACACCTGATTACAATTACAAATCGGCAAATGTAAGCTCGTTACGATGGTGGCAATATACTCAAAGGATGCTACAAGGTTTTTGGAATCGGTGGTCTCGCGATTACTTGACAAAATGCTACCAACGGTATAGATGGTTGTCAGTAAGTCCTCAGCCAAAAATAGGTGAAGTGGTCATTGTTAAAGAAGATGGATTACTAACATCTCGATGGCTTTACGGTCGAGTGATTGATACTCATCCAGGTACGGACGGAATTGCGTGAGTCGTCACTCGTAAAGGTTAAAAATGAAACTATCAAAAGACCATCTTTTAAATTATGTGTGTTACCCGCGACACAATAATTTTATAATTATAAAAAATACATTTATATGTAATATTAGTTTTATTTATTATCAAGGAAGCAATTTATTATAATTTATTAAAAATATTGTTGTGAAATGTTACATTATTATTTTCACATTCATGATCTAAGTCCGAAGGTTCACTTTGATCTTGGTGGTCGGAATATGTAAAAGTAACTTTAAATAATAAAAAAAAAATATTACCAAAATGTTTATAATAGATGCCTCTAGTAAAACGAGTCAAGATTCCTGTATAGCGCTAGCATTTGTATCACCAACATGGTTCTCGACTGTTGTCATGTAAAGATGAGAACAATGCGAACCTAAGGCAATCCAAATAGGAACCGAATACTGATTAAATAATACAAGTGTTTATTTCTCGAGAAGTGTTTTCATTGGTTGCAAAGCCGAAATATTCCCTCGGGGATTGAATTCAAGGGATTTTTCAAGGAAACTCAAAATTCGGGACTTCTCAAAAGTGTGTATTGCCTCAATGACGAACAAAGGTGAACAGACATGACATGCAATTTAACAAATGAGACCTTACAGTAATTAAAACTAATTACGCTATGCGTTTATTTGCTCATCGTAAACGAGCAGGCGTTGCGCTCGAACATGCCCCCAGACGTTGGAAGCAGCAGATGCGCTTTCAACCAGATGCAGAATCAACGGGTAGTGGGCAAATCCTGTTGAAGGCTCTTCTTATGACTCCAGCGGATGTTTTAATGTCTGCCACACGAATAATTCCATCTGATCCTGGATGGACGGCGACGATTCTCCCTAGTCTCCATTTAAGGGGAGGCAGATGGTCCTCCTTCACAACGACTAAGGAGCCCAACTTCAAAGCATCCTTGCAGGTATGCCACTTGGTTCTCTGCTGCAGCTCAGAAACAAACTCCTTGCTCCAACGAGCCCAAAAATGCTGGCGCAGCTGCTCGATCCTTTGGAACCGAGACAATGAAGAGGCAGAGAAGTCCTGTAGCTCTTGCTGCGGAAGTGACATAAGCGGCCGGCCCGCAAGAAAATGACCCGGAGTTAATGGGGTGTAATCTGCTGGATCGGAAGACAGCGGCGTCAGTGGACGTGAATTCAATATCGCTTCAATCTGGACCAACGTAGTGTTAAGCTTTTCAAAAGTTAAGTTTCAATTTCCCCCAACACACGCTTAAGATGATATTTTGTCGACTTGACAGAGCTTCCCAGAGTCCGCCAAAGTGAGGAGTATATGCGGGAATGAAGTGAAATTTTATTCAGTCATTAGCTAATTGTTCGCTCAAAGAATTGCAATTAGATTTTAGAAAAACGTGAAAGATCGTTACAAGCTCCAACGAAAGAGGTACCGTTGTCGAAGTAGATGTCACTGGGTTTTCCCCGTCGCGAAATGAATCTATTTAAAGCCAGTAAATACTTATTGCTGGTTAAGTCACTAACCAACTCCAAGTGAATAGCCTTGGTCGTGAAACACACAAAGATTACTATGTACACTTTTATTAGCCTACATCCGCGTCCTTGCCTGCTAGCAGCCATAATAGGACCAGCGTAATCCACACCAGTGTTTTCAAATGGATAACCACCTGGAAGAAGGCGCTGCTTTGGAAAATTACCCATCAAAGGTGTAACTGATCTACCCGATATGCGACAACAACGCACGCAATTACGATAACAACTCTTCGCTAAGTTTCGGCCACCTATTGGCCAATACGATTCTCTAATTGAAGCTAACAATAGCTGAGGGCCTGCATGCATTAGCTTTATGTGTTCATGCTCAAACAGTAACTTTGTAAATTTGTGAGTGGACTGTAAAATAATAGGGTGCTTTTTATCAAAAGAAAATGTAGAATTTACTAAGCGCCCTCCGACACGCATTATTTTCTTTTCGTCTAAGAACACGTTGAATCTTATAAGGGCACTTTTATTAGGCAACTGCTGATTATTAAGAAGTAACGTATATTCAGGAAAAGATTCAAGTTGACTCCTAGTTATAATAACATTTAATGCATTCTGTAATTCTGCTTGTGATAAAAAAATTTACTATGGGAAGGAACTTTTCTACACCTGTTAATAAATCTTAAAAACAGTAGCTATACTACGGATAAGCCTTAAATAACTTGAAAACCGATTAAAATCTATAAATAAATCACATTGTTTTCAAGGGATTTAAGGAAACTCTAAATTCGGGACTTCTCAAAAGAGATTTATTGCCTCAATGTAGAACAAAGGTGATCAGACATGACATGCAATACAACAATTGAGACCTTACAGTAATTAAAACTAATTACGCTATGCGTTTATTTGCTCATCGTAAACGAGCAGGCGTTGCGCTCGAACATGCCCCCAGACGTTGGAAGCAGCAGATGCGCTTTCAACCAGATGCAGAATCAACGGGTAGTGGGCAAATCCTGTTGAAGGCTCTTCTTATGACTCCAGCGGATGTTTTAATGTCTGCCACACGAATAATTCCATCTGATCCTGGATGGACGGCGACGATTCTCCCTAGTCTCCATTTAAGGGGAGGCAGATGGTCCTCCTTCACAACGACTAGGAGCCCAACTTCAAAGCATCCTTGCAGGTATGCCACTTGGTTCTCTGCTGCAGCTCAGAAACAAACTCCTTGCTCCAACGAGCCCAAAAATGCTGGCGCAGCTGCTCGATCCTTTGGAACCGAGACAATGAAGAGGCAGAGAAGTCCTGTAGCTCTTGCTGCGGAAGTGACATAAGCGGCCGGCCCGCAAGAAAATGACCCGGAGTTAATGGGGTGTAATCTGCTGGATCGGAAGACAGCGGCGTCAGTGGACGTGAATTCAATATCGCTTCAATCTGGACCAACGTGGTGTTAAGCTTTTCAAAAGTTAAGTTTCAATTTCCCAACACACGCTTAAGATGATATTTTGTCGACTTGACAGAGCTTCCCAGAGTCCGCCAAAGTGAGGAGTATATGCGGGAATGAAGTGAAATTTTATTCAGTCATTAGCTAATTGTTCGCTCAAAGAATTGCAATTAGATTTGAGAAAACGTGAAAGATCGTTACAAGCTCCAACGAAAGAGGTACCGTTGTCGAAGTAGATGTCACTGGGTTTTCCCCGTCGCGAAATGAATCTATTTAAAGCCAGTAAATACTTATTGCTGGTTAAGTCACTAACCAACTCCAAGTGAATAGCCTTGTTCGTGAAACACACAAAGATTACTATGTACACTTTTATTAGCCTACATCCGCGTCCTTGCCTGCTAGCAGCCATAATAGGACCAGCGTAATCCACACCAGTGTTTTCAAATGGATAACCACCTGGAAGAAGGCGCTGCTTTGGCAAATTACCCATCAAAGGTGTAACTGATCTACCCGACATGCGACAACAACGCACGCAATTACGATAACAACTCTTCGCTAAGTTTCGGCCACCTATTGGCCAATACGATTCTCTAATTGAAGCTAACAATAGCTGAGGGCCTGCATGCATTAGCTTTATGTGTTCATGCTCAAACAGTAACTTTGTAAATTTGTGAGTGGACTGTAAAATAATAGGGTGCTTTTTATCAAAAGAAAATGTAGCATTTACTAAGCGCCCTCCGACACGCATTATTTTCTTTTCGTCTAAGAACACGTTGAATCTTATAAGGGCACTTTTATTAGGCAACTGCTGATTATTAAGAAGTAACGTATATTCAGGAAAAGATTCAAGTTGACTCCTAGTTATAATAACATTTAATGCATTCTGTAATTCTGCTTGTGATAAAAATTTACTATGGGAAGGAACTTTTCTACACCTGTTAATAAATCTTAAAACAGTAGCTATACTACGGATAAGCCTTAAATAACTTGAAAACCGATTAAAATCTATAAATAAATCACATTGTTTAATATTATGACTAGTGCTCAATGAAATCTGCGCTCGAATTTCAGGTAGCTTATCGGACTCGTACACTCTGTGGTGAGAAGGCCAATGAGTCTGAGCTTGTTTTGGAAAACTGGGACCACTCCACCATAGGTCCAATGATTGCAGAGTACTAATATCCACGCCACGAGATATTAGGTCTGCAGGGTTCTTGTCGGTTGGGATATGTCTCCAAGTTAAATAATACCTGAGCGAGTGTTGGGTGATATTATATGTACTACCCGTCCGGTCTCCACAATTAATAAAAATCCAATTTCGCCGATTTTTGATAATTCTTCATATATTTTCCGCAATCCGATTCGATTATGGACCAAAATGTTCGGCAATTCAAGGGATTTTTCAAGGAAACTCAAAATTCGGGACTTCTCAAAAGTGTGTAATGCCTCAATGACGAACAAAGGTGAACAGACATGACATGCAATTTAACAAATGAGACCTTACAGTAATTAAAACTAATTACGCTATGCGTTTATTTGCTCATCGTAAACGAGCAGGCGTTGCGCTCGAACAAACAGTGTCTTGTACACTTATAATAAATTTAAATCAGCTGGTGTGAGATGGCACAATTCTTTTCCATCTTTATTTTAAAATCTCGTTGATTTGAGAATAGGAAGTATAAAGTTCCACAACTTCAGGTGTGGGGCTTCCCAAAATTTCCCTCCTTTTTTGTGGAACTTCGCATTTACTAAGTCGAATAATTTGTCGAACAGCACAACATGATTTTGCAATTGGTGTTGATTTTTCCTTTTTAAATACCATAAATTGAAACTCGTACACAGGTAAACATAGATTAAGGGAAAAATAAAGAAAAAATATTTTTACTATTTTTATAAAAAAAACTTACTGATGTAGATCTACATCAGTATGCATTACAGTTACTACTAAAATGTTGCCTAAGTACTATTCTATAAACGATTGTCTTCGTATTAGGCTTACTGCAATGAATGGAAATCTTTGAAACAGTTATTTCTCTGATTTAGAAACAACGGTACATTACATTTGGTACATTACATTGGGCATCTTGCACCGTAATCGATTGGCAAAAACAGGCCAATGTTCGAATCCATCTTCGCACACATCTTTAGATGGGAGCGGATGTTGCGGACCTTTTTGCTTTTTATTTGAAGTTCTAGATAGGAAGTATTAGGGCGCCCTCTTTTACTACCACCAGACATACCTATATTGCACAGTGTATCGGCCGAACAATTACGAAACTCCCCAAGATTAGGCATTTGCTTTTTTGATGAACCTATGGCATGAAATGGGCGGAATGCCATTAAATAAACACAGGAATGTTCTCAATGTTGTATATTTAATGTATTGTTATTGGAAGGATTTTAGATATATTCACAATGCTTTTCAAATTGGTTGTTTTCATCCGCCACACACCTTAAGCTATTAGATTTTTTTTCCAGGTCCAGTAGATGGTAAAACAAGCGGTAATACTATTTCCGGCTCTTTATTCGAATCCGATAGCATCCTGAAAATCTATCCATCAGATCGAGTCCGCCCATATGTATATATTGTACTCTTGCTATTGTACTCTTGCACAATTCTGGGACAAGGGATGTCAATTTTTTTTAGCCTTCTTATCGTATCTTGATACTTTTCCAACAGGCTCGGCTCCAACGTAAGTCGATAAAAGAGTGACGACTTTATTGTCTTTGCACGCAGTGGCCGAAAAGTCTACTCCATCAACCAAAGGCTGTCTCGCTCCTTGGAAACCTCGACTGAAGGGGAATTCCGGTTGACCGCTGATCTTGAGCGCCATACATTGTCTCGCGCTTCGGAAACCTTCACTGAAAGACAGTCCCGATTGACCGCTGATCGTGAACACCATACATTGTCACGCGCCTCGGAAACTTTCACTGAAAGAGAGTCCGGATTGACCACTGATCGTGAACGCCATACATTGTCACGCGCCTCGGAAACTTTCACTGAAAGAGAGTCCAGATTGACCGCTGACCGTGAGCGCCATACCTTGTCACGTGCTTCCGAAACGCTTACCCAGTATAGCGAACGTTTAAGTAACGATCGAGAGAGCCACAGTATTGTTAGAATTCTAGAAAGCGATGACCAGCATCAGCAGCGATTGGAAGTAGCTAGAGAGAACTACGAACGTACACGTCAAAGTTATGAAAGTTTTCTAGACAGTAAAAGAGAGAAAGTTGGTGCGATGCGGCACGAAGAGACAGAAGAACAGCGTCAGTTGCGTTTGAATACTGATCGTCTTCGGCATTCACTTAATGGAATATCTATTTCATCTGAAGAGTCAGACGAGTCCCAAGAAGTAGTTACAGGGCACGACCTCCTACCTTGGCTTTGCACCTACGATTGATTAGCACATCTTTTATCGGGAGAATGAACGTAAATTGTTCATTTTGTGATGCTATTAAGTGACAAAAAGAAAAATGTAGGATGTGTTGCTCAAATGGAAAGGTGCGTATACAAATTTTCGTAAATCCTGCGGAGCTACTAAAATTATTGTTAAATGGTGATCATTCACATTCCAAACACTTCTTGAGAAACGTTCGCGCTTACAATAATGCCTTTCAAATGACATCTCTGGCTGCAAAACAAATATCAGAAGGAGCGTTTACGCCAACCTTTTAGGTTCAGGGACAGGTTTACCACCTTATTGGTTCTCTGCTGCCCGAAAATGAGCCTAAATTCCTGCAAATATATATTGTGTCTTATTATCAAGAACAGGCAAATATTAGAAACCAAAATTTTCCACAATTAAACCGTAATCTAAGCACTATTCTTCAGAACACGCTGCGCCAAGTGAACCCGTATGTACACAGTTACAAATCCGCATTAGAATCTATTCCGTACGGGCAGAACATAGACTACAAATTTGTCATAAATGCTGATAAAAAAACCCGTTGCTGAACATCGTGGCAGATACAATGCCCCTGTCGCAAATGAAGTTGCAGTTGTTTTAATCGGGAATGGATACCCATTATATCGACGTCGTCCACCAGGTCAGGGCGGATTTACTGCATAGGAGTACACGGTCAGTCAATTGCAATCAATAATAGTTGGGTCGTTCCATACTCACCCTTCTTATCTAAAATGTTTGGTGCACATATTAATGTCGAAATGTGCAACAGTGTGGAGGCAATAAAGTACATTTGTAAATATGTAAACAAGGGATGCGACCAAGCAACATTTTCTCTCACATACTTTTATTCTACATTTTATGATGAATTGCTATCTTTTTACACCTTTGATAAGCAAAGACGGGTCTTTAATCGTCGTCGACGTGGCCTGTCGGTGGAGGGATTTCCGGGAGTTTTAAAGGACGCTACTTTGGGGCGAGTTTATACAATACATATATACACCAGCAATGGTGAATGTTATTATTTACGCCTGTTGCTGCATACTGTTAGAGGGCCAACTTCTTTTACCTTTTTAAAAACAGTTGATGTTATAGAACATGCTACGGTTCAGGCAGCTTGCAAGGCACTTAATCTACTTGAAGGCAATCAACACTGGGACGATACCATCGGAAAGGCATCTGTCTGCAATAGTCCTAAACGTATGTGTCATTTGTTTGCAATGATGTTAGTGTTTTGTAGTTGTTACTGGTAATAAGGTTGCTTACGGGTTGTCACACTTCCTTAAAGTAAACGAACGTCTGTCTTCTATGATATTTTATTTGCGACTAACAATTATAAAACAAAAACATGTGTGCATAGGGAAAGAGTGAAACAGGTGTAACATAGCCGCCCACCAAAGGACTATATGAGTCCTTTCAAAACACAAACAATAAGTGAACAAAAACTATAACAAGTGAAAGCTAAATTATTAATAATATTCATGCTTAAGTAAATAATTAAATAAGTTCTGTGGGCACTTAAACAATAAAGTTTAATCAGTATCTATTGGTAAAGCACATAGTTTTGAAACACAGCGTTTAGTAATGGTATCTCCACTTTTCACACTATAGACACGCGTCAAACCATCGGGTCCTGGATGTTTCTCCATAATACGGCCCAAATACCACTTCCCTATTGGCATATTATCTTGTTTAATTAAAACTATATCTCCGATCTTAAATTCAACTTCCCGTTTAAGCCATTTTGGTCTCTGTTGCAATCTCGATAAGTACTCCGTTTGCCATCTATTCCAGAAATCATTAAGAAGTTTTTGAGTGTATTGCCATCGTGATAATCTGCTCATATTAACGTCCTTGAACCCTGGAGAGGGTACAGTAACTAGCGCTTCTCCAATAAGAAAGTGACCAGGTGTCAATACTTGTATTGTATTGTCATTTGAGTCCCTTGGACACAAAGGTCTTGAGTTTAAACATGCTTCAATTTCACAAAGGACTGTTGACATTTCTTCAAAAGTTAGGTGTGTAGTTAGAATTCTCTTCATGTGATATTTCATGGATTTTACACCTGCCTCCCAAAGTCCTCCGAAATTAGGTGAATAGGCTGGAATATGGTGAAATTGATTTCCATCATTAGCAAGTAGATTTGCGATCTCATCATTCAATTGAAAGTTAGCTTCTTTCCAGGCCTGCGATAGCTCTTTATTAGCTCCAACAAAATTTCTTCCTTGGTCACACCATAGATTCGAACATTTTCCTCGGCGGGCACAAAATCTTCTAAAAGCGCCAATAAATGCCGCTGTGCTTAGGTTACCTACCAATTCTAAATGTATCGCTTTCGTAGACATGCATACAAATAAAGCTACGTATGCTTTGTTGGTTTTAGCACCTCTGCCACTGGTCATTAGGATCTGAAACGGGCCGGCGAAATCCACTCCCGAATTTAAAAACGGTCGCGATGGTGTTACTCGGACGTTTGGTAGGTCTCCCATAATTTGACCCTTCACTCGCGCTTGCTGACGAGCACAGACCATACATCGATGAATATGTTTTTTAACAAGGCCTTTGGCTCGCAATATCCAATATTTCGAGCGAAGATAAGTCAGCATTAATTGCATCCCTCCATGCATAGTCTTAGAGTGAGCTTCAGCGATAATTAGTGCGGTGAGTTTACTTGCTTGTCCTAGTATAATTGGATGTATACTGTCATGTCTTAATGCAGCGTTTCTGAGCCTGCCGCCCACTCTGAGTATGTTCCCTTCGTCAATATACGGATCTAATGACTTAAGTTTGCTATGGTTCTTTACTCTCCCTTTTTTCCTAAGATCATCTATTTCATTTTTGAAGTCCTCTTGTTGTACTAGTTTTATGCATGTTTTTAATGAATTTTCTAATTCTTCCGTTGTGATTGCGCTATCTACGTTTTCCTTATTTTTCTTCAAAAATCTTCTACAGTAAGTAAGTGTTCTCAATAGCTCGTTTAAACTATCAAAGCCTTCAAACTGGTCTGTTAATTTTGTGTCTACATTATCTTCATTACTTAACTTTAAAGTCTGTATTGTAGCCTTTCTTTTTTCTAAGTCTGTATCAATAAAATTAGGTCTAGTGAACTGTATTTCTGTTTTACTTAACCATTCTGGTCCATCCCACCATAGTTTGCTCTCCTTTAAGTTTGACACAAGCATTCCTCTGGATGCAATGTCTGCAGGGTTATCATTGGATTGAACATGATACCATTGCCTGCTGTTTATGTTGGTTGTTATTTCAACCACACGGTTTGCTACAAATGGTTTCCATTTGTTTGGATCACCAAACAACCAAGATATGACAATTGATGAGTCGGTCCAAGCATAGATTTGCGATGCTGGTATTCTCAAAGCTTGCCCAACCTGTTTTATTAGCCTTGACAGAAGCAAAGCTCCACACAATTCAAGTCTAGGCAAAGAAATGGTTTTCAATGGGGCTACTCTCGTTCGTGAAGCAATCAACGTTGTTCTAATAGAATTGTCAGGTCCTTTAACTCGGCAATATACTACTGCAGCATAAGCTAATATAGACGCATCACTAAAACCATGAATTTCAACGCATTTCTTTTCTGAACTTAATGTTCCCATCCATCTATCTATGTAAATTCCATTAACATTTTCTAGATCTGATCGTATGGTTTTCCATTTTTCAGCCAGAATTTCGTTTAATTCTTCATCCCATGTAACTTTATTTGCCCAAAGTTCTTGTATGAACATTTTAGCCAAAACTATGCAAGGAGAGATCCATCCAAGAGGATCAAACAGCTTCTGAATATCAGATAGAACGCTCCTTTTAGTAATTACGTTCTCTACAGGTGTCAAGTTAAGGTTATATTCAAATTGATCACTACCCAGGTTCCATTGCAAGCCTAGTGCCTTAATTATACCATCAATCTTAAGAGACAGGTGCGCACTTGATGACCTGTCTTCTGGTTTAATTGAAGCTAAAAGATCAGGACTATTGGATGACCATTTTTTTAGCTCAAACCCACCAAGCCGTAAAAGAGCTTTTATGTCGTGACTAGCCTTGACAGCTTGTTCCAAAGTATCGCACCCTGACATCATGTCGTCCACATAAAGATCTTCCCTTAAAATTCTCGCAGCGTTAGGAAACAGATGTCCCTCATCATCAGCTAGTTGCATAAGTGTTTTTACAGCAAGATAAGGAGCTGATGCTGTCCCAAACGTTACTGTAAGAAGACGATATTCTATCAGGTCCTGCATAGGGTCATTTCTCCACAGTATTCTTTGATAGTCGATGTGATCCTTGTCAATTAAGATCATTCTGTACATTTTTTGGATATCTGCGACGAAGCACACAGCGTGAAAACGCCATCTCATGACTAGGCTTCTGAGGTCTTCTTGAAGTATTGGTCCTAACAAGAGTTCATCATTCAGTGAAATTCCATCAGAATTCTTACATGACGCATCAAAGACAACTCTTACCCTTGTAGTTTCCTTGTCTGTGCGGATTACGGCATGATGAGGTAAGTAAACTGATTTGTTATTTATTTCATTTACAGGTACTTCTTCTAGATGTTTAAGCTCCTTGTATTCCTCTATAACCTTAATGTATTCTTGTTTCAGCTCCATATTTTTCAATAATCTTCTCTCTAATTGCATAAATCTTCTTACTGCTATCTCTTTTGAGTTTCCATCTTGTGATCTAGGTTTTTCTGTTCTAAAAGGCAGTTTTACGATATATCTTCCATCCTTGTCTCTTTTGTGAGTTCTTTCGAAAATCTCTTCACACATGATCTCTTCTTTAGTAAGCTTTCTTTTCGTATCTGTATCTACTTCCCATATAGTTTTTAGCAAATCATCGATATTAACTTCTTGTTTTATAACGGTCAAAGAATTCACGTTCATATTGTGCATGTTTATTCCTCCCATCACTATCCATCCAAGATGAGTTTTTTGTGCGCATGGTGTTCCTGGTGGACCTTTGATAAGTCCTTGTTGCAATATGACTGTATATTCATCCACGCCCAATAGTAGATCTATATTGCCAGTTTTGTAGAAATTTGGGTCGGCGAGGTTAAGGTCCTTTAGGTGTTGCCAGTTACTATCCATCTTAATTTTGGAAGGTAAGTTCGAGGTCAATCGTTTGGACATCACGTAGGCTTGTATTGGAAGACAGAAATTGGATTCCCATCGTGATAAAACTTGTATGTTGACCTCTTGTTTTACATGCACCTTCATTGATTCCATTCCAGAGACAACAAGATTCACTGGTCTTCGGTCCAGTTTAAGTATTTGAGTCGCCTTTTCGCTTATAAAGCATGCTTGAGATCCTGAATCTATTAGCGCCTTCAACAATGTAGTGTGGCCATCTGCACTTCTTACAATAACTACTGCTGTAGCTAATAGAGCAATCTTTGATTCACTTTGAAATGAGGAGGTCATTGAGTGCACTTGCTTTTCTTCCACATCAGAATGGGTTGACGTCGTCGGTTGAACAACTTCAGCAGATAATGTCGGCGAGTCGGAGTACTTAGGTTGATGTAAAAGAGTGTGATGACGTCTCCTGCAGGTGCGACAAGACATTCGCGAGCGACATTTGAAGGCGGAATGTCCTAATGCAAGACAATTGAAGCAGAGTTTGTTATTCTTAACATAATCTTCTCGTTCAGCAGTATTCATTTTCTTGAATTGATCGCAGTGACATAATGTATGAGCATCCTTACATAGACTACAAGATTTTATTACCACTTTTTCAGAAGAAACGTGGAATACTCGTTCCTTTATAGTTTTCGTATTAGCAACGGTAGGTGAGATTAGTTCGAGTGTCCTAAATTTAGCTTCCAAAAACTTCTTCAGATGATGCCATGATGATAGTTCTTCACAATTCTCCGTATAGGCAACTTGTTCCCATTCCTTGTGAGACTCCGAGTCCAACTTCTGTACGACCAGAAATATAATTACTGGATCCCAGGAGTCCGTTGATATCTTAAGGTTTTGCAAACTTATCAAAACTTCACTAGTAGTATCCAGAAGGGATTTTAATTGCGCAGCTGTTTGATTGGAACATTTTTTTTTGATTAAATAATCTTTTTAATAAAGAATTGACGATAAGTCGCTTGTTGCCGAAACGGTGGTTGAGAGCTTCCCATGCTTGAGCGTAATTGTCATTAGTCACCTTAATATTCTTTAATAAGGACGCAGCCTCACCCGTAATACTTGTCTTCAAATAGTGTAACTTCTGAACGTCGGAAAGAGAAGTGTTTTCATGTACCAACGAAACGTACAAGTCCTTAAATGTGGGCCATTCTTCATAATTGCCGGAAAATGGTTGTATGTGGATGCGGGGTAAATGTACGAGTGAGCTTATATGTGCTTCCGATGATGTATTCTGGGAATTGACCTGCAACTGGGAGCTTTTGGCGCAGGAAGCCTCCAGCATATCCTTTAAATCGCCCATCATACATAAATACAAGTCTTCCTGGATGTAAAAATCTTCATTCGCGAAATATGGTATCATGGACCTTTGTTCGCGCGTCGTACATTTAACTATGTCTTGATGTGTAGTCTTGAATGCACTCCAATATTCTTCAATACACTGAATCCGTGATTCTATATAGCCCTTGGTAAATCTTTGTTTCGGACACTTTTTTAAATTAACTTGAGTTTTTTTTAACGAAGCAGCTTGATCTTCCAATAACCCCATTAACTTATCAAATTGCGTAGACATTTTGTAGTTTTAAACACTCAAATTTTGATAAAGTTCTTAACGTAATGTGTTTATAACGTTGTGCGTTAATTATTGCATAAAAATTGCACTGTCCGCTTCTTATCGCTAAGGGACTCGGCGTCTATTGTTCTTCGATGAGCCGCTGACCCAAAGCAGGTAGTCGATTGGGATCCGGCGAGAAGTCGACCATATGTTACTGGTAATAAGGTTGCTTACGGGTTGTCACACTTCCTTAAAGTAAACGAACGTCTGTCTTCTATGATATTTTATTTGCGACTAACAATTATAAAACAAAAACATGTGTGCATAGGGAAAGAGTGAAACAGGTGTAACAGTAGTATTTCAGATAGGGAAAAATACTAGATATATCAGAAGGTTTTTTACGCTCCTCTTCTATCGTTACTCGGGGGACAAAGGCCGACGAAATTAACGCCTCACTGAAGCATTCTTATCTCTGGCCTCAAATGCAAAAGTTGCAGTCGGCAGTAAACTTACGAGCTCAATTGGGTGGTCATTCACATGCCCATTCATTTGTTAAAAATTGGAGAAGGCATCCTTCCAGAGGAAAATGGCCAGACGAGTCTTCCAGAAATACTTGATCGTTTCCTCAAAAAATTAACTGATATGTTCAGTATTTGGATAACCTTCAAGTGTACCACATCAGGAAAATTCTTGGTTATGTGAACGTGCTATACTCACTCCAAGAAATGACCAAGTCACTGCAATAAATGAAAAGATTTCGGCCGAAATTCATGGACAGGAAGTGGTTTATACATCATATAACAGCGTCGTTAGTCAAGACGACGCCACCAATTACCCAGTGGAGTTTTTAAGTTCGCTAACTGTAAGTGGCCTCCCTGCGCATGAGATCACTCTCAAAGTAGGTGTTCCTATAATGCTTCTAAGGAACCTTGCTCCACCTAAATTGTGCAATGGAACCCGACTTAAAGTAACTTTTATACAAAGGAACATAATTGAAGCTGAGATTCTCACTGTGTGTGGCTCAGGGGAAATTGTGTTTATTCCGCGAATACCACTCATTCCCAATAACTTCCCTTTCCAATTCAAGTGCACACAATTCCCAGTAGCAGCTTGCTTCGCGATGACCTTAAATAAGTCTTAAGGACAGACCCTTAAGGCAGCTGGTGTTGACCTAAGAGCTAACTGTTTTTCTCACGGCCCATTGTATGTGGCGTGCTTGCGAGTCAGTAATGCAGACAATCTTTATATATTATAGCCCCAGAAGGCAAAACTATGAATGTGGTGTATAAAGATATATTTTGATGTATATCGGTTTTCTGCCTAATAGATACGTTTTTATTTTATTCCACGCGGACGTAGTCGCGGGCAACAGCTAGTAATGAATATAATGATAAAGTATTTATTAATAATCATTCATAGATTCTTTTGCGTTTCAATCATTATATAATTTTTGAATCCCAACTATCAGACCTTAACTAATTTATGAATTGTTTTTTTAAATTTTAAAGTTTTTATAGTGCTAATCTCTGCACTTAAATCTCTTTATGAATTGTTTTCAATCAGTCTAATAATCTGATGCATAACAAAGCCCCTTTTAAACATTGGCACATTTAGAAATACGTCTAATAAATTGCCAAAGCTTTCGTTGGCCATTTCTATATACTTTGAATTATCCGTAGTATTAGTTTGAGTGCTGTTTTCGGTAAGATTTGTGTTTCTCGTATTTCCTTTGTCGTCATCCCAGTCTTGAGAATAATTTTCAAACACGCCCTTCATCGAGTTGTCTTCAGTCAAATTTTGGAGATTTTCTAAAATAGAATAAAAATAGGAATAAAGCAGCTTTTAAATATTACATGAAATATTAAAAACAAAAATTGTTTTTTTTTTATGTTGTTTACATAATATCTGGCACTGCGGTGGTACGCACTTAGTCGGTACCTTGTATAAAAAAGGCCTACCACCTGGTAAAACATTGTTAACATTAGTTAAAATAATCAACAACAAAATATACAAGTTACCTTCTATGCACGGTCGCTTTGTATTTCTCTCCTACTCCATCTTGTTAGTGGGTACATCGCTATTAAGAAGTGCACACAGCACAACACTAGTAATTGTTCTCTTTGTCAGTGGATAGAAAAGTTACACTATGGTCTCAAGAAAATGTATTACAGTAAAAACGGTCAGTGATATCTTAAATAATAATAAATAATATTAATAAAAGGTTGGTTTCCCTCATCTGAGCATTCCTATACCCTTCAGGTTATGGGCCCAGACTGCCCAGAGTGAGAACAGTGCATAAAAGAATTAAAGAATGAATAACCAAGAAGAAAATATAGAAAAACTTACGAACTCTGACAATTTCCACATCTGGAAATTTGAGATAAATATACATGTTTCGGCATCGAATCTGTCGGAAGTGTTGAAAGAAACAGACCCAGAACAGAGAGAAAAACCAGAATTCCGAACTAAGGATGCTAAGGTAAAGAAGTTGATATTGAACTCCATAGATAGAAAACTAAAAGGTCACATCATAAATTGCAAAAATGCATATGAAATGTACAATAAGCTATGTGCAGTATTTGAAGGATCTGAAGAAAGAAACAAGTCTTCCTTATTACAAGATTTCTTTAACTTCAAATTTGAAAACCAGACAATGTCACAGTTGATCACAGATATAGAAAACTTGAGGATGAGATTAAATAATCTTAGCCAAAACATTGATGATGACATGGTGATATCAAAAATATTAACCTGCTTACCAAACCAATATAAATTCTTCATCACAGCATGGGAATCAACACCCGATGACAAAAAGACACTTACCAACTTAACTAACAGACTTTTATCAGAAGAAAACAGATTTACAGAAAGGAAAATTGAGTACAAACAGGTTGCTTTTAAAGCGGAGAATAAAAACATAAAATGTTTTAAATGTCACAAAATAGGCCATCTAAAAAAGGATTGTAAGATGTGCACTTTCTGTAAAAGATACAACCATGAAGAGAAAGATTGTAAGTTAAAAAAACAGCTGTTGTTCAATTTGTAAGAAAAATAATCATACAGAAGAAAATTGTTTCTTTAAGAAAAAAGGTGATAGTAAGAAACACAAAAATGTTGCCTTTTTGACACAAAACTCTGAATCGACTTCATTAAAATTTATAGTAGATTCTGGTAGCACAGTGCATATGACAAATGACCCTAGCATTTTAAGCAATTTCAAAGAAATGGATTCTACAGTTTATGCAGCCAATCATGAAAAAATGAAAGCACAAGGATCAGGTACTGTCCATGGAATGTCATGCGATTTACAAAAGACTTTACTTATACCAGACCTAGCACAAAACCTTTTGTCTGTAAATTGTGTTACCAATAATGATGGTTCTGTTGTGTTCACAAAGAATAAAGTGGAGATTTACAAAAATTCAAATTTAATTTTAACTGGTAAAAAAGAAAATGGCTTATACAGGGTAAATTTAGAACAAGACCTGAAAAACGAAAATAAATCTTTACTTACACAAGTAAAAGGAACAGCATTGGAATGGCATGCAAAACTAGGACACCCAGGTAAATCAGTACTAGAAACACTAACAAAAGTGGCAGACGGCATAAATATACAAGGACCAAAAGTATTACAAGAACAGTGTAAAATATGTGCTGAAGCAAAACAGTCAAGACTACCATTTAATACAGTCAGAACTCGGGCTGAAAGATACCTACAAATAATACATACAGACATCTGTGGTCCCTTTGAGGAGAAGACTCATGATGGATACAGGTATGTATTAACAATAATGGACGACTACAGCCATTTTACAAAAATCTATTTACTTAAAAATAAGAGTGATGCAAAAGAAGAAATTAAAAATTATATTGAAGAAACAGAGCGAGAGAAAAATAGTAAAGTATCGACTATAAGATGCGACAACGGAGGTGAGTATACAAGTAACGATTTTAAAGCATTGTGTCAACAAAAAGGCATAAATTTAGACTACACAGTGCCCTACTCACCACAATTAAATGGGAAAGCTGAACGCCTAAACCGGACATTATTAGAAAAAAACAAGAGCATTACTTTTTGATTCTAAATTGGACAAAGAAATGTGGGGTGAAGCAATATATTGTGCTACTTATATTTTAAACAGACTACCAAGTGATGCCCTGAAAAACAAAACACCATATGAAATGTGGGTTGGAAAAAAAGCCTAATATATCTAATATGCAAAAGTTTGGCTCTACTGTCTATGCAAAACAGTTACATCCAAATGTAAAGAAACTGGATCCTAGAAGCAAGAAACTAATAATGATTGGATACACTAATAATGGGTACAGACTGTGGAATGACAAGGAAAGAAAAATAGAGATATCAAGGGACATAGTGATAGTAGAAAGTGAAATTGAACAACAGAAAGAAAATTATAAGAAAATAAATAATAATAAAAGTGAAAATGATGAAAAAGAGACTACAGAAAACCAGGAAAAGATTATAGAAAAGCAGGAAGAGACAACAGAAGATACCAGAACAGAAGAAAATAAAAATGATGAGACTTTTGAAGATGTAGCATCTGAAACTGAATCAGAAGACACGGAAAGAGAAAGAAACAGACATAATGAAGAACATGGTTACCTAAGAAGAAGCAAGAGAATGAAACACATACCAATACATCTAAGAGACTACAGTTTACTTACTTACAGGGAGGCTGTAAACATCTTAAGAGGGAGAAAACTGGGAGAAGGCTATAAATTCGGAGAAGGAATCCCTGGAAATCAATAATACCTGGGAAATAGTAAACAAAAAAGAGGCAAAAGATAGTAAAATACTTTCAAACAAATGGGTATTCCGTGTGAAAGATAATGGCACTTATAAAGCTAGACTTGTTGTACGAGGATTTGAACAAAACAGTATTGACTACAATGAAATTCCAGTCCAGTTGTCAGTCAGTCAACTTTAAAATCTTTATTTGCACTTGCTGCTTCTAAAGACTATAACATGATGACATTCGATGTTAAGACTGCATTTTTATATGGAGAGCTGGAAGAAAATGTGTATATGAATATACCGGATGGATATGAAAAACAACCTGAAAAAATTTGTCGATTAAAGAAATCCTTATATGGGTTAAAACAAGCTCCTATTACATGGAACAAAAGATTTACAAAAACAATGTTAAAACTTGGTTTAAAAGCTACTAAAACAGATCAGTGTGTATTTACAAATGAAGATAATACAACAATAATAGCAATCTATGTAGATGATGGGCTTGCTTTGGCTAAAGAAAAGCAAACATTAAAAAACATCTTAAATTTCCTAGAAAAGGAATTTGAAATAAAAGTATACAACGATCCTACTACTTTTATTGGATTAGAAGTTAAGAAGACTGAGAAAGGTATAACACTGAAACAAGAAAGCTACATTGGAAACTTATTGAAGAAATTTAGTATGGACGATTCTAAGCCTGTTAATACACCTTGCAATACAGAAAAGAAAACAGAAACGCAAAACACAGATACTACAAATTTCCCATATAGAGAACTGATTGGAGGACTTCTATACGTATCTACAAGAACAAGGCCAGACATAAGTCAAGCTGTAAATGAAGCAATCAGAAAAATAGAAAACCCTACGAAAGATGATGTGATAGCTGCAAAGAAAATACTAAAATATTTAAATGGAACAAGACAGAAAGGAATGTTGTACAAGAAAGGAGGAGATATTTCAAAATTAAATGCATACTGTGATGCCGACTATGCCAATTGTACCAAGACAAGACGCAGTACAACCGGATTTGTGATAATGTTGGCAGAAGGACCTGTGTCTTGGTGTTCAAAAAACAACAACCAATTGTTGCCTTATCATCAACCGAGGCAGAGTATATTGCAGCAGCTGATTGCTGTAAGGAATGCTTTTATTTAAAGTCATTTTTAAAGGAGCTGATTGGAACTGAAGTTGAAATGATATTAAATGTGGATAACCAAAGCGCTATTCAGCTGATCAAAACAGGTTCATTCAATAAAAGATCCAAACACATTGATGTGAGGTACTATTTTATTCATGAAAATTATAAAAAGGGTAAAATTAATATTAAATATTGTCCCACTGATAAACAGACTGCAGACATATTTACAAAACCATTGTTGAATAATAAATTTAATTTTCACGCCCAAAATATTGTCAACTAAATAAGTTCATGATATAGGAATATAACTTAAGAAGCACCTACTTCAAAATCTGTATAATTTAAAATTTTGATAGCATAGAATAACAGGTATTATTTAAGATGTAAACAATCTTAATAATAGGAGAAGGTGTTAGTGGGTACATCGCTATTAAGAAGTGCACACAGCACAACACTAGTAATTGTTCTCTTTGTCAGTGGATAGAAAAGTTACACTATGGTCTCAAGAAAATGTATTACAGTAAAAACGGTCAGTGATATCTTAAATAATAATAAATAATATTAATAAAAGGTTGGTTTCCCTCATCTGAGCATTCCTATACCCTTCAAATCTGAGTAAAATCGTCGTCGTAAGGCTCCGTTTCTGGTTTAAGCTGCGCTAAAAAAATATCGGGCACTTCTTAAAAAATTTTGAACGTAATAAAAATATTTTTTCACTTATAGACATTATTATTATTGCATATTAATAAGTTATCATTTAATTTTAATTCGGCAGATGTTAAACGTTTTAAAAAACGATTTTTTTTTAAGTCGTTATCAATTTAATTCGTCGTATTCACAATAAAAATAATACATTTTAATGTGATACCATATTCTTAAAACTGAAAGCCCGTATTAAATTATTTCAATGTAAAATTGTCTATTCACAAGTATTAGAAATTCAAAATATAACCTTAACAATAATGACAATTTAAAATATTGACAACCACTGCTTAAATTACGAAACAAAATTACCTTTTATTTTAAGCAGAGTTCGCACTTCGTCCCGTTCCAGCATGTAACGTGTCACACGAATCCTAAAACTTTCATCTTCAAGGACTTACCTGATGCTACTCACGTTTGCCTCCGCGAATATTCCGTCCGACGCCCTCTACAGCCACCTTACACAGGCCCTTTTAGCCAGGATCGGCCCACTTTGTGGTTTGCTAGCCTAGAAGACATAATCACACATCCTCCCGAATTGCAACCATACACAACTTTAAAAGCGCAATCATATCTAGATTCTCCGATTCCTTCGAGGAGAAGGTGCAGCGCTTACTAGAAAAGGAACAGTTAGGTGACCGCAAGCCATCTTTGTTCATGCAACACTTGAAGAGTCTGGCTGGGCAATCGTTCCCTGCTGACGATCAATTTGGGCCAATCGGCTTCCCCGGCAGATTCAAATTGTGTTGGCCGCACAGAACATCCAGGGCTTGACGGAATTGGCGGAGATGGCCGACCAGTTGGTGGAGTTGACCGAGAGGCCTACCACCGTGAGCCAGGTGTCGGCGCACCATTCCTTTGAGTTGTGGCGGCGTTAATTTCTGAACGCACCACTTCAATTAAACACTGTAATGAGATCTGGCAACATTGTGACAAATAATTATTATGACGCAAATCTGTAGACATATACGAGGTCTCTCGGTGTTTTTCCACTCAATTCTTTGTTTTAGTTTAATATTCTTTTAAGATTGTAACGTGTTAGAATGTTTAGTATAACTGAGTGATAATAAACCATTATTATTTTACGCGTAGACTTTTATTGGAGTGAAGATTAAAAGTACTAGGTAGTACCCATACTACTACATTGGTGACCGCCTCTTGAACTGAGTGCATCGCAACCGTAAAGGAGTACATTAACGGTGTTAACGTAATTTTTGGAACAAGCTTCAGTGAACATCTTCAGTAAGCAGCATAGTATCACATAACAACACAAGATTACAATTTAATAATTTGTTGTCATCGCCATTACAAGCCGCAGAATTGCATCGATCCGATTGGCTTATCGTGGGCTTATCGTCGAAGCGGGAAATTCAAATCTGGACTTCACTTCGACATACATTGCTGCGTGTCATCGGCGATTCGACGTACATTGCTGCTCCTGCGTAATAAGTATACATTGCGGCATGTTGAAAAAACATGTAGACGTACATTGTTGTTTTTGGTAATTCATTGCGTTTTTGTTTTTTATACAAAAAAATAATCTTCGTGTCGATCTTATCATTCATTCTAAATATTTCGCGTTAGTTTTAATCTTTAATAAGATAATATATTACACATATAAATATATAAATAATTAAAATTAATTAAGTTCTTACAAGTTGTTTTTGGTAGATAATTTAATTTTTTTCTGTGTGTTATGTGTAACTTTACATAATTATTGCCATTGCACTGGGTTGACTGAATTTAATTTTTTTGTAATAGTGTTCAGGTCTCTGTTTTACACATATCAACTGTATTTTTTTTTTGTATTGCCATTTTGTGATTTCTATATTTAGATTAAGGGTGTCTATTGTTCTATTTCTATTGTTTATGTATGTAGTCATAAAAACTGAACATCACTCTTCCACACAGTTTAGCTCCATTAATTCCTTTAAGTAACATTAACTCACTACACAATTATCAGAGATTACCATGACAGATAAAGCTGAACCTTCACCGACTGCTGATCCTAATATTGCTCTACAGATGTTTTTTTTAAGACAGAGCTAGAGAGACTCGCTACAGTACTACATTCCACGCAACAGGAGAATGCTCTTCTTCGTGCACAAATCGAAGGTAAGCCTCTAAAAACAGAGAATACTCCCATAAACGAACTTTCCCCTCAAGTTTGTAAAGTAGCACCCTTTTGGCATCAGAAACCTGCCTTGTGGTTCGCACACATTGAAACCCAATTTCGTGTAGCGGAAATCACAGGGGACCAGACCATGTACGACCATGTCATTGGTCAACTGGATTTTAGGATTACAGCTGAGATTGAGGACATCGTTACAAATCCACCTAGGACTAACAAGTATGAACACCTAAAAACGGAAATCATACGTCGTTTATCACAATCTGAAGAAGAACGTGTTCGACAGCTTCTGAACGATGAGGAATTGGGCGATCGTAAGCTATCCCAGTTCTTAAGACACTTACGTTCTCTAGCTGGGAGCACACTCACGGATGAGAGCATTTTGCGTCAACTTTTCATGCGCCGCCTGCCACAACATCTTCAGGCAATCCTTGCTGCAAGTGCTGACCCACTTGATGATATTGCAATTCGAGCGGACAAAATTCTCGAAGTAGCTCCTAGCCTTGCATCATCTTCGAGCTCGTTTGTACATGCAACTTCTGCATCTTCTTCAGGTCCTACATTTGACCTATGTGCTCTTGCTGCTCAAGTACAACAGCTGTCTGCAACAGTTGCAGCGCTTACTCGAACTCGAGAAAATCATCGTAGTCGAAGTCGAAGCAAGTCTAGGAACCGCACACGATCTGATGGTAAATTATGCCGGTACCATTGGACGTTTAAAGAAAAGGCAAGCAAGTGCGTTAGCCCTTGTTCATGGCAAGCGGAAAACTGCCAAGCCAGTCAGTAGCGACGGCAGCTGATTGTGCTAAACCAGGCCGTCGCTTGTTTTTAACGGACAAAACCAGCAAGGTCAGGTTTTTAATAGACACAGGGTCTGACCTATGCTGCTATCCTCGTAGGTTGCTGGGTGGTCGAGCGTCTCCTACCAAGTATCAACTCAATGCAGCCAACGGCAGCACCATTAAGACATATGGTAGCGTATCGCTAAAACTTAACTTTGGGTTACGGCGAGATTTCCACTGGCAATTCGTAGTGGCGGACGTCAGCACTCTCATTATAGGTTAGGATTTTCTTGCGCATTACCATCTGCTGCCCGACTGCAGCAATAAAAACGTTCTGGATGGAATAACCGGCCTTTCTGTTTCTGCATCTCTTGCCACTACGGAACAGGTTAGCGTAAAAACAATTACAGTCTGTTTTATTGTAAATGAGTAAAGAAGACTTGTTTAGTTGTATAAACTTTATTTGATCACTTACATGATATGCACGTTGGGCGTTGACAAGAATAAGAAGGAAGTAATATCTATGAACGACCCAATATATAGTAATAATCATAGACAATAATGTTACATGCCCCTTTTTTACAAATGAAAATAACTATCGTTGAAATAAAAGGGCGGGAAACTTTGAAAGCTAAGCGCGCGTTTTTTTCTCTAAATCACATTTATTTAATTTTAGTGATAATAATCAGAGAAGTTTTGTGTATATATGTAATTTTTTTTACTTTGTGTAGTTAATTATTAATAGTAATAGTTTAATTTCTATACCTAGGTAAGTTTTATATATTTTATTATAATGAATGAACCCCCTGATCCCGGGGGTGGAGTCCCCGAGGTTGCGTACAATGTAGAAGTTTCTAATGGCGAGTCTTGTATGGACACTGATGCGTCGAATACTCTTATCATTAGAAAACGCTCACGTTTGCAGAAAATTTGCAAACATTGCAATAAACAAAAAGGAGGAGCAGTCATTCTGGTACTAAGAATGACCAAACTAAGCATGCCTGTCATTGCGATAGTGATGAGAACAGCACCATTCTAAATAATGTTGCATCACCAGTAACCAACAGAATCAAAAGAGCCCGAGCAACTTAGTGTCGAATATAGAAAGATTTACCAAAACAGTGACTTATCACCTTATATTATACATGTTCAAAAAGAAGTATCTTCATTTAATGATGGTACTTCATTCCACCCTGTGTCCTTTGGCAATTTTCTAAAAAAAAATGCATTTAGGAATATCATCAATGGCAGTATAAAAAAAATTGGTAGGAACAAGATTTCCCTTGCATTTTCCAATTTTACTGATGCTAACACTTTTATTAATCATCCTTCTTTGTCTACACAGAAATTAAAAGCCTTTATTCCAACCTTCAACATAACTAGGATGGGTATTGTAAGAGGAGTGCCAGCTGAATGGTCCCCAGATGAAATTAAAAATAACATAACTGTGCCAATGGGTTGTGGTGAAATTTTAAAAATAAGACGATTAAATTATAAAACAACTGTTGATGGGTCTCCAGTTTGGAAACCTTCACAGACAGTAGTTATAACATTTGATGGTCAGGTTCTTCCAAAACACATTTATATGTGCTATAATGCTTTATCTGTCGAACTTTACACATATCCTACTATACAATGTTACAACTGCTGTCGATATGGTCACACTAAAATTCAATGTAGGTCCAAACCACGCTGCTTTAAGTGTGGAGATGTTCATACAAGTGACTCTTGCAATAAAGATGATGACTGTGCTTTCTGTTTCCTTTGTTCTGGGTCACATTTTGCTATTAGCAAATCATGTCCTGAATGGGCTAGACAAAAACAAATAAAATTGACCATGGCACAAAACTGCATCTCATATGCAGAGGCTTCCAAAATGCTCCCCCCTGTCACTAAGTCTTATGTTGACATTCTTAAATCTGTTCCCTCTAGCACATATTCAGCTGAGTCTATGAGGCCACAACATTCTTTGTCATCACATATTAACCAACCATTGAAAAACTCATATAAAAAGACAGTTTCTTTAAAAACTCGACCTCTTCCCCATTTCAACAAAGGCTATGACAAAGCAGCTCATCAAGCTCTAATTAAGGACTTTGAAATGCCAATGTCGTCTAACGGATGTGCATTAACACCCAATGGGAATGAAAAACAAGACATATTTACAGATGTTGTAATTCCTTTAATTAATTCTTTGTTACTAAGTAAAATAATTTCACCGAACAACGTTGCTCAAACATTTGATATTCTTAAACAAATTCTTAACAATGGACAATCAAGCCAAAGTTATACAATGGAATTGCAGGAGCATAGTTAATAAAAAAAGTGAATTGATATATTTGATTAACAAATTTAATCCTTTCCTTATCTCTCTTTCGGAGACTTGGCTGCGGCCAAATTTATCATTTAATATGCAAGGATACATTTGCCATAGAAAAGACAGATTGGATGGATATGGTGGTGTAGCAATCTTAATTAAAAAAACTGTTATTTTCACGTATGTTCCACTGCCTCCACACTCTGATAACTTTTCGGCAATTGCGATTTCATACAATAATGTTTGTTATGTATCTATTTATGTTCCTCACCCATCTCAACAAGTTTTAAATGAAGTTAATCATCTCTTATCTTCACTGAAAAAGCCATTTTTGGTTATGGGTGATTTTAACTGTCATCATCAATCCTGGGGTAGCTCTTTTTCTAATCCTAATGGAGATCTAATGTTAGATATCCTTGATCATCATAATTTATGTGTTCTAAATACTTCAAAGCCGACAAGACGTACAGAACCGAATGAGAGTGTGAGTGCTGTAGATTTATCTATATGTACTCCCAATCTTTCTTCTGTTCTAGAGTGGGACATTTTGTCTTCTACTTATGGCAGTGATCATTTTCCAATAATTATTTCGTTTCCTTTCTATAACCTTCCAAATCAAAAAGTTCCGCGTTCACGTATGAAATACAGATTAAGTACTAAAGGCTGGCATACTTACAAAAGCAACACACTACAGAACGTTTTCTACCTTGCCAGATGTCCAAAAATTTTATGAAATTGACTCCTATAATTCTTTTGTAAATTTTCTTAATAACGCTGCGGAACAAGCTTTTCCTTTAAAAGAAAATACCTACCAAAAAGCTTCACCCCCGCCATGGTGGGATAAAGAATGCTCTGAAGCTGTTAAAAAAAGAAAGACTGCAGAAAGACAATATTGTTCATCTATGACATCAGAAAATTTTGAAAGTTTTCAAGTTATAAGTACCAACACACACAAAATTTTAAAGATGAAGAAAATCGAAGGGTGGAAAAATTACTGTTCATCGATCTCTCCTAATACTAATCCTTCAGTTCTCTGGCAAAATATCAGACGATTCAGATGTAGTAAAATTAGTTCTCCCTCAATATCTCTTCCAATAGATCTTGCTGAAGATTTTACAGACCGACTTGCCCCCCCTTTTGCTCCAGAATTTCGCCACCCAAATTTAGAGTGTAATTTAAACGATCACTCCGAATTAGCCTCGCAGTTTTCTATGTCAGAATTAAAAGGCATATTATCATATCTTAAGGATTCTGCCCCTGGGGAGGATGGTATTATATACTCTTTTATTTCAAATTTAGACGAAAAAATTTTGTCTTACTTTTTAAATCTTTTAAATTCCATAATAGCAACTAGCAATATACCAAAGTCTTGGCAAACACAGGAAATCATTGCTATTCTTAAACCCGGGAAACTTTCTACTGAGGCCACATCTTACAGGCCAATAGCATTATCATCTGTAATAGGTAAGCTTGCAGAACATTTAGTGAAAAACCGGCTTGAATGGCTTGCTGAAAATAAAAATATAATAGCAAGCAGTCAATTTGGTTTTAGGAAAGGAAGAGGTACGATAGATAGCTTGAGTATTTTAACTACTGATATAAGACTGGCGTTCACAAATAATAATTTCCTTCTATCTGCGTTTTTAGACATAAATTCTGCATATGATAGTGTTCTTCCGCATCTGTTACGGCAGAAATTAATTGATTTAAAAGTTCCAAAAATATTCATTAACTTCATTTATAACATGTTATATGAGAGGACTATACATATTTTTTTAGAAAATGGACATAAAATATCCAGGACGACTTGGAAAGGATTACCCCAGGGCTCTGTTCTTAGTCCGTTACTCTATAATATATACACATATGATTTAGAACATTTCCTTAATGGGTCTGCAAATATTCTACAGTATGCAGATGATTTACTTCTGTATGTTTCGGATGAATCTGCTCATAAAGCTTGTGAGTGCTTAAATTACTCTTTGCGTCTATTGAGTATTTGGAGTGAATCAAATGGTCTTGAATTGTCTGCCTCTAAAAGTACCACTGTAGTATTTTCCAGAAAACGTGTTCTTCCAAAAATCCACATTTCTTATAAAAATAGTCCAATTCCAGTTAAGAATAATGCAAAATTTTTAGGTCTAATATTGGACTCAAAACTTACTGGCATTCCGCATTTCGATTATGTAGTAGCAAAATGTGAACGTCAACTAAATATGTTAAGATGCCTTTCTGGTGTATGGTGGGGTGCGCACCCCATCTCCTTAAAGTTAGTTTACAACGCTATCATTAGAAGCATTGTAGATTATGGTACATTTTTATTGGAACCTTGTAACGCATCTGGTCTTAAAAAAATCGATTTAATTCAATCAAAAGCTTTACGAATAATATCTGGTGCAATGAAATCCAGTCCCATTAATGCTCTTCAATTAGAATGTGGAGATCCGCCGCTCCACTTAAGAAGACAATATTTAGCTGATAGATTCCTGTTTCGTTGTTTACAATTTTTAAACCATCCTTTAATAACAAAACTACAAACCTTATGTCAAGTCATTAATTCATCTTCGTATTGGAAACTCAAGGAATTGCCATGTCTTGTTAAAAGTTACCAAAAATATCTTGCTATTGAAGCCCCCATGTATCGTTCCAAAACTCTTCCACTGTTTGAAACCGATTATAAAATCTTGACTCTTACACCCTCCATAAAACTCAATGTTGGAATAAAAAAAGATGAAATAGAGATTCATACAGCTTTTAAATTCATTATTGAAAATAACTGGGAGAATTGGCACTATATATATAGTGATGCTTCTAAACATACCAATAATAGTTGTGTTGGGGTTGGAGTATTTCATTCTCAGTATAATATTGTACAAAAAATTAAATTACCTCCTGAATCATCAGTATTTACTGGGGAATGTTTTGGTCTATTTCGCGCAGTAGAATATATATTATTAACAAACTTATGTAAAGCTATAATTTTTACGGACTCTCTAAGTTCTTTACAAACATTAGCACATTTTCCGCTTAAATCAAAATGCCAATATCCTATAATTTTAGAAATAAGAAAATTGTTATACAAATGCCAAGTTAAAAAACATTACAGTAGTTTTTGCATGGATTCCCGGGCATAGCGGCATTAAAGGAAATGAAAAGGCAGACGAGTTAGCAAATGAAGCCGTGTTAAGCGGTGATATATATCCTTACACTAATTATTGTCACGATCTTCTTTCCTTGTCGAAGCGATATTTGAAAGAGTCCTGGGAACATTACTGGACATCTCCTAGCCTAGTGAAAGGAAAATTCTACTCCTCAATTCAACCGACAATTCCAAATAAGCCTTGGTACACTCAAGTCAATTTAAATAAATATTGTACTAGTTCTTTAATTCGTTTGCGATTAGGTCACTGCTGTTCTCCGTCTTTTCTGTTTAAGATTCATGTTGTAGATACTTCTTTATGTGCTTGTGGAACGGAAGAAGGAAATTTGAACCATATTTTCCTTTCTTGCCCATTATATGACCGCTCCTCTCTTTTTACTGATCTTCTATTGCTCCGGATACCTTTTCCTATTAATATACCATTCCTTTTAGCATATAACGACCCTTGTGTATATAAAACATTAGCTTCATTTATTCAGAAAAATGCTATAAAACTATAGTATAATTTGGTTAATAGGTTTATATATATAAATGTATGCGTATGTATGTGTGTATATATGGGTATATATATATATATATATATATATATATATATATATATACATATATATGTGTGTATATATGTATATATATTATGTGTATTTGTGTAAATACGATATTAATAAAACTAAATATTCTGTAATTAATAATACTTTATCACATTGAATATATGTATCGTAAATCTTCTTGATTATTTTCCTTTTTCCAAATTCCGCTTCCTAGTCCTGTTGAAATAAATTTATATTTCAACAAAACCACTGTTTCCTTCCTTTTACTTGTCATTGGCATAAAGGATAACAAAATGCCACAATAAAAAAAAAAAAAAAAAAAAAAAAAAAAAACTATCGTTGACATTTGACAATGACAAGTAATTTGTTTATGTTTGTTAACAATTTTTAAAAACAATTAAATTAACAATCAAAGCTTAAGACTAATGAAATGAGGGAAATATCTTTTATTGACTAACATATAGTTTTAAGTTTTAAATACATTTCCCTAAAAGTGAAATGAATGTGACAATCTTATACAATGAAATACAATGAAGTGTTTACAAACTTATTCTTATAACTTTGAACTAAAATACAAATTATAAATATAACACATTTCTTTTCTTTATTAATTTTCCTCGACTACTATACTTAGGTGACTGAGTATTACTATGATTTACATTTTCTTTTGACTTAAAATAACTTGTTACAATCATACTATCATCCTCTTTATCTAACAAAGAATTATTTGACATATTAATATTACTAGGCTTAGTGTGATTGTCTGACTCTGATGGTATGTATGCTGATTGTGATGATTGTTTGTTGTATCTTTGACGGATGTGTTGTGAATTCCTTCTGTAAGTAGTGCCATATTCATCTTTGACAATATATGAACGGGGAAAGTTGGACTTTGAGACAATAGTACCTCTTGACCAAGAAATACCTTTAGGATTCTTTTTGAAATATACTAAATCTTTATCATTAAAATCTGAATACTGATGAGAATTTTTATCATAATAGAACTTTGATTTATCTATGTTTTTGTGTTTGTTTTTTGAATGTATTGAAAATTTTACAACTTTAGGTTTTAAATTAGCTATTTTAGAAGGTAATTTGGTTCTTAGCTGACGCGACATTAACAGTTGTGAAGGGGAATTTATATTTCCTCTAGGTGTTGTTCTGTGTTGTAAAAGTCCTAAATAATAATCTGTATTTGACTCATCACATTTTCTAAAAATATTTTTTATAGTTTTAACAGAAACTTCTGCTAGACCGTTTGATCTGGGGAAATGAGGACTTGACATTATGTTTTGAATATCCCAATCATATAAGAAATTTTTAAAATCAGCTGAATTATAAGGGGGACCACCATCACTGACTAATTGTAAAGGAATTCCATGTCGAGCAAATAGTGATTTTAATTGTGTAATTACTATTGAACTTCTACTATCATTGTTCAAATAAGCTATTTCAATGTAATTTGAATAGTAGTCTACAACTAATAAGTATTTCTTTCCTTTATAATCAAACAAATCAGTTTTTGCCATGGATATAAAGGTTGTTCATGTGACAGGAGTGGTTCTTTTATTTTATTAGGACTATACATAAGGCATACATCACATTGCTTTATTAAGTTATCGATTTCATGATTCATGTTTGGCCAATAAACTGTTCCTCGGGCTAAGTTTTTTGTTTTTTCCATGCCCTGATGAACTTCATGTAAAATAGAAAGAATTTCTCGTCTCATTGATGTTGGAATTACTACTGACTGAGACTTAAAAATTATATCTTGAATAATATGTAAATCTTCTTTTATATTCCAATAAGAAAGAACTTTTGGATCACAATTTTGTTTGCTATTAGGCCAACCATTTTTACAATATTCTTTTATTTTTTGTAAAATTATGTCATTATTCGTATGAAACAATATTTTATCTAGTTTTTCTTTAGTTATAGCTAAATTTGAGGTAAGTAAATTGACATGAATTTCTATATTGTCCTCTAGTTCTTCTAAACTTGTTAAGTCTTTAATTGAATTGTCTACTGAGGAACGTGAAAGTGTATCTGCAATATACATTTCTGTGCCTTTTTTATAAGTAACAATTAAATGGTATGCTTGTAATGTAATCATCATTCTTTGCAATCTAGTAGGAACATCTGACAGAGGCTTTTTAAAAAGTGTAACTAATGGCTGATGATCAGTTTCTACGAAGATAGGTTTACCAAATATATATTGGTGGAATTTTTTGCATCCAAAAACTATAGCATATAATTCTTTTTCAATCTGAGCATATTGCTCTTGACAAGAAGTTACTGACTTTGAGGCACATGCAATAGGAATTTTATCATGAAATATTACTGCTCCTACAGCATTTTTTGAAGCGTCTGCTGACATTCTTATAGGCTTATTTATATTATAATGAACTAATACTGGAGCCTGACATATTAATGATTTTAATTTTATAAATTCTTGCTCATGTGACTCTGTCCATTGCCATATATTTTGTTTCTTAAGTAAAGCTAGAAGTAAATTAGTTTTTTCTGCTAAATTAGAAATGAAGCTACCTAGATAATTTATCATTCCTAAGAAGCGTTGAAGCTCTTTGACATTTGTTGGACTTTTCATATTAATTATAGCTTCTATTTTAGACTTATCAGGGGAAACACCATTTTTATTAAAAATATGTCCTACATAGCACACTTCACACATAGGGACTCCAAAAGAACATTTTGTTTTATTAAATTTTATGTTTGCTTCTTGGGCCCTTTTAACACGTTCATTACCACTACGATTTTCATGATGTCTTCTCAGATGCCGCCTACATTTTCCGGTGGACTCACCAGGTGAGTCGCCGGCACTGCTATATAAATTGAATCGACTCGCCACGCGAGTTCACTGGCACTACTTATGGTAAATTCTATGTTTTGTTATTTTTGTGGCCGTCACAGTGTACAACGCAATTAAAAAGTGTTTTAGGACTTGTCTTTTTTCTTTAAAAAGTGTTTTAGCTTGTAAAAATGGCAAAAAACTCTTCGGATAAAAAAAAAGGTAAGTGTGTTTCGTAATTTAAGCAATGGTTGTCAATCTTTTTAACTGTGGTTACTGTTAAGGTTATATTTTGAATTTTGTAATATGTACTTGTAAATAGACAATTTTACCCTGAAATACGGGCTCTCAGTTTTAAGAATATTGTATCAGATTAAAATATATAATTTTTATTGCGAATTTAATTGATAACAATTAAAAAAAATAGTTTTTGAAAACGTTTAAAATCTGTCGAATTAAAATTAAATGATAACTTATTAATATGCAATAATTATAGTGTCTTTAAATGAAACAACATTTTTATTACGTTCGTTTATTAAGAAGTGCCTGATATTTTTTTAGCGCGGTTTGTGGCAGAAACGGAGCCTTACGACGACGATTTAACTCAGATGGAGGAGGAGAGACCTACAAAGCGACCATGCATAGAAGGTAACGTGTTTGTTTTGTTATTGATTATTTTCATTTTACTTATCTTAACAACGTTTTACCAGGTGGTAGGCCTTTTATGCTAGGTACGACTACCTGTGGTGGACACCAGCAGTGCCAGATATTCAGCCGCCAAATAGTAATGCTCTGTTCCTGTTTGAATGGCACTGTAGCTAGTGAAATAACTGGGCACATGAGACTCAAGAACTGACTTCTCACATTGATGAGCGCAGTGCAGTGCATCCAATGACTGTAAATCAAAGCAATGGGTAGCACTGCAACTGTTATGAGCTGGCATGACGCTTACCATCGTGTGAATGTCCAGCACGTCTCATCACTTGTTTACATAAAAAACATGTAATATTTAAAAGCTGCTTTATTCCTATTTTTATTTTATTTTAGGAAATCTCCAAAATTACACTGAAGACAACTCGATGAAGGTTCTGTTTGAAAATGATTCTCAAGACTGGGATGACGACAATAATAACTATCAAACATGTGACATTTCAACAAATACGAAAAACTTAAATCTTACTGAAAGCAGCACTCAAACTAATACTACAGGTGATAATTCTAAGTATATAGAAATGGCCAACGAAAGCTTTGGCATTTTTATTGGACGTGAACTTGCCAATGTGCCAATGTTTAAAAGGCGCTTTGTTATGTATCAGATTATTAGACTGATTGAAAACAATTCATAAATTAATAATTAAGGTCTCTGATAATTGGGTTGAAAGTTATGTAATGATAGAAACGCAAAAGAATCTATGAATGATTATTAATAAATACTATCAATATATTGATTAGTTTTACTTATTAATTTAATCCACAAGACTGAGTCTAAATGCTGCTATGTTAATGAATAATAATTTGTGATATTGTGTTTGTTAAGTGGTGGAAATTAGTTAAGTAAATAAAACATTATGTAAATCAACTTTTATTTTTATAACACAAAACAATTTAAATCAACATTTTTAGGCAACACAAAAATTTTTAGTACGATCTTAAAGGCTTTTACTAGTAAGTGATGCTAGTGGATGGTATAAATGCTCTTAATATTTATGGTGCGGTCTAAAACACTCAATACACAATCCTGGCTGACCTGGGCAATCTTCGCATGCGAATGCAGTTTGAACCCTTTTTTTAATGTGCGCCAACATTGATTACAACGCCTTCTCTTTGTTTTGCCGTGGGTATCTTTTGGTAGTTTCATAATACAATGAATTTTATTCATTAAAGGCCTTTGTAATGTGGGAGGCAAATGAGGTTCTATTATTGACTTAATTACACTTAAGCGGAAATCATACAATGTTAATTTTTTTGAATTGTATTTGTTATATAATAAAAAGGAGTTGACCAATAGAATTTGCATAACATGTATGATTACCTTTTTATACCATCGCAACGATTTGTGCTCGCATGAATAATAAGACAACATTTGGTCATGTCGATCGATTGCTTTCATACATTTATTGTATTTAATAACCATTTGTGGCTTTAATTTCAAAGTACCCCGTCGATTTCGCGTGAGTTCTAAATCCCCATTATATTTACTTGATATAGCCCTTATTTCTCTTTGGTCTATCCATTTTAATACACAAACATTATTCTTGTGAACAATGCATAGTTCTCCTTTTTTTAATTTCGCGGATTCAATTTCTTTTGGATTATTTTTTCTCTTCTGACGAAGCGTACCTGTGCAAAAGGTTTTATTAGAAAATAATTTTTCAACTAAACTGACGCTTTAATGTGCACAGGTCACTACTTTCATCATCTAATTTTATAATCCAGTATCCTGAGTTAGCATCTAATTTAGAAAATATTGTAGCACCGGCTATTTTAGAACGTAAGTCATCAAATGTAGGATAAGGATAATGAGGTCTTTGAATTGCTAAATTTAAATTTCTCGGATCTAGGCATATACGTAATTTACCATTAGGTTTTTGTACTAGAACAATAGAACTCACCCATTTAGTTGGTTTTGTCACTTTTTCAATAACATGTAATTTTTCCATTTTATCTAACTCTTGTTTTAATCTATCTCTAAGAGAATAGGGAATCCTACGAACTGGGCAGATTTTTGGAGGAATACTAGGATCAACATCTAAATGTGCTTCTTTGACTAAACATCCTGACCCTGTGAACATTGACGAATACTCATTAAGAATGTTTTGTACTGACCTTGACTGTTGTTGCTTATTTTCTGTTAAAGTAAATAATCTTTGTACTATACCCATTTTCTCACAACTTTTCCATCCTAAAATTGTCTGGCAATTGCAATCCGCAATAGTAAATTGTAAGTTATTTATCAAACCGTTAGTGAATTTACATTCTAAATTACAAATACCGATATTTGGAATTTCTTCGCCTGAAAAAGAATATATGTTATTATGTGTGTGTTAAAAAATAGGTATTTTTGTGTTTGTGGCTGAACAAAGTGTTTCAAAAGTTTGTTTAGACATTACATTTGTATCAGCACCTGTATCTATCCGACATTTTAATATATATCCATAACAGTCCACATCAATTTGCCAATCCTGATGTGATTTATTGATAGCGCTAATTATAAAGTTATTATTTTCAAAGGGTGAATTGTTACAGACAGTACTTACTTTATTAAGTTTAGGTTTGAAAAAACAGCAATTGGCAAAATGATTTGGTTTTTTACATGTTATACAAACTTTTCCCATTGCTGGACATTTAAATCTATGAATTTGACCACATCGGGAACATTGTTTCTTATATTGACTTGTCTGGCTGCGACTACTTGAAATGTTTCTTGATGCTGATGACTGAACGATTATCCCTTCTCCCTATGCTTCTTGAAATCCTTTTTGGCTGATATTTTGCGATATTTATATTTAATTGTTGACTATTTTGTAACTTTTCTGACCTATTTTGTGACATTTCTATGCTTTTTGCTATATTTACGGCATTTTCTATTTCCAACTTGTCCTTTTGTAACTCGCATGAATGACTTAGGTTGGTCAGACTTGTGACATATTCATCGATTGTTTCACCTTCCTTTTGTGTTCTTGTGAAAAAATTAAATCTTTCGACGGTCACGTTTTTGCATGGATTAAATTTTGCGTCGAATTTGTCAAACACGTGTTTTAAGGTTAATGAAGGATCTGCTCTGTTAATATTGAATGAATTAAATACCTTTAATCTTTCGTCGCCGATTGCGTTTAAAAGGATTGCGACTTGTTTGGTTGGTGATCGGTTGTCAAGCTCGTTTGCTTCCATAAAAATTTCGAACTTTTGCTTCCATGTCCGCCATCTTTCACATATTTGTCCGTCGACAATGAGAGGTCGTAGCGTGTTTGAAATTATAATGTTCGACTGATCTGCCATTTTATTTCTTCTTGTATTTGTATTAATTTTTCACTTCTGACAACATGTTTTATTGTAAATGAGTAAAGAAGACTTGTTTAGTTGTATAAACTTTATTTGATCACTTACATGATATGCACGTTGGGCGTTGACAAGAATAAGAAGGAAGTAATATCTATGAACGACCCAATATATAGTAATAATCATAGACAATAATGTTACACAGTCGATGCGGAATCACGGTTCAATAAAATTCTCGCCGAATTTCCATGTATAACACGGCCTCCAGGACTTCACAGAGACATTAAACATTCGACGGTACATTACATTAAAATGACAGATGGCCCACCAGTGTCATGTCGGCCACGTCGCCTCGCACCGCATAAGCTGGTGATTGCTAAACGTGAGTTCGATGAGATGCTTGTTAATGGCACCGCAGGCTATCCAAAAGTCCGTGGGCATCTCCACTGCAATTGGTGCCCAAGAAGGATCTGGTTTCTTGGCGACCATGCGGTGATTATCGTTGCTTAAATGCGCGAACCATCCCAGACCGCTATCCGTTGCGTCATATCGGGGATTTTAGTAATAACATCGCTGGATCTACTGTCTTCAGTACGCTTGATCTGATAAGAGCTTACCAACAGATACCAGTCAACGACGAAGACGTATGTAAAACGGCGATCACGACTCCTTTTGGATTATTTGAATTCCCGTACATGACCTTCGGATTGCGCAATGCGGGACAAACGTTCCAACGCTTTATGGATGAGGTTTTGCGGGATTTGGATTTTTGTTTTCCGTATATCGATGATATACTCATATTTTCCCGCAATGAAGAAGAACACGCTTGTCATCTTCGCATCCTCTTTCAGAGGCTAGCCGATTACGGCATTGTCGTAAATCCTGCTAAGTGCGTTCTGGGAGTAGACAGTGTCATCTTTTTAGGATACCGCGTTTCTAAAGACGGTATAAGTTCTCCGCCTGAACGGATAGCCGCATTACAGGAGTACCGTCTCCCTAAGACAGTGCAGGGTGGGTCTTCGTAGGTTCCTGGGTATCTTCTTCTTCTTCTTTTCGAGTCAAAATAGCTAGTTAGATCTTGTTCGACCAGTATTTGGCCACATCCACCGCAGCAGAGTTGGCTTCAAGCAGGTCTTCGTAGGTGCAGGAGGAGGGACACAACGGGCATTGCAGCAGATGGGCCATAGTTTGGACCTCGCCACAGTGACATGTATTGTTGTTGGAGAAACCCCACTTCACCAGGTTATCCTGGCATCTTCCTACACCAGATCGAAGTCTGTTTAGGGACTTCCAAACTGCCCAGGGAAGATCACCACCCGGGGGGAGCCTCTCAACAGGAGGCAAACTTGCAGGGTGTTTAGGAGGGTACTTTTTATTCTACCGTTCCAGCCTAGCTTTTGGAGCGAGCCTCTCATTTAAGCTAGGCTGTCTGAGAAAGCTGTTACGGCTCTTTAGACGTGGTGGTGGTGGAGTCTGGCTGTGAAGTGGATGCCTGCTATCATACTTCTGTTTATGCCTCTCCACACTGCAAGCCACTTCTCGACGAACACTTGGCGGTGCTATACCAGCCAGGCTATACAGTTCGTGCAAAGGAGTCGGTTTCAGAGTCCCGGTAACCACCCGACATGCGGCATTTAGGGCAACATCGACCTCTTTGGCATGAGCAGAGCGTGCCCAAACTGGGCATGCGTATTCGCCTGCCGAGTAGCATAAAGCTAAGCTACTCGTCCGTAGTACATGAGGTGATGCACCCCATTGGGAAGAAGTGAGGCGGCGTAATATGTTGTTTCTTGAGCTTTGGACCTCAGTTTGCGACAGTTTTAGATTAATTTGAATATAACATTTTTATTTCATGCCCTATTATTAAGTCGTATATTTTTTGCATTTTAGTATACCTATTTATGAACATGGATAGCAAACCAAAAAAATCGAAAACATATCATTTCAATGAAGAATGGGAAATTAACTATTTTTTTACGATGGTGAATGATAAATGTTGCTGCTTAATATGTCTTAGCTCGATAGCCATTGCTAAAAAGGGTAATTTGGAGAGACATTTCTTATCTTTACATAACAAGTATCAAACAGATTATCCCACCAAATTCCGAATTACGAAAACGTAAAGTTCGGGATCTTAAAACTCAATTAACAAATCAACAAAATATTTTCAAAAAGCCAATATTGAAGTCACAAGCAGTAACAACTGCATCCTTCAAAGTAAGCTATCTATTAGCTAAAAAGTGTAAACCATTTTCTGATGGTGAATTTGTAAAGGAAATGTTCTTGGAAATCTCGGATTCCCTTTTTAATGATTTTAAGAACAAGAGCGAAATTACTGCTGCAATTCAAGATCTACAACTGTCCCGAAACACAGTGACGCGACGAATCGAAAAGATGGGTGGAAATTTAAAGGAACAGTTACAAAATGATATTAACAGATGCTCTTGTTTTTCTCTTCAATGTGATGAATCGACAGATATAAGTGATACTGCACAGTTACTTGTTTTCATTCGTTTAGTTTTTGAAGATTTTACATCTAAAGAAGAATTGTTGGGTATGATTTCTTTGAAAGAAAGGACTAGAGGTGTAGATATATTCAACGGGTTTAAAAGTCTGCTTAGGGCGCTTTTAGTGTCACGCGGATTTGCTCACGCACGCGGGATTGGACCGCATGCGTAGCATCCGCAAAGAACAATTTCATATAGGTATCTATTGTAAAGCGTGATAAACGCACGCGGGACGCGGGGCGCTGTGCGGGGCGTCACCCCGGTGCGGGGTATCCGCATGCGTAAGCGCTGCCTACAACTTCAGTGCCCATTTTAGAGTCGAGCGGGGCGCACGCGCCGTATTGTACTACCGAAATGAAAATCGATACAGAACGAGTAATCATTGAAGTTCATCTGCGGCCCGTTTTGTGGGATAAACGCAATGAATTATACAAAAACAGGGACGCGAGGGAGGCTGCATGGAGAGATATTTTGAAGGAATTGGCACCTAACTACGAAAATTTGAGCGAAGAGGAAAGAAAAGAGGCGGGTATGTGTTTGGTTCATTATTTTATTTATACAAGCATCATTACTTTATTAATATAAGCATAATTATTTAATTCACAAATAACATCAAAAAACCTTCTAAAACCTTTTGAGTTTAGTTAATTAATTATATATCGGTGTTGCCAGGAGACTTTTCCTTCATTGATAAAGTAATCTGCAAATATATCTCTGATATTACTTGCCGACGTATTACTACTTTCAGTCTGCTGCCTGGGTAGTGGTCCCGTAAAACCATTTGTGACAAATGTATGGCTGACCTTGTAGCCATCCCGTTTCCTTATGAAATTGTGAAGTACACATGCCGTCTTGACTATTAATTGTGCTAGATCTAACTTGACATTCATGGATCTGTGAAATATTCTAAATTTATTTGACATAATTCCAAAAGTGCATTCTATGTACCTTCTAGCTCTGGACAGACGGTAATTAAATATTTTCTTTTTGTAAGGTAAATTATCACGAGCATAAGGCCGCATCACATGTGATGATAAACCAAATGCCTCGTCTCCCACTATCACGAACGGCAACTTTGCTCTTACACTAGATGGATAAGCTACTTCGGGGCAAATAATAGGCAACTCTTGCGGGTCAGGGATACCCAACGTGTTACTTTCCAGTTTCGTATACAATTGACTCCTTCTAAAGATGGTTGAATCGGCGTTGCTTCCACTGGTACCGACATTAATATATGTAAAATTATAATCAGCATCACACATTGCGAGGAGCACTACAGAATAATATTTCTTATAATTAAAATTATAGTGATCCACTGTGCGGCGGCCGAATCACTCTTATATGTTTTCCATCAATTGCACCCAAGCAATTAGGAAAATTTGTATATGTGAGAAATCCCTCTGCGATTTCTTTCCATTTGATCCCATTAAGCTGTGGAATACATTCAGACTTTAGTTCAATCCATATTATGTAACAAACTTGTCTTACTATTTCGCTAATTGTTGCAATTCCAATCACATAGGAATAGTGTAGATCAGTGAATGTATTACCAGTTGCCAAATATCTGAAAACAAAAACAATATATTAATAATATGATAACATAATATATTAATAATGCTGACATCAGACATAAGACAGCATGCACCGCTCGAATTTTACTTCAGAAGAAAAATAAATACCCTTAAGGTGAAAGGGCACGGAAGTAGCTAGCGCTAGAAGTTTTTAATTCGTTTTAACTACAGTACTATAGCTACGTTAGATTTCTATGATTTGCCGAAAATTTTATCATAGGGGGGTATTTATGCAGTTATGATTTCATATGAAAAGTTCGAAGTATAGTTATGTATCTCATATCTGCTAAAAGTGGCCACTTTTAGCAGATTTGAGACACATAACTATGCTGTAAATATTTTATAAGAAATCTTCTCTGTATAAATTAACCCCTATGGTAAAATTTCCGGCAAATGAAAGGAATCTAATAAATATATATAATATAATATAATGAAATATCGTTTATTTCAGGCAATATTTACATTACAAGATGTCCTCCTTCCGGAAGTTTTCACCTTAATTTTGATGATGGCAAATTTTACTGTAACAAATAAACAAATTGCCCGATTCAATCCGGTGTTTTTCCAAAAATCCTTAAATGAAGTTCTAATTATTTTTGTAAAAAATGAATTATTTCGTCGATGTCTGCGCCGCGCCGCCCCGGCCGCGCCGTCTGCGTCTAGTATAAGATTCACTTTGCGCTATCGTTCGCGGCGAAATTGACCGGCCTGCGCCGGCCCGCCGTTTGCGTTGCGCCTAAGGGTACTTTTCCTTCAACTGCGGCCTTATTTTTCCACTCTGTATAGGTATATATATATTGCTTGATTTATCTAATGCTTCATGAGACAGTGTAAAGTTGACAACATGTGTGAATTAAGGAGGGCCTTTAATCGAATGCAGTTAAATTTCCAACTAATATCAGATTTGTACACACGGCCACAGATCAAGCTTCCCAAAACCAGTATAAACAGGACTCATGCGTTGTTTATTATCGTAGACGACTCGGCGCCCGGCGAGGCCCTAGCAAGTTCCGTTTATTGGTACTGGTTTTGGGTAACTTGATCTGAAACTGTGTGTACTTTTGCCACTTACTTATTATATTTTGTCATTTCAGACAAGAAAATACAACAACGCTGGCGAACAGCAAGGGACACTTACCAGAAAGACAAGATATCTGAAAAAAATCAGCCATCCGGCTCTGGGAGTAAGAAGAAGAAGAAGAAATATTCTTACTATGACATTTTGACTTTCTTAGACAGTACAACGGAAACTGCTGGAGAAGAGTCACTCTGTGAAGAAATGTCTGAACAAAGTAATTTAGAAACACCTAATGAGTCCACGCAACCAGATACTTCACGTCAAGAAAGTTCTCACCCAACATCAAAACAAAAACAAGTAAAATCTAAAAAGCAAGCACCATCTGAATTTGAGGCACAGTTATTAGAATGCTTAAAGTCTAATCAACTGGAGCTAGAAAGTGAGGATTTGGCTTTCTTTCAGTCTCTGCAGCCTTCATTAAAAAGATTCACTAGATATCAAAAACTAATGTTCAGAACAAAAGTGTTAAATATAGTTATGGAAATGGAAAGTCAAACACAACCTGCATACTACAGTCCCATACCTACAACAAGTTCTAGTGCTTTTACTGAGCTTGACAGTTTGTCACCGATAAATCAAGATTACCAAACCAATAGTATAATCCAGGATACTTCGAGTCTTAACGACAATGCTATTAGTTCTGCTGCAGTGAATGACAATGAAACTCTTATTTCGACTGAAAGCGGCCTGTTTAATATCACGTCTTATGACGTAATTTATACCCCAGCAACAACATCATCTACAGGCGAAAGTAATGTCAACGCTCAGGATACAAATTTACAAAGAAATGAATGATGTAAAATTTGATTTTTTAATTTATGAATAAAACTCTTTTTTATTAAAATGAGTACGATTAACTTTTTTTCTCCAGTTTCTCTCTAATTGTTTGTTTAGTCATATGAGTGCGGTTGTACACACGGCACAGATCAAGTTACTCAAATCCAGTATAAGCGGGACTCCGACGGGTTACCTAAGTATGATAATACGCAAGGCGCGAGTTCCATTTATGCTGGTTTTGGGTAACTTGATCTGTGGCCATGTGTACTTTATCAGATAAAAAAAAGGATTGTGTATGTAGGTTGAACGTACCAATCCCAAACCAATTAAGGGCTTTTTTTGACTTTAAATTACTGTCATGTGCAAACCTATAACTTTTATCTATATTATAATAAGTAGCGTGTGATGAAAGGTAGGAATGATTCCACTTTAATGGCGACATTTTATGAGTGAAATAATCTTATTTAATGAAATTTCAACATGAAATTGAATGAAATTATGAACAATGAAATTTCAGAGTACATGACAAAATTTTTTTTTGCACATGTAAATTTACACATGACAGTAATTTGAAGTCAAAAAACGTTTATCCTACCTGTTCAAATCCCTTTCCACTAAATCATAGCAGGAAATTAAATATTTAAAATTTAAAACTTACCTTAATGTAATAGCGAGCCTCTCAATCGGTTGTATTGTAATCCTTCGTAAACTGCTTTTTTGTAGCTTATTCTCAATTTTACACAACAGTTCATCAAAAGAACGAATGGACATTCGAAAGTAATTTTTAAATTTACGTTCATTATTTTGTAGTTTTCCAAAGCGTGTAACAAACGCCCCAGCAAGAAGCCTATTTTCAAGAAAGGGATCAACATGTACTCTTGTCTTCTTGTTTCGTCGTTTGTAAAGTATGTAAGCGACACATATTCTTCTGACATTGATCATTTTTGAACACGTCTATACCGTTACGCAGCCCGTAGAAAACTGAAACTCATGCTGCGTATGATCCGCAGCGTGAAATTTTACGCATGCGGTCCAATCCCGCGTGCGTGAGCAAATCCGCGTGACACTAAAAGCGCCCTTAATGATAAGAAAGTACCTCTTTTTAAATTAGTTTCAATAACAACGGATGGCGCAGCTGCAATGATAGGCCGCAAAAACGGATTTATAGCCCTATGTCGAAATGACGATGAATTCCCAGATTTTTTGAGTTACCACTGTATAATTCACCAGCAAGTATTATCCAGCAAGAGACTAAATACAAAAGAAGTAATGGACATCGCGTTTGAAATTGTTAATTCAATTCGTGGAAGTTCTCTCAAACGGCGTCTTTTTCAACTAAAACTCGATGAAGGTCAGTCTGATTTATTATTGCATACTGATGTAAGATGGCTAAGTAGTGGTAAATTTCTACAACGATTTCGTGATTTATTGCCTGAAATAATAGAATTTCTTAATGAACAAGAGAAAAAATATGCTTATTTAAATAACAAAACCTGGCTTAGTGACTTAGCATTCCTTACAGATTTTACTTCCATATTAAGCCATTTAAATTTAGAATTACAAGGTAAAAATAAAACAATAATTGATATGATTAGCAGCATAGATACATATAAAACCAAATTTATTTTGTTGATAGAAGATTTACAACAAAATAATATGAACCATTTTCCAAATATGGCAGACAACTTACAAAAAAATAAAAACATTATTTATGAGATTGACAAGTACGTGGCCGAAATACAAAATGTAATGGAAGATTTTGAGAAGCGATTCCAAGATTTTAAAAAAATTAAAGAAATTGTGGAATTTACATCTTTTCCTTTCAAAAAAGATTTAATTGTGAAGGAAATTAGCAAAAAAATTGCAGACTTATTTGATATGGAGCAAAACGCCTTGGAAAATGAAATTATAATTTTACAATCTGATTTAATCTTACAAGCCAGAAAATTTTAAGAAAATTTTTTGAAATATGTTAACCGAGAAAAGTATCCCAATATTATCAAATGTAGCGAATATATTTATTCTTGCTTTGGATCTACGTATCTGTGCGAATCGGCATTTTCATATTTACAATTGACTAAAACTAAACTTCGTTCCGTCCTGACCGATTCTCATACTGAGGACTCATTGTTATTGTCTTTGTCAGGATATACTCCAAATTATGATGCACTAGTAAAGGAAATGCAGACTCAGGTTTCTCATTAATTTAAAAAGTTTGAATGAATAAATGTTATTAATAAGTGCTCATGTTGTTTTAATTCCTCTGGACATAAGTTTTTTAACCCATTAAATAAATACTCATGTATGTAGATTATTTACCCCTTAATCATAGAGCTCGCCAAAGTGCACGTCGGTATAAAAGCACATTGCAAAAACATCCCCTTCTTACCTAAAAAATAGGTCGATCGCGACACAATTTTAAAATAAAAAGTAGATCTTATGTGCACCAAAGTTGGCCACACCTGCTCTAGAGAGCCTGTAATTAGACTTTTTGTTTGTATTCCAAACCTTCATGTCTTGAATAGGGTTTCATTAGAAAACTGCTTTATTGGGTAGTTCCAAATTATTACTTTCACGAGCACTGTATAACGTTATTTTTCCAAATATACGAATCGTTCATGCGTCCATTAGTTCCGACATCTATATATATGAAACGGTAATGTGCATCCACTATAGAAAACTTAAGAATTGAAATTATAATAGTTTGAACTTTTGAAGCTCCGTGTGGTGGATTTTGTATTAAGACGTTGCCCGTCAATAGCCCCACAGCAGAAAGGAAATTGCCAATGATCTAAAAAATCTTTCTGTCTAATGGATGATGATGCGGGGAAGGTGCAGGGGACAAGGCCTTGGCGAGCGCAGTGCTGTATTTTTATAAGAATGTTAATAAGCATATTTACTATTACTTAATTAGTTAAAATTACAAGCACAATAAAAGGCACGCGATTATACGAGTCGCGAATTTTATTACTCGCTTCGTTGTGACTTGTTACTTGTTTCTTTAGATGATATCACATATATTCAAGGGCAGTGTAAAGCTCAAATGAAGAAAATCGCGGTCAAGTGGTCAACATTAAGTTGAATAGAGATGGTGCGATTGAACAGTTACTGTGAATGTGCTACTGGCAGTGGTTTAGAAGCTCATTGTAAAGAATGTAAGGATTTTATTACGTGGTATTGAAGGTATTGTGCGTACTTAAACTGTTAGTCTTCATTAAATATGCACTCAGAAGTTAATGGATTTCAAACGGTACACGCTCAAAAGTTGCCTAATGAAAGAAGAAAGTTATAAACAATTCACCTCCAAGAGAAGATGACATAATAGATAATTACGAAGATAAATTTAGCCATTTTACGTGGTAATTACAAGTCATATGTTAGAAACGATAAAACCATTGGTTTCCAAGTCATGATATCACATATATTCAAGGGCAGTGTAAAGCTCAAATGAAGAAAATCGCGGTCAAGTGGTCAACATTAAGTTGAATAGAGATGGTGCGATTGAACAGTTACTGCGAATGTGCAACTGGCATTGGTTTAGAAGCACATTGTAAAGCATGTAAGGATTTTATTACATGGTATTGAAGCTATTGTGCGTACTTAAACCGTTAGTCTACATTAAATATGCACTCAGAAGTTAATGGATTTCAAACGGTACAAGCTCAAAAGTTACGTAATGAAAGAAGAAAATTATAAACAGTTTCACCTCCAAGAGAAGATGCCACAATGGATAATTACGAAGATAAACTTAGCCATTTTACGTGGTAATTACAAGTCCTATATTAGAAACGATAAAACCATTGGTTTCCAAGTCATGATATCACATATATTCAAGGGCAGTGTAAATCTCAAGTGAAGAAAATCGCAGTCAGGTGGTCAACATTAAGTTGAATAGAGATGGTGCGATTGAACAGTTACTGTGAATGTGCTACTGGCAGTGGTTTAGAAGCACATTGTAAAGCATGTAAGGATTTTATTACATGGTATTGAAGCTATTGTGCGTACTTAAACCGTTATTCTACATAAAATATGCACTCAGAAGTTAACAGATTTCAAACGGTACAAGCTCAAAAGTTGCGTAATGAAAGAAGAAAATTATAAACAGTTTCACCTCCAAGAGAAGATGACATAATGGATAATTACGAAGATAAACTTGGCCATTTTACGTGGTAATTACAAGTCATATGTTAGAAACGATAAAACCATTGGTTTCCTAGTCATGATATCGCATATATTCAAGGGCAGTGTAAAGCGCAAATGAAGAAAATCGCGGTCAAGTGGTCAACATTAAGTTGAATAGAGATAGTGCGATTGAACAGTTGCTGTGAATGTGCTACTGACAGTGGTTTAGAAGCACATTATAAAGCATGTAAGGATTTTATTACATGGTATTGAAGGTATTGTGCGTACTTAAACCGTTATTCTACATTACATATGCACTCAGAAGTTAACAGATTTCAAACGGTACAAGCTCAAAAGTTGCGTAATGAAAGAAGAAAATTATAAATAATTCACCTCCAAGAGAAGTGACATAATGGATAATTACGAAGATTATATCAGAAACTTGGCCATTTTACGTGGTAATTACAAGTCATATGTTAGAAACGATAAAACCATTGGTTTCCAACTCATGATATCGCATATATTCAAGGGCAGTGTAAAGCTGAAATGAAGAAAATCGCGGACAAGTGGTCAACATTAAGTTGAATAGAGATGGTGCGATTGAACAGTTACTGTGAATGTGCAACTGGCAGTGGTTTAGAAGCACATTGTAAAGCATGTAAGGATTTTATTACATGGTATTGAAGGTATTGTGCGTACTCAAACCGTTAGTCTACATTAAATATGCACTCAGAAGTTAATGGATTTCAAACGGTACAGGCTCAAAAGTTGCCTAATGAAGGAAGAAAATTATAAACAGTTTCACCTCCAAGAGAAGATGACATAATGGATAATTACGAAGATAAACTTGGCCATTTTACGTGGTAATTACAAGTCATATGTTAGAAACGATAAAACCATTGGTTTCCTAGTCATGATATCGCATATATTCAAGGGCAGTGTAAAGCGCAAATGGAGAAAATCGCGGTCAAGTGGTCAACATTAAGTTGAATAGAGATAGTGCGATTGAACAGTTGCTGTGAATGTGCTACTGACAGTGGTTTAGAAGCACATTGTAAAGCATGTAAGGATTTTATTACATGGTATTGAAGGTATTGTGCGTACTTAAACCGTTATTCTACATTACATATGCACTCAGAAGTTAACAGATTTCAAACGGTACAAGCTCAAAAGTTGCGTAATGAAAGAAGAAAATTATAAATAATTCACCTCCAAGAGAAGATGACATAATGGATAATTACGAAGATTATATCAGAAACTTGGCCATTTTACGTGGTAATTACAAGTCATATGTTAGAAACGATAAAACCATTGGTTTCCAACTCATGATATCGCATATATTCAAGAGCAGTGTAAAGCTGAAATGAAGAAAATCGCGGACAAGTGGTCAACATTAAGTTGAATAGAGATGGTGCGATTGAACAGTTACTGTGAATGTGCAACTGGCAGTGGTTTAGAAGCACATTGTAAAGCATGTAAGGATTTTATTACATGGTATTGAAGGTATTGTGCGTACTTAAACCGTTATTCTACATTACATATGCACTCAGAAGTTAACAGATTTCAAACGGTACAAGCTCAAAAGTTGCGTAATGAAAGAAGAAAATTATAAACAATTCACCTCCAAGAGAAGATGACATAATGGATAATTACGAAGATTATATCAGAAACTTGGCCATTTTACGTGGTAATTACAAGTCATATGTTAGAAACGATAAAACCATTGGTTTCCAACTCATGATATCGCATATATTCAAGGGCAGTGTAAAGCTGAAATGAAGAAAATCGCGGACAAGTGGTCAACATTAAGTTGAATAGAGATGGTGCGATTGAACAGTTACTGTGAATGTGCAACTGGCAGTGGTTTAGAAGCACATTGTAAAGCATGTAAGGATTTTATTACATGGTATTGAAGGTATTGTGCGTACTTAAACCGTTAGTCTACATTAAATATGCACTCAGAAGTTAATGGATTTCAAACGGTACAGGCTCAAAAGTTGCCTAATGAAGAAGAAAATTATAAACAATTCACCTCCAAGAGAAGATGAAATAATGGATAATTACGAAGATAAACTTGGCCATTTTACGTGGTAATTACAAGTCATATGTTAGAAACGATAAAACCATTGGTTTCCAACTCATGATATCGCATATATTCAAGGGCAGTGTAAAGCTGAAATGAAGAAAATCGCGGACAAGTGGTCAACATTAAGTTGAATAGAGATGGTGCGATTGAACAGTTACTGTGAATGTGCAACTGGCAGTGGTTTAGAAGCACATTGTAAAGCATGTAAGGATTTTATTACATGGTATTGAAGGTATTGTGCGTACTTAAACCGTTAGTCTACATTAAATATGCACTCAGAAGTTAATGGATTTCAAACGGTACAGGCTCAAAAGTTGCCTAATGAAAGAAGAAAATTATAAAACAATTCACCTCCAAGAGAAGATGAAATAATGGATAATTACGAAGATAAACTTGGCCATTTTACGTGGTAATTACAAGTCATATGTTAGAAACGATAAAACCATTGGTTTCCAACTCATGATATCGCATATATTCAAGGGCAGTGTAAAGCTGAAATGAAGAAAATCGCGGACAAGTGGTCAACATTAAGTTGAATAGAGATGGTGCGATTGAACAGTTACTGTGAATGTGCAACTGGCAGTGGTTTAGAAGCACATTGTAAAGCATGTAAGGATTTTATTACATGGTATTGAAGGTATTGTGCGTACTTAAACCGTTAGTCTACATTAAATATGCACTCAGAAGTTAATGGATTTCAAACGGTACAGGCTCAAAAGTTGCCTAATGAAAGAAGAAAATTATAAACAATTCACCTCCAAGAGAAGATGAAATAATGGATAATTACGAAGATAAACTTGGCCATTTTACGTGGTAATTACAAGTCATATGTTAGAAACGATAAAACCATTGGTTTCAAAGTCATGATATCGCATATATTCAAGGGCAGTGTAAAGCGCAAATGAAGAAAATCTGTAATAAAAAAATAAGTAATAATATTGTGCACTACAGAAGAGAAAGTGCAGTAAACGAAGTCATCTTGGAGCTGTTACTCGCCTAACCGCCGAATTTTCAAAATTCTACGACCCAACCCCAGGGAGTATTTTTATATTACTATCTCCTTATGCTTAGGTCGGTCATATACAATAAACAATATTTATTAACCGAGAAATACAAATTATACTTAATATTAACTTATTCTAAATGGAAGGACCTCCCGCTATGGCGATTGAGCGAGGTCAGCTAGTCGATACAGGTTAGATTGTCCCACGATACCCGAATTTACACCGTCGGCACTTTCATGAGAATAATGTACAATCCATCGCATACTTCGTGTGAACTTTGCACTGTAGGTCGATTTCAGTATGTGTGTACAGGGTACTTAGGTAATATGTGAATATGCATAGGTAACACAAGTCATTCAATTTTTATCTCTGATTCCCTCTGTTTAGGTCCGCTACATGCAATTCATCAAATTAACGAAAGGAAATAAACTTGTACAATTGTCAACACTTCCACCAATAAGTGTAGCATCTCATCAACATATAAATCTTGTCTACTACCAGAATCAAACGTGGTTAGGGAAGATCTTAGAACCTCAAGAATGGGACTGGATGCTTAAAAATAAAATCCTGAAGCCAAGAGAGGAGCCTATAAGAACTTTATTACCTCCAGCACCAGCCGAACTACTAAATATAATATTTAGAAATTGAAAAATGGTTGTGGTTCTCGCTGTGGATGCAGAAAATCAGGGCTATTGTGTTCTTTAGCCAGTGCAATGGACAAGTTTGCCTAAACGCTCCACTATATCCAAGTAATCCCGATTAAGTTAGCGGAGAAAACACTTTGAATACTACGATGTTGATTGCAACCAAGATCGAAGTAAGGCGGAGTTGCGCGATATTGTGGGTGCCGAGCTTTAATGCTATAAATCCAACGGGACGGCCATCTACACAGCGCCCGCGACACCTAGTCGTTCACTTGGCACGTCGAGTGATTTGCGCGATTAGATGTTGAGCAGTGCACGGGTGAGTCGTGGTGTCACCTCGTCTGAACTCGGTATACCGGGACCTGCTACAAACTTTTACATAAACGAGCGACTTACAAAGATTAATCGCCAGTTGTTTCGAAAGGCGCGTAAAGCTGGTTTACGTCTTGGATAATGGTACATGTATGGATACAAAGAGGCTGTATCTTCGCGTAGAACAACCTCGAGAATTTGTTCATATCATCCGCTGTGAGGATGACATTCTTCGTATATTTGTCTTGGAACCCAACACAACTAACACCTAAAATTAGTGTAAGATCTAAAATAAATTTATACAAAAGCGTAAAAAATTATTCCTTATTTAAAATCAAAATCGTAGAGAAATACATGTTATATATTATTGAGTTGCCTACACCAGAGCAAATACTTGGTTGAATTTATTTTTGAAATTGGTTTTTTATATTGAAGCGGTGCCGTGACGTTAATAATTTGCTAAAGATTACCAGAATGGAGCCCATTCAGAGCAAAGACAGTAAAAAAAACTAGCAAGTGAATATTATAAAAAAATAAATAATATTCGCAAAACTTATTTTCATATATATACTAAATCGAAGTATATTTTTATCAAAGATTTAATGAAGATTCATTTGCGTCAAATTGAAGAAATCGAAAGAAGAAGACTTAACGACAATCCTCTAGAAATTTCGAAAGATTACGAGGTACAATAGTTTCCAATATTGCATAAAATTTATTAATTCCTTTAAATATCTACCAATGATGGTCAAATCTGTGCCATTAGAGTTTTCGCAAGCGGCGCAGGTAATCTCAACAAAGGAATAGATTAAAGGGTAAAAGATTCGGTAAAATTTTGTTTTTACTAAGTATAGATATAAATTATTGGGATATACAGGAAGATTTTTTGAGAAGTGCCCAAATTTACACAGGAGGTTCAGACTCGGTAGTATAATCGGTTATTGAAATAAAAAACGAAGTTTATTTTTTAAAACAGAACGTGTTGTCAATGCGGTAGTCATTCCTACCTCTATACCTAAATTTTACTGTGCACGAACTTGTGTGCGTGTTAGTTATGATTGATCGCGCGTAAAATAAATGAGTTGCGTATAAATCACGCACTTTTTGAGTAGAGTAGTTCAAATGAATGTAATTAATTACTTAAGAGTGATTTTAAACATTTATACTTTTTTTATATAACATTGTTTATGTCTAGAATTTAATAAAAAAAATTATACACTTAGAAAAGCCACCCCGAATATGAAAAATAAATGTAAAGGTTATAAAGTTATTTTAATAGATGCTCTTTTTATATCTAAACCAAATACATATTTAACTTATAGAAAACAATCGATATATAGAAAACTTCGATATATCTTTTGATACATAGATGTTCCATATTTAATAAATATGGATGTAACTACGATTTTAGTTTTGTAGATTTAGTTAGTAATCAACTGGCAACATTGTATTGTCTTCACTTGAACGCGTGTCTGGTCCAAGATAATTATTACCGTAAAATGGGGTGAATAGAATTCAAGGGGGAAAATAACAATAATGAAACTTTTTACTTCAGAACAATGCTGTCACAGAGTAATGAAATAAGCTAAAATGTATTTTTTTTACAAACACCAACATTGGTTGTTTTTGGCAACAAAGTAATTAATAGTTGAAGTTATACCTGAATAGGAGAAATTGTGTCTCAAAGAGAACCCTTAACGGTCATCGTTTTAAGGTGCTTAAAACTCTTATTTCTGTTCCGTATTCTGATCGAATTTGTCAATTAATACAAATTCATTCGGGGTGTTAATTACTTAATTATTGAATAAGTAACGGGTAAGACAATTAAATTGTGATTTCTTTTCCAAATGTGCCCAAAAGTTATCTATAAATTGAACTAATTCGGGGTGAAAAGACTTCAGTTTTATATCGCTACAGCAAAGGATTAGTAAAGTCGCAACGAGAGCAAAGCCCTTTCAATGGAAACTGAAGAATATATCGTTCAATACGTCAATGTTTACGTAGAATGGGGATATCCCCTGGACACACTCGAGTTAAGACGAATTGTAAAAATGTATCGGGAAAAGATTGGAATTACGTATAAGCGATTCAAAAATAATTTCCCTAACTAAAAATATGTTGGGAAAACATAAAAACCCAAAGAAAGAAAGAGCCTGCAATCAATGAGCATGAAACGCACAGGCGGAGGCCCTTCAAAAATGGAAATAATTTTGTATTTATTTAATATTTCTTATCATAATGTATGTATACACACATTACATATTTACCTTTATCGTTCTAATTAATAGCGCCTACGCTTCTTTCTGTTATTAACTTTCCGGTTGACTTGTAGAATAATACGCACCGGCATTAATCCGCCGCTTGTACCAGTTTCCTTCAGCGCTGAGCACGTGATAAATCAGCACTTAAAATTAACACTCATTGGTGCCGGCCACCGGGGATCGAACTCAGTTTACCAAAGTATATTAAAGACGAGCGCCCGGACAATGAGCTATCACGGCAGCTTAAGCAACTAAGCTATCACTTCATTTTTAAGGATGGAAAAGAATTATAAAAGAAAGACGGAGATAGGTAGTTGGAATGAAGAAAGTATGACAAATGCGGTAAATACGGTCATTGACAGTTATATATACATTCCTCGATATCGAGATGAGTTTTACCAATAATAATCGTGGTAAAGCATCCGCTACACGTGACAGAGGCCAATCCGGCGGTAACCGCCGTGCAACTCGCGAGGCGCGTAGGGGATACAAACACTTCATTCAATAAAAGGATGCAGCTTGAAAACTTGGCGGACGATTCACTTGAAGGACGTTACCGCTACAACGCTCTATTGCAGACAAGAGTGTATACGATCTTAGCGGAGATGAAAAATAAAATGAAGATGTTTGAAGTCCGACGAGAGCAAGATCCGCAAGGATTAAACTTAACAAACAGGCCGAGAAGATCATAGCAGTTAACGTTCGTTGAGTCAAGTGGGCCAGTAAATGACAACCAAGTTCACCTTTTTGAAAGGACTGTTAACATCTTCAGCTTTGGAGGGTTCGTCAGTGGCCAATCAGTCTAACGTCAAATGCCTCCATCGGAGAAGAATTGGTGTTGGGAATCAATCGGCCAGAGGATTGTGCTTTACTACACAGGCTGGTAATTCACCACGAGGATGGGGAGCTACCGTTAATAACAACTTTACAATGAAAGCTTCTTTTGGACCAGTTATCCACTTTGACTGGACAGGGTGCGGTCTAAATTAATAACACGCCTTTATGTTGAACTGGACTATTCGCAAACTTGAAAAATAAGTACAACCGTTAGATTTTTAAATTGCGACGTAACGAGCTCGTATGAACACACTATAAAAGCGGACGAACAGAGAGAGATAGGGGTCACTGCCCGCCCAATATATAGGTGGGAAGGATGATGCAATAACCATCTACTATTACACTACAAGTAATTCATATAAGTAACTAACAAATAAAGAAAATAAAACTAATACATTATATAATATTATGTACGTCGCCAACATTGACTATCCTCCAATTCGATTAGTGGTTAGCCGTGATAGCTCAGTGTAGCGTGATAGCTCGCCTTTGATTCAATATACTCGAGCAACCTGAGTTCGACCCCGGTGCCGGCATCAATGAAATTGTTAATTTTAAGTGCAGTATTATCACGTGCTCAGCGGTGAAGGCAAACATCGTGAGGAAACCTGTATATTTTCGAAACAATAATTTAAAAAAAAAATATTTTGAAGATATGAGAAGTTCGATAAACCGCAGTGGGGCCGCGTGGTGGACTATGCCCGGATACCCTCTGTACAGAGGCGGCCATTGCCCACCAGTGGGACATGTATAGTCTGATACTTTACTCTATGGTTATTGAAGAGAAAATGGGGTATAAAGTAGCATTCAACATTTTTTGTGCCACAAACTACCCTGAAAACGAAAGTAAAAGCAGCTAGTGAAGCCCTTAAACATCCTGCCTGCTCCTTAATTGATTAAAGACCCGAATAAAACAATATTTCCAGAAGAAAAAGAGAACGAACTTTGCAACTACATTTAGGATATGGAAAGTCGTCTTTACAACAAAAATTTAAGGGTGTTAGCATACAAAGTGTGAAAAATGGGAAGAAACGTTTAACTGCAAAGGAGAAATTGGCAAAGATTGGCATCAGGAATTTTTAAGCAGGCACCCAGAACTATCTATAAAAAAACCAGAAAGCACATAAGCTACACGTGCCGCTGGGTTTAATTAGCAGGCTGTTGAACAATTTTTTAACTTCCTTGGTAATGTTTATAATGAAAATAAACTTTCACCGGACAAAATTTATAACTGTGATAAAACAGGAATTTCAGTGGCGCCTAAAACGAAGACTTTTGAAATGTTGCATTAGTACTCTGTAACTCTTGTTGAGATACTGATTTGGCAAAGTGCTTTACGCGTCTTCTTTATTTTCAGTCAGACAGCTCTTCAAAGGGTTTTCCTTTGAAGCTATTGGTCTAAATAGCGCAAAAGTTTCTACATCTTTACTGACATCATTGCATTGGACATTTTCTGTTTGGATCAGAGAAAAGGCCTTCAGGCCAGATTATGGCATATTCCAGCCAGTCTCCCTTTCTCTTCAAAAAGTTACTAAGAGTCCTATTTGATTCTTTCCATCTACCACCAACATTTGAACAAAACTACTAACAAAACTTCAGGAGAGTTTTACTTGTTTCTTCAGTCCAGTTCACATTCAGCATCTCTTTGAGGTATTCAAAAAGATTTTTCTTGTCCGCCAAACTGTTCTCGTAACACCATGAACAAATCCAAATTATTCACTAGACCTTCCTTATTGGTCATTAAAATATTAAGGCCCACTGCAAGTTTTCTTGGTAGCCACAATGCGTACCTCTGAATGATTTTATTCAGATAAAACCTCTATCTAAAGGGTTTTTCAACAAGAACTTTGTTTTCTAAAACAAAATAAAACAAAGAGTTTAGATGAAGATGATTCAAATTTTTATTGTATTACGAAGAGAAAAGTTTGGCAATTATGAATGAAAAATGATATCTGGCAAATGTCCACCACGACCACGCTGACAGATGTCGATTCTTTCATCAAAGTTTTTAATCACTTTTTGGCAAAATGGCGGGTCTATTTCGTTAGTCACGTCACGGATTATGAGTTCAAACGCCGCGATCGATTCGATTGGCTCCGTATAGACTCTGTCCTTAACATAGCCCCACAAAAAATAATCCAGTAGTGTTAAATCACACGATCTGGCTGGCCATTTAACAGCTGAATTTCGATCGGGAAATTTGGTTTGCAATAAATTGATCGTTTCGATGTTTGTGATATCGATGTCATCAATAATAGGCCAAAATTCAGATGTCAACATCTCGCGATAGCGTGATCCATTGACCGTTACCGCATTTCCAGCCTCATCTTCGAAAAAAAAACGGCCCAATCACGCCTCCAGACCACATAGCGTACTATACAGTGACACGTTGAGCATGCAAAGGCTTCTCAATAATCGCTTTAGGATTTTCAGAAGCCCAAATGCGGCAATTTTGCTTGTTGACGCATCCTGACAAGTGAAAATGGGCTTCGTCTGAAAAAATGATTTTTTCAGAAAAACCAGCGGGCTGTTCCTGAATGAATTGAGCGAATCTACGGCGATGTAAATGGCCGGCCAGCTTCAATTCCTGCACCAGTTTAACCTTTTAAGGCTTCAAAGCCAAATCCTTACGCAAAATTCGCCATGTGGTGGTTTTGGATAACCCCAATCGTTGAGAACGTCGAGGAATTGACAAATTTGGATCTTCTTCAATACTGTGGCTCACGGCTGCGATGTTTTCGGTTGAACGACCCGGTCGAACACGCGTTGGTGTTGGCACATTTTGTACCGAGCCTGTCGATTCAAATTTAGCGACCAAATTCTTAATAGCGGTCTCAGAAGGACGATTATGTTGTCCGAAAATATCACGAATTTTACGAAACGTAACTTTAACAGAACCACCATTTCCATAGTGGATTTTAATTATTTTAATGCGATTTTCGAGCGAAATTGAATTCATTGTAGCAATTGCCAAAGCATCTACTACGAATAGGTCAAAAAACTAAATGTCAAAACTGTCATGTTGTTGGTGTATCCCCAATTGAAAAACAAAGTTCTTGTTGAAAAACCCTTTATATAGGTCGGAATTATCTCTTCCTATCCCCTATCATCGAGGTATATTATTAAGGAAGTGGAAGCCTTAAATTTAATGACATAACTGCTGTACTTATTAGAAAATAGAAAAGATAATTTGTAGAAGAGATAATTCGTAAACAATAATTCGAAACCGGAAACGATTCCTACACTATAGTTCGTCGTCTCTACAGGACACATTTTAATTAAGCATTGGATGTGCACGATTGAAAAGACTGGGAATACAATGCTGGGCAAATCGTCTGGGCGCAAAAGGACTCAAGAACGAGCATGAACGTCGACCGCGTTCGCCAGTCTGTTATGGACGACCCATGACAGAGATTGAGATTGCGCGCAGCTTCTCTTAATTTAAAGAAATCTACGGTTCGTCGCATCATTTCGAAACACTTACATTTTCACCTAAGAAATGAAGCCTGATGATCCTGATAAACCAGTCGAATTCTGCAGGAAAATGAATGAAAAACCGTTTTAGGAGGTTCAATAATATCTGGTTCCCCGATGAATCGAATTGTAACATCAACGGTCACGTGAATAAACAAAATTGCAGGTACTGGGTTCCCGAGAATCCGCTAGAACTGCATCAGAAGCCCTTGCACTCACCAAAAGTTGTTGTTTTGGCTACCATATCAAGTCAGGGAATTATCGGTCCTTATTTTGTTGAGGATGACGGAGGTCGAACTCAGACCGTTAATTCTGATCGATATTGCCATAAATGATATGGACTTTTTTGGCTACAGAAATTCAAAACCAGTATGGCTACAACTGCAACACATTTTTCCAGCAAGATGGAGCTACTTTTAATGTTACAAATTACTCATTAGCTGCTCTTCACGATTTATTCCCTGGAAGATTGATAAGTCGCCGAGGAGATATAAACTAGCCACATGATTTAACGCCTGCTGATTTTTTCCTATGGGGCAACCAAAAAATTTAAGTTCACACAAGAGTCACTGTATAAATCAATTCTATTCTAAAAGCGATGCTCCAGCGAGTGATCGAAAATTTTAACAACAGGTTAAATAAGTGTGAACAAGTGAATGGCGCGCATTTGCAAACGCTTGTTTTTCATAAATAAACTTCAAGAACTGCCCTTTTATTTAACAATAAATAAAACTAGTTTTAATTAATATTGTTGTTTTTTATTTAACATCTAAAAACGAAAAACATTTTGAGACGCCCTATATTAATTTCTGACATCAAAGAATTTATCAATTCTATTACAAGAACAGATTCCCATTACACACGCCAAGCATCGACGCGAGATTTCATAGATCCTGGTAAAACGGTAGTAGATATCTTTAAAGATTTCGAAGATATACAAAAACAAAAAATTGGCCTGCCGGAAAATATTTCACATTTTATGAAGTTTTCACTACGCAGTTTAATATTTCATTCTTTCGTCCACGAAAGGATCAGTGCGGCCTATGTTTACAATTCCAGAATTCATCAGCTGAAGAAAAACTTTTATTCAAGGAAAATATTACTGCCATTTGGCAGAATAAGCCCTCAGCCGACAGGAAAAATATAATAATCGATGTAAAATCGATGACAGTAATAAAATATTTCTATTTCATCTTCAAACATTTCTCCAAACAACTGAAGGCGATATACCTCAACTTTGTATTACAACAATAAATTCAATTGCTATAATTTCACTATTGCCTCTTCAAACAAAAAAGTAGTAGGCAAAATTCAGGATTCGTACAACAACGTGCAGTTATTTTTGGAGCGAAACGGACGCAAAAAGAGGTGCCAATGAAATAAGCTCACGTTTATTAAATTATCTTTCTGTGAATTCAGTACTACTTACCAAGGTATTGATGAAATACTGTATTCGGATATAAAGGGCAAAATAAGAACCATTTTATCGTTACGCTATATCTTTACGCAGTGGCACATTTAAATATAAAGTCTATCACACAAAGACTCAATAATATACATACATACACAAAATGAAGCTGATAAAGTACACAGCCTAATAGAAAAGGAAATTAAAAATAATCTGAAATCTGGACCAATATATTACCCATATAAATACGTACCTATAGACAATTAACAATAGCAGGTTGCAAATTTGTAGTTCATGAGTGTACTTTTAATAACTTTTATGATTTTAAAAATTTACAAGTGTTAGCTATACTTTGTTTTATCGAGTTATGAAGGTAGAAATATAAATACTTTTACTAAATCACCGTAGTTTCACTTTGCACAATTATAATACTTATATTATTTCCACTTTTAGACTAGAGAAACACAAATCTTAACGACTTAATTTATGATGCCGATTGGGCAGCACTATCGTGTATACTTCATGTTGAGAGCCAAAGAAGAAGACGAAGACCATGAAATGCTTCTTGCAGCTTCATTTATACCTCACAGAATGACACTTCTTTTAGTGTTGCCAACACAAGGGGTATAATTTTAATAAAACCAAAGATTATATAGAATGACATAAAAATGATTAAGGTATCAAAGAATAACCCACTTTTTTTTTTTAATCAGATAAACAGCAAGATTTTTCTGAAATATGTGGCCGGTAGATGCAAACTAAAATGTTGCCTCATACAACCTGTTTGTAACAATAAGTTTTCTTAACCTAATTTTGTGAAGTTAGGTTTATAGTTTAGTGAATTACTTTTCTTAATTCAATTTGGATTAATTTGTTTTGCATATTTTATCACTTTATAATTACTCTTTTTTTTTTTTTTCAATAACAAATGTATTCAATAATAAATATTTAGTGATTAATTGTAAGTGATTTAAAATTGTATTTTTCTAAATTGCTATAATTACCGCATAATACCGAAAATTGACAAGTTACTAACCCCCCTAGGATAGGCTTTGTTTGGGGTGCGAGTCGGAATGACATAAAAAAGGAATTAGTCTACTTCTGAATAAAGTGATAATTATTATTACAACCACATCATGCACCACACGTAATACCTTTTAACAATAACAACAAATAAAACATGGCATTTTGGAAGTCCTTAAAGGAAATTATTGCAAAAACCACATGGTTCTTTATGCAATAATTTGCTAATAGTTTAATATTGTTGTAAATTTTAATTTATAAAGTACTTGGAATTGTTTAGTCTTCCAACAGAAGACTAGACTTCATCATTTAATTGAAGAATTGGATACCTCACTCAAAGTGGGATGGGAAGATGACTCCATGGCGCATTTGCCAAGGTATTGGCTTCGGCAGGGTCGTGCTTACAATACAGGATAAAGTTATCCTAAAGTGAGGGCAATGTTAGAAAAAAAAAAACACAAAGCCGCTATAATAACAAAAGTAATAAGTAAAATCAGTATTGAAAACTACCATTCCAATCTGAAACACTTCATCATTTTATTTTTTCACACAAATGGCACATCTATCATAATAAAATAATAATTAAATGTCAAAAGAATAGAAGTATCAGTATCAGTAATCTAACACCTTTTTCCCTGAAGTGAGAAATATGATAAGCTAATGTAATGGGAATATAAAAAACAAAAATGAAAATGATTGCTGACAAATTCTATGATACCAAAGAAAAGATTTAGGTTTGTCCACATGATGTTTTTTTAACAATTTTTAACTTGCCTCCGTACCCCTGGTGATCCTTGGTGTGGTTAACCTAACCCCACCAAAAATGATATAGAAAAATTTTATATCTTAAAATGAAGGTATGTATAATATAATTTAATGTTGGAAAATTAAGAATGGCGATAAAAATATCCAGACTGATTTTATTTCAGCCGGGCTGGGAAATCTTTGCCTGGAAAATCAGGCCCAAACACCGATTTTCAATTTTAAAAAATAAATAGATGTGATATCTTACTACATCACTCACTTCACATCACTCTTTGCTTGTGATATGTAGTGATTTTCTTCAAGCCAAGGTTATTTAGCAAGGTTATTTCAATTATGGTATAATAATATGACACAGTACAGCTATGATAACAACGTTCATTGCACAGAAGAAATGCATAAGAGCAATATGCAATCTTGCTCCACACAAATCATGCTGGCCCTACTTTAAAACAGTACAATTTTTTAAAACAGTAATTTTACCCCTTCCTAGCCTATAGATCTTAGAAGTTGCCAAATTTATTAAATTGGACACACATCTTTTCCTAAAAGCAAAAGACCTATATCATAGGATGAAATCCAAACCACCTTATCTTACATATGGTACCAAAAACCAAACTTTAACGAAACAACTACCAAACTTTACTAAAACAATTCAAATCAAAATATATTTATTACCATAGATGCTTATGCATTCTTATGAAAGGTAAAAATTTTGCATAATAATTAATAAATTTGTAAGTTATTACCGGTTCGGAAAGCAGTAATGTAATGCAATATGCATTAGGACATACAATAAAATTCCAGAATCGATAAAAGATTTGCCAATAAATGAGTTTCACATATTATCATTAAAAAATTGGCTGATAGAAAAAGATATTATACTATAAATGAATTTTTAAACTCTTGATTGACATGGTTTACGTTTCCCACAAATATTATTGTTAGAAAAAAAAAATTATTAAATTAGGATCTGGATTCGAGTCTATCAATGGACATTCTATGGAATTCATCAATAATTCTTTTTATATTGTTAAATATGAATGCAGTTCTAGAATACAGTAAATATTTATAAAATTGAAATAATTATATTTGACATTAGTACTATTTATTTACATTATGAATTTATAGTATAGGCTTATTGTGACATTTGATTATTATTATATAAATTTAAACTTTTCTTTTTAATGTAATGACTTATATTAGCATGCTATTTGTAAGTGACTATACAAGTAGAACTAAAAACAATTATAATTCTACCATCATAAATCATACCTTGTGTAAAGGCAAATAAATAAAAGTAAATAAACTAATAAATACTAATATGATGTGGATTTGCTTTAGTTTACGGTCGCAAGATTTTCGTGATAATATTCAGAGAGAGATCGTAGTAGGTGCAATAAGCTAAAAAAGATCATAAACACTAATTAATACCAAAAATGCAAATACTTACATAATGTAAAAACTTTTGAACTTTGCCTTAATATTTATATCTACTCTATAATCATAAATAAATATGAACATATATAGCGTATATATTGACAGGTTCTGGTAGTTTTTTTAACATATTTCAGAAACTATACATTTCCGCAATCACAGTTTCACTTTGCCCCTCTAACAGGGGGCTTCTTATTTCCACATCCCACTAGAGAAACACCCCCCCCTCACGGTCCACGCACCCTACGCGTGCGACCGTATACTAAAGCAATACCTCAAAATGATTTAAAGGTTTACAGTTACACCTTTAAAAACTGCAAATCATTTTCAAAAAAAAATCATGAAACTCATCTATCTCAATGAATATTTGCTTAACAATAGGTGTAATTAAAATATTCCTAATGGGGTATTTTTGGCACTTTTCTAGGCAATGAATTTAAGAAAAGAAATATAGAAATCTATCACAGGAAAATATAACTGGAAATTAACTAATTTTGCGTTGAATATGGTCAATATTCAAAACAAATAACATTTGAGGTTATCAACATGTACGAATAAGAGGAATAGTTATATTTTAATATAATTTTGTTACATCTTAGTATATTAACTTAATTAATTATAAAGTTATACCTGAGTATTTATCACAATATACCGATCTACAGTAAAATCACATCACATCGTAACATTTGTCACCCGCGGTAAATCTTGAAAATTGGAATAAATAAAATAAATGTCGTCAAGATCAAGGAACAAGGAACGTGCCAAAGAGTACTTTTGTATATCTGAAACGTGCTGCGGCTGCGTCAATTCAATATCGCGCTTACAAATATTTTGATCAATACAGACACATCGATTTTTTTCAAACATCGATATATCGTTCGCAAACATCGATGTTGAAACAACAAAACATCTATGCTATACAGTTCTTCATGAACTCTGTCTTATGAAATGAACGATGTTCTAGCAGAGTGCCATTTTCCATTCCTTCCGTGATCTATAGCAACACACAAACAGATACCTCCCGCAGCGACCAACGTAGATTTTCGGTTTTCTAGTTTTTCCCTTTTTACTCGTTTTGCTACGAACGTATTAATTTTTATGTAAAATTTTTGACATTTCATAAGAACGCGCAAGTGTCTATGTGAATAAATATATTTTTGATTTTGATTTTGAGTAAGTAGTTTCAAAATTGTTTAAAAAATTATTTTAAAATTATCTTTTAAATAATTATTCATTAATAATTATTTCCTATAAACACATTTAACAATTATTAAAAAAAAACGAGACTTCCTAAACTAAGTGACGGAGTGTAAATATTACGGTATATGATTATTTAAGGTATATTTTACATTTATTTAAATTGTGATAAAAAACATCGGTATATCGTTCCTAAGCTTCGATATTTTTAACATCGATGTTTCACTTTTCAAAATACCAATGTTCTAGTATCGATGAGCGATGGCGCATCTCTATATGTAAAACAAAACTGCAACTCGACTGGCAGTGCCAGTGTTGCCAGGTAGCCAGCAGTGTACAATAGTAATCTTTGGTAGCCAGATCCTGAGATACGTATAATAAATAAATAAATAAGCCTTTATTACTGATCTTAATTTTTACATGCTATAAAATATGAGTGTGCTATACGGCACATACCTATACGTACAAAATACGGCAATTATATGGAAATAATCGGGGAATAGGTACTTACATTTACCATAAAATTAATTAAAACAAGGTCTGTTAAATTTTGTTTCATTGTTTTTTTTTAATTTTTCCTTAACTAAATTGTAGCAATTCTTAATTTATAAAATCTTTTTGTGTGCACGCCCCCTGAAATTATTTGCGTCGATAAACAATAAACATGAAAGATATCTTTATTTCAAAATCAGACTATCAAATCAGATATAACAAAAGTGTGTGTACTTAATTATGCACGCATTGACAAAGTTATACCTGTTCAAATTCAATTTCAATTCAAATCATTTATTCATCGAAATAAAAAATATACATTTTATCTATCGATAGTAATTTTTTTAATCTACTACCGTTTCGTAATGAGGTTCCTCTAACGGAGAAGAAACAGACGAAAGAAACTCCGTAGGTATCCTGTTTTGTGTCATTTTTTTTTTCTCAAACAAAAATACATTGTTATACAGTACAACGTAACAAAAGAATAATAACAAAACTATATCACCGTCTTTTTTTCTGAAAAATTCATTAAATGTAGTATTGTATAGCATTAATGTAGTCAACGGTTGAATTAAACATTTTGAAAGTAGTCACTTACACACTTTACAATATAGGCAACTTTTACAAGGTCATCTAAAAATAACATTGGACGATTTGATTTTAGACTCCTTTGTTTTATTTTAATTTAATAACCAGCCAAGTGCGAGTCGGACTCCCGCACGAAGTGTTCCGTACAGTTATCTATAAAAATGGCCAAAAATCATCTTTGTTGTATGGGATCTAATTTAAAATTTTTTTTTATTCTCTTTAGTATTTATTGTTATAGCGGAAATACATTATCTGTCAAAATTTCAACAGTCTAATAATAAAGTATATTATTTAAAGCCTGGTGACAGACAGATAAGCAGACAGACAGGCGGATAGCAGAGTATTACTAGTTTAAAAATCATGAAATTACAAACATGATTTTTAAGCAGTAGGTAATCGATTTTTTCTTTTTATCATCTCTAAGATGTTTCTTGTCAATTTTTTTGTTAAATTCTTGTCAGGCTTATCAAATCGGGGCTTTTAGCCTCAAAGGTCAAAACTAAGGAAATACATATAAGTACCTAGGGTTTTCATAGGCTCCAAAAAAGTTTAGGTCCATGAATATTATTTTATGCATCATTTCAATTGACCATAATGAGTAAAAAAACATTTTGGTAGTTGGCAGCACTGGGTTTTCCTTAGGGATGTTGAATGTGACGAAATATTTCGATTTATCGATATTTAAAGTCATAAATATCAATATAATGAATGATATTATTTACACATCCATAGCCTCTACTCTTGTCTCTAATCTTATCTGCATCACTTTCTCGTCTCGGTTTCCGCCCATTGGTGCATCATGCATTTGCATCCTAAACTCGCGAGAGTATTAGTGTTATTTTACTGTGATATCGTTTAACCTCTGACTTTGCATCTAAACTTTAATTCTTTACTAACTGGACTGTACAGAACTCGTAATGGACTCGATTTACTTGATTTCAGGGATGCCGAAAGTTAAGTAAAATATTGATATATCGATATTTTTTCGGTATCCCTATTATATTTATTTTTTAGTTTAAGTTTTATCATTGAGATTTCGCCAAAAAAGAAAAGAAGAAGAAGAACTTGAGATTTGATTAACTTGAACCACCAACTGCCTTAGAAAAAGAATTTGAGTTTGACTTGCGACGAACAACAATATCCTTTAATTTTTAATTCTTTAGAGGAATGATAAGTCATGTCATTATTTATTAAGACTGAAAAATGAAGTCAATAACTCAGTACCGTATTAATATTATGGCAGTGGGATCCTAACCGAAAGGTAAACACTTATTATTTATTGGCCAGACACCTAGATAATTAAATTTAACATACAATGTTGTAATTTCTATTAAAGGTTCATACTAATTAAAGAAAACTGGTTTTGGGCTTTACATAGTGGTTTTTGCGGATTCATAGAGGATATGTAAGGCTTCTTCTCAATAGTCACTTTAACCGACTAGCTTAATTATTTCGTGAGACAATTGTACTTTATTAATTAAATGATCAAGAAAATATTGGCAAAATTGGTGTCCCCGGCAAAGTAGTCCAAATTGACAAAAGTAATTTCGGAAAACGAATATAACCAAGGTAAATAGGTTTTTGGCAAATGCAAAAGCTAGTTGACAAGTGCATATTATTACAACTAAAAAAAAATTAAACAACGGAGAAATACACCAATGAATTAATCTGTATTAATCTTTGCCGTATGAGGAAGCTCAAAGTCGCTCAGCGAGCTATGGAGCGGGATATGCTCGGTATTTCTCTGTGTGATAGAGTTCGTATCAAAGACATCCGTAGTAGAACCAAGGTAACCAACATAGCTCAGAGGATTAGCAAGCTGAAGTGGCGATGAGGCGTGAGGCCTATGTTCAGCAGTGGACTCAAACAGGCTGAAATGATGATGCTGATGAATGTTTGTAAATAGTTAAATTGTGATCTGTGTAAACTTAATAGAATTACACCCGGTTTCTGAATCACTGATCATCGTAGTAGCTAACTAATCAGCTGTCAAGTGTCTTTTCAAATGTCATTTGAGTTGCCAAAAGGATGGTTAAACTCTATGAATTGATTATTCAGATCATTAAGAAGATCATCCATCAGTGTTTCAGAAACCAGGTGTTAATGCTAAAAACTGTACACAGTCCTGCCAACATGTTAATTTTTACCAATTTACTTATAATAATAATAATAAAATATCTTTATTCACATAGACGCTTGCGCGTTCTTATGAAACGTCAAAATTTTACAAGAAATTAACACGTTCGTAAGTTTGGTTCGGAAAGCAGTTTCTGTCGAGAAGAAGCCGGCAAGAAACTCAACAGTTTCTCTTTTTTTTTAAAATCAGTTTACAATATAATAGTACAGGTACAATAGTCTTGTTTTAGCCTACGTGTGTATCAACAGTAGTAGAATAGAAAGTATAGAATGAAGCAAGAAATTGTAGTATAAATTCTATAATTACAATTCAAAATACAATTCTTCTTGTATCTTGTATTAACTGATGTTTTTGCTTTCAGTCACGAGACTATTTAAGCTTCATCTGACGCAGATGTGGACTAGCCAGAACCCACGGGTTTGGGCCCTCCGCTGTGGATAGGGCCAAATACAATTCTGCATGTCATCATCAAAGTGTTTGATGACAAACTTACTGACATTTTTGGACGATCACAAAAATCGCTTCGCTAACTACAGTGCGGCCAGTGAGTCCGCGCAATTGTTAGTTGAATTTAAAAAAAAAAGTTCATTAAAATGTAATATTTATAATATTACTAAATGAAACTATGATTTATCGCGTTTATTTTTAGTTTTAATTCCCGACTTTTCAAAGCATTTACAGAGTTCATCGTCTTGGACCAGATTGAGGCATTGGACGGCTGAATGCCATTGTCTGAATTAACATGGACTACCTTCAGTATTTAAATTATTAATTTTGTTTTACATGTATGCAGAATGGACTAATTTTATCTCATCTACAGGAAATTGTTATATTTTTGTTTTGTTCAACCTTACAGAAACCCAGCATGGAGTGGAAGTATCATATTTCTGTTTCATCTGGTGAGTGAGGTAGGCAGGGCCCACTTTATTAATAGGTGGCAATGCATCTGAAAAGTGTTGCAAATATAAATGAGCGACAGGTATCACTTTGCACATCATTTGCCACCTTCTCACACAACAAAAAAAAAAACAAAGATTGCAACACTTCTTTAGCTCTGTTATAATAGCATGTGTTTTACATAATATTTCAATTAACAGACATTAAATATTGCAATCCTTCCCATACCATAGATTTTAGTAGTAATTATGTTTAAAGTACAAATACAGCTCAGATTGATTAAGTTAGAGTAATTATATAGAAATATGAAATTGTTTAACAGAAGTTGGTAATAATTTACAAAGTAGATATATGAAATGGAAGGATTAGTTTGTAAAAAAAGTATACAAAAATTAATTTCAAGTTTTGTGTTCATTTATTATTATTTTGTTTTAGTGTAAATTATGCAAAAATGCACTTAAAAAATATCCGTTTTAAAATTTATTTAATTAGAAGAATATTGTGCTATTGATAATAAATAATTGTATCAATAAAAATGTTTTATTTGTACAAAATATGAAACAAAGATATTAAAATTACACAAAATATTCCAAATATTGCAAATTACAAATTAATAAAAAAGGAAGTACAATAGGTGGTCTTATTGGTCTGAAAGCAATTTCTTCCAGATAGCCATTGCAAAATTATTTTTGCTAAAGAGACAAAGAAGAGAGCAGTGGGTGGTGTACATGAACACTTATAAGCACATTAATGAAATAGGGTAAAGATTCGGGAAAAATAGGTAAAAGAAAAAGGAAAACATGAATTCTCAGTTCTGAGTAATGAGATTTTACTAGGTTTAAAAAAAAAAAGAAGAGACTTAGCTTGTCGAATATGTAGGGGAAAAGAATGCCACAAACACAGCTATCACTGTAAAAGATTTCTTGACGAAGGAAGAGGAATGTGATTTTCACATTAAAGTTAGTAAAAGTGATTTCATATCATAAAATTTGTCAAAAGTCATTTCATTGACTATAAGGTTGCCCTGTCTTTTCGCGGTCTGAATTAAGGTGAAATATTGCTGTGGGACATAGATTGGCCCTGAGAAAACGCTTTACTTGCTTTTTAATGATGCTGTGTTCATTGTCACTGTGATCTTTTTCGCCTCTGCGTCAATTTAAAATAGGCTTGGATCCATTCTCCTTCAAAAGATGTTTTAAATTCTTCTTCTTCTTCTTAATTATGGCTCGGTACCATTCGTGCATTGGGCCAGTGTCAAGTATTTTACATTTTGTCAACAGAGCGAGGGAAACTTATAACGCGAATTAAAATAATTAATACCGTACCGTACCGTAAAGCACAGTTATACATGCTGAACACAAATCTACAAAATAAAACATTCATCAGAAATAAACACGGAAAACTCTGCAAAATATTTGGCATTAACATAATTATATACTTACCGGTTCTTTTGTTGACCACAACAATTGTCAAAATGACATTAGAACCTTGCTCTTCAGCAACGCGTTTCAGAAACTTGTATTTCTGCAGAACCTTTTGAACCCAAGCTCTCATGCCAAAAGTAGCAAGTAGTTGAGTCATTCTTAATATCTGTTATCTGAAATAAAATGCTTTACATGAAGAATTACACACTTACAGTGTAGTAGGTAAAATATATTAAATTCTTACGGTGAAGTTGTAGCAATTTAATTTGGACTTGTAGTAAAACGCTGAAGAGGTACCGATGGGCACAGGTAGCTGTGCTTATAAGTCATATATCGCTACTATAACTTTACTCCCTGGTTCTCATTGGTGGAAAGGACAATGAATGTCGCTTTTTCTGCACGACTTAATATCTTTTCTCTTTGATGTTTTAAGTATTGTTGTTCTAGTTCTGTTTTCTTAACAGCTGAATTTTTGTAAGGTTCGCAAAAAATGCCTTGTTAAAAATCTGGCTGTACATGTACAATATAGCAGCTTCTTGACCTGCACTTCTGCGTTGGCGTTCATAATCACGATGTAAGGCTGCCAAGGTTAGTCCGCCATCTATAAACTCACGACTTGTATGAGCGCGTAAATGACTTTTAAGTGGGACTGTATTTATATGCTGGCGAACTGATTACAGCACTTCCGGATCCGATTTCGAGAGTGTCTAATGTTACAGCTTTAATATTTTCAGTGCAGATACTTTTGTCGTTTATTTTATTTTCTGTAATTATTTTAATAATTGCATGCAAAAGTGCATTCAAAATTTGATCAGAATTAAGTAGAGCCATAAATTTCTCTGATTGATTGTATTTTGTTTTACCTAAAGAAGGAAATGAGTTATCTTTAAGTGCATCTGAATAAGTCTTGTTTCTTTAATATTTTCTTTTTTATTTCTTCAATCCTTTCTTTTTTAGCTGGTCTTTTGTGACCTTTCAAAACCCTTCTTCGCAAGCTATATTGTCATGGCTTTCGTGACAGCGCCCTCAATCTCATCACCTCTTACCTTAGTAATAGAACACAAAAAGTATCTATAAATGATGTTAATTCCGCAGGGTCCTCCATGAAAATGTTTGTCCCACAAGGATCAATCTTGGGCCCATTTTTATTTCTAGTATATATAAATGATTTTTGTGATGTTGTACTGTTTGCTGACGATACATCACTCATCTTTAAGGTTGACCGAAATTTATCAAATTATGACGACGTAAATGGTGCACTTTCGCATAACCTTCACTGGTTCACCATAAATAATATGGTATTTAATGCCAAAAAAACTAAATGTATTCTTTTTACTCTTCCTAGTGTAAGAAGGCAAAGTTTAAGTTTATTATTAAATAAAGTATCCCTCAACAACAGGATTGAGTCTGCAGTTTTTTTGGGGATTACAGTAGATTCAAAGCTTCAGTGGAGTCCCCATCTATCATCTCTAGCGAGTAGGCTAAGCTCCGCTGTTTTTGCGATTAGGAAGGTTAGACAGCTAACAGACATCGACACTGCCCGACTTGTTTACTTTTGTTGTGGGGTAGTGATATAAATTCTATATTCATTCTTCAAAAAAGAGCTGTCCGAGCAATCTATAACATCGATGCCCGGAATACTCTCAAATATATTTTTAAAGAAATTAATATAATATGGACATGTTTTTGTCGAGACGTGGGGCTGGAAGTGTCCGGACGGAGATTGTGTATGCCGTGTTACTTTGCTTCTTTGGCAATGCACACACGTTTTGCACCATCTGCGGCAGTCGTGGGATACCAGTCGTATTGCGGCTCGGGCGCCGGGATGGCTAAGGTTATGCAGCTGGGCAAAGATCTTCTTCCGCATAGGTTCCAGGACAAACGGTCGCGGGCGTCCGGTGGACGTGTCACAGACCAGAGATGATTTAGTGCCAGGAACGATGATATCCTCTAGCTTAAGAGAAGAATTTGTATCGTTGCGATACTTCTTCAATTCAATGTCGAGTTTTTGGCAAGCGGCGAGGGCTTCGAAGCCGATGGCTTCGATGCGGGATATGGCGTCCGCCACCGTGTTGTCTGTCCCCTTCACATGGACAATCTCCGTCGTGAATTGAGAGACGATAGAAAGTTGGTTGAGCTGAACGCCTCTCGCGACGTTCCGTAAACGCGTACACTAGCGGCTTGTGATCCGTGTAAATTTTAACGTGCTGCGCAGTGAGAAAATGTCGATAATGCTGCACGCTCTCTTAAGCAGCAAGTAACTCTCTGTAGTAAGCTGGCCATTGGGATTGTTTAGGTTTCAGCTTTTTGCTGAAGAAACCTAAGGGTTCCCGGGCATCTCCTACTTTCTGCTGAAGGCAAGCACCGACGTGAGAATTGGAGGCGACTGTGAAGAGACCTAATTCAGCGTTTGGAAGGGGATGGGCCAGAAGAGCAGCAGATGTTAAGCTGTCTTCACAAGCCTTGAAACTTTCTTCGAGCTCAGGTGTCCAAGTAACTGGTGTGGGACCTTTGCCTTGGGAAGCCACGATTGCGTCGATGAGCGGTGCTTGCAATTCTGCAGCATTTCGCAAAAATCGGCGACAATAGTTGACCATCCCTATAAAACGGCGGAGTCCTTGTACGGTCTTCGGAAGAGGGAAATCTTGCAGTGCCTGAATACGCTCTGTTGGTGGTCTTGGTCCCAACGCAGAAATGTGGTTATCGAGAAAGGTCACCTCGGGAACACCAAATAAGCATTTCGCCGGATTTATAACAATTCCGTGATCTTCAAGAAGTTTGAAGAGAATACGGAGGTGATCGGCATGCTGACGGGCCCTTTTCGAATACACCAAAATAACGTCGATATACACAAAGCAAAAATCAAGTCCCTGGGTAACTTCATCAATGAATCTTTGAAATGTTTGGCCAGCATTGCGCAGGCCATACCTCATGTAATGAAATTCATATAGCCCGAAGGGTGTAATTATGGCGGTTTTGCAAATATCCTCAGGCGCAACAGGTATTTGTTGATAGGCCTTTACGAGGTCAATTGTACTAAATATAGTCCAGCCAGAGATATTGTGGCCTGACGCAGTAACATTAGCCTCGAAGTTCATAGCTGTCAGCAGTCGAAAAACACGAGGTGGAGATACCATTGCGGAATATCTTGACGACGCCAGGGTGTGGGGTTAATACTGTTGATACTCAGGTAGGCTAAAATGACATACTTGTTCTCTTATATTGTAAAATAATCGTTTTAAAAAAGAGTAACTGTTGAGTTTCTTGCCGGTTTCTTCTCAACAGTAAATGCTTTCCGAACCGATGGTAACTTACGAACGTATTAATTTTTATGAAAAATTTTTGACATTTCATAAGAACGCGCAAGCGTCTATGTGAATAAATATATTTTTGATTTTACTGCGGTTTGAATATGCGTAGGTAACCGACCTGCCCATAATGTCCTCATAAATTCGTCTGGAACAGCTGGACCGGCTAGCTTCTGCAGGTGGCGTAAAAATTCTGACGGTTTTCGGTCTCCGAGCACCGCATCGTTGAGAAGTTGCTTTACTTTGGCTTTCTGAGAATTGGAAAATCTTTTTATTAGCTCTGTTTTTAATTTCTCATATTTACCTTCTGCAGGTGGTTTATTAATGATGTCCGACACATGTTGTGCGTATTGCGGTTCCAAATTTGACGTAATATAGTAAAATTTCGTCGAATCTACAGTAATTCCGGCAATTATAAACTGTCCCTCAATTTGGGCGAACCAAACTTCTGGGTCTTTTGGCCAAAAAGGAGGAATACGGACTCCTACTTTATTAACTTCCGTCATTTTTTTTTCTTCTTGTGCGGCGGTGCGACGGTTGACTTTCAAAATTGAACGTGGTCGCGGACGTAGCGGTCAAATGAGGGACGTGTCGCGTGTTCCTATCGGGGTCACCAATATATGTGCCCTACCGGGTTATTAATTCAAACACGGTACTGCACACTAATTAATATTATTACAAGTATTATAGATTCACGTTAACAAACGATGAATAAATTGATTAGGAAGATACGGTACAGAAGTTAGCAAAGCGAAGGCGACAGAAAAGAATACTTTAACACACAAAGGAAAGTTAAAAAGCAATTGCGCGAGCGTATAGCGGGCCGTACTGAGCGGAAACAGAGCGTGCATTCGCCGTGATGTAGTGCAGCCGACTGATGTCTCCTGCGTCCGCGCCGCTGGTCATCGCGCCGACCGTATAGGCAAGTACAGTCATACGCGCAGCTGTATTATACAGCGCGTTATTCTTACTTAGTGGTTCCTACAATTTGTAGTTATGATTCTCACCGCAGATAGAGCAGCGATATGAATTTTGACAGAATTTTGCAATATGTCCATACCTGAAGCTTTTCAAACACTGCTTAACTGGTAGGATGTACGGCCTCACCTCGAAGCGCCAGCTATTCAGGTCGACGCTGTCGGGAAGGATGGGACAGGAAAAAGTCAGGATATCGACTTCGTATCGGCTGTAAAACAAATTTGTCATCAATTTTGGTACGTCGCATGAATCTGCGTACACAACCAATATTTTTTGTGCTGGCAATTGCCCGTGGCTGAACCCGGTATTGTGGCTATCAGGCCGTGTGCGTCTAAGAATTTCTTATTAGAAAGTGAAGCATTTGCAAAAGAGGGCTTTTCGAATATGACGCCTACTTTGTATTTGTTGGGGCTAACTCCTAACACCGGTTATGATGATATAAATGATAATATTACTAATAAGAACACTTTATTACAATATTGATATATTTAAAATGTTACTGATAATGTTATTTATGATATGATAATTAGGTATGATAATATTGAGAACGCGTGGTTAGCCTGATGACCGAACGTGAACTGATTGATTGTCGCGGTATATTTTAATGTTTACAACGTATTGATGGACTTTAGGTCAAAAGTGCAAACAAAGCCATATGGTTCAATAGTGAACCGAACATTCTCCCTGGCGAGAGATAAAATGAATCGTAATGATTGATAGATACATGACAAATTGAAAAATGAATGATGATACTTATCAAATTACAAAACAATTAACTTAAAGTTTACAATCTTATACTAGAGAGTCTGATATTCGCTTATGAATTATAGAGGAAGTGGCTTTGTCCTGTTTACGCGCACTTTGAATTACACTAGTCCAGCGAGTGACCTTGGTATGGGGCCGCGCACTAACATTGTGAAACTCAATGCCGCATTTATCACTATCACTAAGCGGACGGTCAGCTGTGCTCTACTTTCGTGGTAACACTACACCACTCTAGCACTGTCAGGCGACCCTCGTGGTGGACATTCTTGCTTGGCCATCGCGTTTGCTCGTTGCTGACGTATTTGCTTGTATCTTCTGCCCACCCAGACAACTGCCGCAAGGCCGACTACTGCAACTAGCCCATAGCTGATGGAGAAGTGATGAATATCGTGGGATGAAAACGAGTCTTCTGTCTTCATGTTTGCTTTAATATTTTGTATTTGTTCGTCGAGTATGATGATAGTCTTATTCATTTCAATGCTACTCATTGTCTAATGGTATGCTGACATTGAAGGCGTGACATTTTTTTTCTTTGGTTTGGTACGTCAATGATCGGCGAAGCATTCATTTTATTAGCCTGTCCGGGAGCTGATTTGGCTGATGTAGAATTGCAGCAATCAAACAACCTGGACAGTAAAAGTGTGTATTTAAAAGAAATATTATGAAAGCGTGTCGCACGCCGTGCGACCGCTGTAGCTCCGTTCAATCGGTTGAAGTCTCGGTAGCAGTCTCGTTCCCGGTGCCGCGCCGCCCGCGCCCCGCAGCCCGCGCCCCGCCGCCGCTGGTGCAGATCACGTGCCGTGCGCTTGAACAGGCTCCCCGCCTTGGGAACCCTGGTTACCAAGAGACTCGTCCTCTGGGTTCGTAGCTGGGAGAAGGCAGACCCGGCCTAAGGCCCTCTGGATTACGCCACGTGCAGTTGTGAAATCGGCTACTCGGGTGATGCCGTCAGCCCCTGGGTACAGTCTCTTAACTCGTCCCAAGCGCCATCGCATGGGGGGAAGGTTGTCGTCCTTGATGACGACAAGATCGCCCTCTTTGAGCGTTTTCCTCTGCTCTCGCCACTTAGTGCGTTGCTGCAGCTCGCTTAAATATTCTTTATGGAACCGGTTCCAGAAGTGCTGTTTAATCTGTTCCAATCTTTGATATCTGTTTGGACAATTCGTAACAATAGGTCGTTCTGGTAAAGCAGTCAGCGGCCGGCCTATGAGGAAGTGCCCTGGAGTCAGAGGAGTCATATCAGATGGGTCTGACGTTAGAGGAGTTAACGGGCGGGAATTTAGGATCGCTTCGATCTGAATGAACAGTTTCGTAAGCTCCTCAAACGTAAGATTCGCGTTTCCTATTACGCATTTCATTAACTACTTTGCTGAACGGATTCCAGCCTCGTTCAACCCCCTCCAGTGAGGGGAATAAGCGGGCGAAAAATGAAATTTAATGCCCTCATCATTATCTCCATCAGTGTGTAGGCATATGTACTTATTATATAAACAGAAAAAAATGGCATAGGTATAGGTACATTACATTACATATTATATGTGATAATGTGTATACTTATCTCGGTTTGACATAAACATAGACATAGTAGTCCTTACCGAATGTTGGATTAATGACTTTTATAAACCACCTGCTCTTGAGGGCTACAACGTTTACTACACTAAAAATCAAATCAATCAGAATGATGGGGTAATAGTATATACGAAAATTAACTTAATTGTAACTACCATTGAACCCGATTTTAATGACGGCAACTATCTAATTGTTGAGGTGGGCCACAATATTAGTGTTTTATGCATTTATAGGCCCCCGAGTTTTCAAAACGTTAAAAACTTTCTTGACTCCCTAGACACAGTACTTAATAACATTAAAAGTGCTAATGTGATACTCACAGGAGATATTAATCTGGATATTCTGAGCGAAAATGACAATATCTCTCAATACCTCAATTTATTGGCAGTACACGGACTATTAACGGGAGTTAACATACCTACACAAAAAACTGCTTGTTTAGACCATTATGATAAAAACCAGTGGACAAGCACAAAACATTGTTTTCAATGAATTCACTGACCACTGCCCTATTCTTCTTCATGTTGATTTCAGTGCTTTTAGAAAAACAAATGACTCAATAGGTAAAAAAGTCAAAATTCAATACCAAAGAATTCAGCAAGAAATTAAAGAGATATCATGGGACAGTTACTTTGCAGCAAAAGACTGTAATAATGCAGCCGAAATTTTAGTAAATATCCTACAAGATATTGTTACGAAGTACACAACTGTCAGCGATGTGCCAAAAAAAAAGCGACCTCTAAAACCTTGGATAACTGTGGGTCTGCTAAACTGCATGGGAAAAAGGGATAAACTGCACAGAAAATTAAAAAGAAACCCGAATTACGAAGGTATGATGCGTGAATACAAACATTACAGAAATACGTGTAATGGAATAATAAAATCAGAAAAAAGAAGATATTTTAGGAATTTGATAGAAAAACGTCGTGGCGATATCAATTATTTATTTAAAAATGAAAATTTAAAAATTTAAAAATGCCTAAAAGCCAACCTATTGAGCTATTAAGTAAACCTAATGTGCACAAAAAAGATAGTGTATCTTTTTTGTGCACATTAGGTTTACTTAAACGAGTTAAACGCCTACTTTACATGTATTGGTAAAACTCTGGCAATGAACACTTTAAACGTCATTGGTGAGACTGAAGAGGACCTTTACGTATTTGTATAGTTGTATTACGTACTGTATCGCAACATGAGGAGGTGCAGCAAAGACACACAGTTAGGTCTAAGCCTAACATATATGTCTTTGCTAAGGGCACAAAGAAGCGTGCTAAAAGTTCTTGCCAGCCTACCATTTAAATATCCATCGCATGCTTTGTACCAGAGATGTGGAGTATTAACTGTACGCCAACTGTTTTACAAATGCGTTTTACTAAGATACCATAGGGAAATAGTACCGACGTTACCTATCTCTTGTAAAAGACGAAATAATTGTCCGATAGCTAAAACACGCACAGAATTCGCTAGATGTCATTATAATGTGATAGGCCCGCGCTTATACAAAAAAGTAATACTTATATATGATTTTGAAGTCATACGTAAGTTTAAGACTTACAGAATGAAAAATTATATAACTAGTTTCATGATTGAACTAAATTATGATGCTACTGAACAAATTCTAGATACAATGAAGTAACACACACACACATATGGACACACACACACACACACACACACACACTTTATTATTTTAGTACTTAAGAATAAATAAGATCGCATTTGAAATAGAATATGGCAGTGAAATTTTGGATTACATGTAAAAATGTGAAGGGCACTGACTTCTGTAACACAGGGTAACCTAGCACAGGATCAAAATGTCGTACCTTACCTCTTCCAATTTTATAAATGTGATTCCATTAAGTGTTTTCTCTTTTTGTATTAGTTGCACGAATAAATAAATTATTAAATTTTTATTATTAATTATGTGTTTTATTCATTTTTTGCCAATTCAATGTATTTTTGCATGTAGCGCCTATGAAACTTCTCTGTCTAATAAAAACATGATAGCCACCGAATGAGGAAATAGCGACACCTGATATTGTTTCTACTAATAATTATCTAAAATCTGAGATACAATTCTTTTGCGCCGGGACTGGGGCAATTTTGGCGGATTTCTTTTCATTATTCGTTAGTAGCTTGCGCTCGATCTCAAGGCGAATCGATCTCGAACCGACTCAGCTCGACCTCGACTAAAACTCGAAAGTCAGATATATTCGACGACTTCAAAAAGTCAGAAATATTAAGTTAATTTAATCAATCTACGCCAGCGGTCCGCAACCTTTTTGATATTGCGACCCCAAAATTGAAAAAAGAGTTATGAGCGACCCAAGAAAAAAAAAATCACTAAGTTAACAAGTGCAAAGGTTGGTTCAGGTAACGAAGTTAGCTGTTTTTATTTTGTAAATTATTTATATTGAAGAGTTTATTTATTTTGGAAAGTAATATTAAAGCAAACTAGAAAATATGCATTTAACATACGAGTAATCTTTATAATGGCATTAAATGAGACAAGCAATTATTTTAATATTTTATTTAAAAAAAAAGTTACATATACGTAACCTTACAAACTAATGTGAACCTTGTGCTTGCACACTTGCAGTCAGTATATTAATTCTTGGTGATATATTATCAAAAACAGTCACCCTAAAATCAGGTTTTACGTTAAGTATGGAGCGATATTTTGTATTTATAGCAGTTAATGTGGAGAAAGCTGTCTCGCAAAGGTTTGTAGATGCGAATGGCAAAAATTTCAGCAGAGATGTTTTAAATAACAGTGGATATTCCTTTTCCGTCTTTGTCCAGAACTTGGATAGATTCGTGGTTTTGAAAATAGATCGAAGGCTTTTATCGGACATTAAATCGATCAGCTGCTCCTTTTCTTTTAAGTTCATCTTCACAGTGTTAAGATCACAAGATTAAATATCCATTGGTCGCCGTGTGACGTATCTGGGAATCTTATTTCCAAGTCTTGCTTAAGGTTTGTAAGATGCATCATGATTTTGGTTTCAATTTTTTCTTCGAGCTTTATATTGTTTTCTTCAGAAAATTTTTTTAGAAATCTTTTATTTTGTTAGCTAAAATCAATACATTTGTACGCTTCCCTTGCAACGATTGATTTAAATTGTTAAGTTTTTCAAAAATATCAGAAAGATAGCCAACTGTTGCCAGCCAAATTTCATTCAAAAAATATTCCGCTAGCTTTGGTTCCCGCTCAAGTAGAAATATTCTGATTTCATCTTTGAGTTCAAATACACGTCGGAGTATTTTTCCTCACCATAACCACCTGATCTCCGTATTTAACAGTAGATTTTCGTATTCTGATCCCATTTCACGACACATTATTTCGAAAAGGCGACTGTTTAATGCGCGAGCTTTAACAAAATTTATTATTGTTACGACTTGTTCCAACACTTTATTTACATCTGGTTGCAAATGTTTTGCTGCAAGGGCTTCACGGTGAATCATACAGTGAACAAAGCCTACGTGAGGTGCAATCTCAGTTACTTTTGCCTTGAATCCTGTTTTGGAGCCGGTCAATGCAGCTGCGCCGTCTGTACACACAGATACACAATATTCCCACTTTATGTCATGGAGTTCAAAAAAGGTATTAACTGCATTAAAAATTGCTTCACCGGTTGTTCTTCCTTCTAATCCCTGACAAAATAACAAATCTTCGCATATGTCGTTTTCATATCGGTATCGGATAAATATCAGAAGTTGAGCTACATTAGCTACATCAGTGCTTTCATCCAGCTGAATAGCATAATAGGGACTCCCTTTCACGCGATCTATAAGTTGTAATTTGATATCATCAGCAAGTAGATTGATACGACGATGAACAGTGTCACTCGATAGTGGAATTGTTTTCAGTACATTGGCAAACTTTTCTCCTTGCATGATCGAAACCATTTTCATTGCAGCTGGCAAAATGAGCGTCTCGCCAATGTTGTGAGGTTTTTCAGTTTTGGCAATCAAAAAGGAAACCTAGAAAGATACTTGTAAGGCTTTTTGGTTAACTGTTGTGTATTTTTGGAAATCAACCAGCTGTGACGTTAGCTTGGTAGCAAGTCGTTTAAAATAAGATTCATCTTATTTTAAACGACTTGCTACTTATTCTTTAACTGTGGATACTTCGTTTCTAGGTGCCTTTTCAGTTTGGCCGGCTTCATGCTCTCATTTGCCAAAACCTCCGAACAAACAACGCACTGTGGACGTTGTTCAAAATTCAACACTGTACATTTAAAACCAAACTGGATGTACGATTCTTTAAAAATGCGTAGACGCTTCCCAGTTGTCTCCGATGTAGCTGTTGCTTGTTTAGTTAAAGTTGAAGCGTCACTCTCTGTATCGATGTGTAAGGTAGATGTGGCTGTTGAGCTACAATCATCGCTGTTATAACTAATAGTTATAGTAGTGGAACTAGATGTTGCTCTGCTTTCATCGATAGTAATAACACTACTAGTACTTGAAGTGGCGGCATTGTTTTTCACGACTTATATTACTTGTAACAGTAGTTGTCATTGTAGAATCTGACGCAACACTGCTGTCAAGAACTACGTGTTTAATTATTTTGATTTGTGATGCGTTATTAGGACTTCCGCCACCTGCACCTGTAGATGTGCGTTTTATTAGCCACTTATCTATTGTTAATTGCAATAATAAATACGTATTAATAAATAAAAAATGTATTCCAAACGATTAATATTAGATTTTTCGTCATATGCTCGCGTGGTAACAGGATTTACTTCAAATTTATTGTCAACGAAGCACAAATAGACAAGCAAAAAAAGTGACCAAGTGCGAGTCGGACTCGCCCATGAAGGAATCCGTGGTAGCAAGTAATGATATGACTGGATGTTAGTTGTTACTTTGTTTTTCATGACTTGACGAAACTACAAGGGTTCCTTGTTTCTCAAACGGAACCCTAAAAATACATAAGTGAAGCGTAAAAAAATATTTCGCGCTGGTTTTTTTATTGAACCCACGCGTCCAACATGGCCGCGCTGCGATGACGCCTCACTTTATTTTCTAAGTATGAGTGCACAGTTACTTACCGTGTGCGTGGTTCTAAAAACACTTTCTACAGAAGTAATCTTCCGTGTTTTAACATCAATTTAGTATGTATTTGCAATCGACAAAGCGGCGATGAGTACGTACGTGCGGATACAACTGACTGAACAGACAGACTGAACGAAGAAAGAGAGATCGGGGTGGGGGCGCGAGAGCGGGAGCGGTGAGGTTGTGACGGGCGAGACTGGACAGGTCGTACAGTCGTAATTATTTTCGATTCTCTCCGTTTTAAGGACATTGTGTAATTGTGTATGTAAAGAGAGGTTATATTTTATGCATAAACCTTAATAAAATTCGATAAGTACAGGACCTTGTGGACTTTTTTGGCGACCCCATAAATATCTTTCGCGACCCGTTGATCTACGCAACAAGACGCGGCCATCATACGTAATAGGGTGTTTTTTTGTTACCTGTTACTAGTAAAAATATTTTTGGCATTACAAGAAATTGTTCATATTGTTTTTGATATTAAACAGTATATTATTAACTAGCTAAACATGCTATTTAAATTAAAATTAAGCCATAAATATAAGAAATATTCAAGTTTTTTTGTCAGCATATTATGATGCAAAGTATTCCTGTGCACAAAATATAATCGGAAATAAAAAGACAAGATATTGAAAGAAAATCAAGTTATATCACAATAAGGATATGCTTAAAATCGTTCCGAAAATAAAAAAAATGTTAGACAATTCTATCACATTAATAAATAATCAGGGAAATAGTTTCATGTTCGTCACTTTTTGATCGAACTTGAAAAGTTATCCTTACTAATGTTTGGTGCTACAAATTCAAAAATCGAGAAAATTGAGGAACTTTTGGCTATTATAAAAAACTGATATTTACTAAATAAATACTATTAAATGAAAAATATATATTTAAAAAAAAACTATTTTTCTACTATTCAGAATATAGGAATAATTTAAGCACTTTAGAAACACAATCACAAAGAATAGTTACGAGATAATTATCACAATTACTTTGAATCATAGGAACTTTTTAATATTCTTATCGATTAAGATAATACTTTTTATATTATTGTGTAGTAATGTAAGTCATTACATTCCTACTTGAATTCAATCATAATCGTCTTAAAACTTAAGTTACGGCTAAACACGCACGTGTAACATATGTCGCAAATATAGTCAATAATCAAAGGATGGCTACAACATAAGCTTACCCAATTTTTCCATGCAACACAACAAGTCATATGGTTAGGTACAAAAAAATTACGACGTTTACATAAATGACATAAAAAGTACCTTGAAAACTTTTAGTGATATTTCCAGGTGTCTCTAATGGTTCCATAACAATCGCTCTCTACTTTTTTTTTTTTTCATTACGTTTTCCAGTTTTCTAGGTACATTTAAATTGTTCGAATGAACGTTTTATTTAAAGCCTGTAAAAGTACCAGGATCTTCAATGCTGTATTCGGGACTAAAATGGAAAACACCATTTTGTGGTATAAAAGTAGATAAATTTAAAGTTGGAAACATCAAATTTTCAATTTCATTGGTAAGATCAATCAGAACACTTGAGGTCAATAAAAATAATTTCACTGATCTGGGAACTGTTATCAGTTACAATGGGTTAAGGCAATCATTTTTTTTGTTTCACTTAAACTAACCTCATGCTAGCTTTCATAATTTGAACCAGATCTTCCTCTCGGGTCAAACTACCTTGTATTGAGGTCATTTCACCAACTTTTAGTCTTTGGTCTGTTTATATACTGAGGTTCTGATCATGCGTTTTGTTAGATGCATGATAGGTATCTCAAGAACTTCATGGTTTCAGGTAAAGGCCTAATGTTATCTGATATAAGATGTTTCATATTGATAATGTCATTATCCGCTATCAAAAAATATTTTACGGACTTCATGCTCTGTTTTAACTTTTCTTCTTCTGTTGGATCTGTTATCTTTTTTAGCCTTGCTAACTGTTTTTGGGGCTGAAATTCAAAACTTTCATGATTTTACTTTAATTTTTTACAATATCTCTTCACCTTTTCTGCTGCTGCAAGCAACATTTTCTCCTTTGATGAAACGAACGAAACAAATGTTTTTTTTTTAAACATGTGAAAATTCTTTTAGGAAGAGTTTGGCCATTAAAAGTTGTTTCCGTATCAATAAAACTGGCTTTAATATCAATAAATGTTTTCTTTTTTAGTCGCCTAGCTTTTAAAACACTACCATAACACAAAACAATTTCAAATTCAACCAGAACAAAAACATTCTGGATCACCTCCTCTATAGATCATTCTTTGGGAATCCCTCTTACAATACCCATTCTAGAATAGAAACATTAAATGATATAATAAAGGCTATGAACCTGTTACCCGAAAGCTTAGTATCACTGGTAAAGTTATTAGCGTCTGAAAAATTTGTAAATGTAAGAGAGAGCCTATTTCTGCCAATGCTCTTCAAACTTCCATTTAGAATATTTTTACATGAATTATTTTTAAGAAATCGAGAACGAACTAAAAGAGACAGGGTGAAGTGTGACATTTTCATCTGGGGACAATCGTTCTTTTTGTATATGAAGTACAATCCCGAGACTTTGTAAAGACGAGTTGTAGTGTTTGGAACTTTAAATTGTGATAGGTATTGAAAGATCGATTTAAACAAGAACAGCCGTTCTCTTTATCTGCCTTGCCTTGACGCTTTCTTTTTCTATTGCAATGTTTGCATATTCTTAGAGCATTTGTGCGCTAGCATTGCATTATTCATAGAACTTGCATCCGTATCCATAGAAGATTCACAATGCTCAATAGTAACATAGTGAGATGCCTGTGGGACTGTGCCCCCAGGATCGGAAAGTTTGTCTCCAATGGAGAAAACAAAATAAAGGAATTAAAAACTTACCCTACGAAGAAATATTTACACTAACTACAAAATATAAACTAAAAAGAACTAAAATAACAAATATTTACACTACTTTACACCTATATGATCTATAAAAGATATTTTCAAATTTTAAATTGTAAAAAATCACTCCCGCTCTTTCGCCGTTTCCCGCGCTTTTCCCAAATGATATTTTTATGTAGGTATTTTTTCCCATTTCTTGGCCTGCACGGTTTGTGCGTCAGCCATGCAAAAAGGTTAGGAAGTGTGTTCTTTTTTTTTTTTTTTTTTTCTTTCTTTATATTTTAAAAAAAAAAAAGGTGTGTTCTTGGATTTATTTCATTGTATTCGAACGAAATTTAGAAAAGGATCAGGTAATTTTAGTATATAAAGTACATAAATGGTTATAATTTTATATTGTTATGAATAATTAAACTAGCTAAAACTCTATATACATCAATATTTACATTAGATAAAAGGACAGAAATTGAAGCAGGAAAAGGAAATTTTAAAGGGCTAAAGTGTAGAAATAAAAGCGGAACGGTCATGTCGAGGACAGGCAAAGAATATATGATTAAAATCCCCAACGTTATTGCCACACTCATATATATCGCTAGGCAAAAGGTTAAGCCTTGCCAAATGCAAGTGAATGCATGCATGGCCCAGCCTCATACGAATAAGGGTCGAAGTGATAGCTTTACCAAACGTCAGATTTGAAAACCACGGTTTAGGAGGTATATCCACCTGGATCGTGCTGTAATATCGACCTTTAGTCTGACTCGAAGAACGCCAAATGTGTATCCAAGAGTTCAACAACTGGGATTTAGGCAGGAGAGACAAATCACAACAAAACTTTTTAGTATGGAACCATATCTCCATCATTGACCACAGCGTTGGCAGGGCTATCGGCCTTGATACCTGAGTGCCCCAGAATCCAAGCTAAAGAAACTGTGTAATTTTTGATGCAACATTAATACAATAAATCACGACATGCAATAATGACTGAATGATTATTTCTGTTATTGTTAAAAGGAAATCTTTCCAAAGCTTGGACAGCTCTTTTAGCGTCGGTTAAAATTATTCAGTTTTGTAACTCAATGATTAAAATTTACTCCAGAGACTTCAGCAGACCACAACATTCTCCAGTAACGACTTAAGTCTCTGGAGGCAATTTTATTTTTTGTACAATGCCAAACTGTTGATGGAAAACGCCAACTCCCACACAGTCCTTAGGACCGGGTTTGGAAGAATCACTAAAAATTAAATGGCAATGTTTCCATCGGCAGTCACTGTCAATAATATCAATAAATTTGGCATTGGCATAAATTTGGAAGGATCTTGTTTACTTACGTCGAAATCAAACTAATAATAATAATAATAATAAACACTTTATTTGTAAAAAACATGGTTGTACAAATGCAACGTGATGTTATGTCATAAAATTAAGTCTCGCATGTTTTTTGCTCTAGACGAGCGTACAAATATTTATTGTGCTGTTCTTAGCACCTGGATTAATATATTTAATTTTAATAATAAGTTCAAAATTTAAGGCAGAAACAATATTAATTAAAAAATCTCAATCACATCTATGAATATTCTTTTTAATCAATCAAAATAATCTTATTATTATTCTCATTTATTAACTTAGATTTTATTTGTAGTAAAAATAATTTATTGAAAGTGCATAAGTCACGAAATCATGTGGCACTGCATTTTTATACATAAATATTTATAAGAATTAAAGTTAATATTGTATTATTTTGATCAACTTCAATTACCAATGTATTTGAATAATATTTGCCGATGTATTTGATAACAAAATCCCAGAATCATATAAAAAAAATTGTTCATTGGTACGATTTTTATGGCGACATTAGGCAATACTTTGGTTGGAGTTGTGACTGTTATTTTGACAAATGTCATTTGCCTTATTCGTAGGTATTGTATAGGTAAACGTAGTGATTACATTTTCTTTGGTATTGTGAATGTATGTTGTCGTGTATCAGCAGAAAAATATATTATATTTATATTTTATATGAAAATAATATAACAGACAGGTAGGTAGTATAAAACAATATTTTTGCAACTGCATGGTCGGTCGACGGACAGTGAGTTGCTGTGCCCATATAATAAATATACTTTATTTGGTTCATGAGCTGGACAAGGTCCAAGAGTCTGTAAATCCACCTGCCTGGTTCTTATATATAATTTTATTAATTTATGAATCTGATTAATAAAACAATAAGAAAGCTAAATTCGATATTATATTTCAAAGCCCTGTTTATATATTTAAAAAAAAAAAACTAAGAAACACTTGGACACAAAACTTTATTATTTTTCTAATTCCTTTTGAATAAATCTATTAATTCTACACATCGTTGTTATTCTCAGTGAATGTTCACTCCAAGCCAAAACCGCCATACAAAGTGGACAATGCCCGTTCTTAGTGAAGATTTGAAAGGAAATGTGAATAAAAGAGGCATATTTCATATATATCTTCATAATATATGTTATGAAGATTTAGGAAGTAATATATTTGAAAGTGATTGTGATGTTTATCCACAAGTATTGAAAAATGAAAACAGTTATGAAAATAATAGCTTTGAAAGAGTTTGTGAAGTTCATTCACAAAACTTAGGAGAGACAGAAACAAATTATGAAAGTGATTTCTTGGCAAGTTGTGAAAAAGTAATTTTTTGTGTAGAGAACCCTAATTTGAAGGAAGGGATAATATCAGACCCAATTAAGTTATTAGAAGATGTTTATTTAGGTCCGAGTATAGTTAAAGTCCACGAAAATAAAGCGTTAACAGTGCGTTAGATACCTCGATATTCGGCCGTTGGGTGGGAGTTTTTTTTCTACTATAAGGCGGCAACTGCGTACGATGTACATGGTTAACAAGGCGATTCCATTGCAATTACATACAGAGGCATTGAGGTATGATTCCAGGTTCCATTCTCCATTAGGCGCGCTGGTAGATCCAGAGCTCCTGCAGCACTCTATTTTAAAGGCTGTGGGTAAAATGGTAAACGCCCGCCTAGAGAACCTAGAGGACAGGTTATTGCCCGAGAGGTGCCTCCTTTGGCAGCGGATAAACAACCACCCACGGTAGCCAAGGCCACATGTCATGTGCCTCTCTCAGGGCTACTCCAAGGGCAGGCATAAGCGGCATTTCGCAGACTCTAACCCTCTAAGACTCGAAACCTTTAAGCTGACTGGACAGCATTGCAACCCGGATCATCCTGCCTTAAGATCCAGCGGGAAGGAAAGGGTAAAAAGAAGAAGGGCGGGAAACGCGAGTCCCAAAAAGATGTTACCATGCAAGCTGAGGGCAGTGCCCCACTTCTGACGACATCTGGACCGCCATCCAAGTCGACGCTGGTCAGACGGCGCAGTAAAAAGTCAGGTAGTGGTCCCAAAGTAACCGACCCGGTTGTAAAGCCAAAGGACCACAAGAGGATGCAGTGGCAAAAACGGTTACATATGCCACGGCTATGATGAATGTGAAAACCTTATTAATAATTGAGGAATGAATAAATTATTTATTTTCACACACACTCGCACACGCACACACACACACACACACACGCACGCACGCACGCACGCACGCGCATACACACACACACACACACACACACACACACACACGCGCGCGCGCGATTTTTTTTTTTTCAATTTTTTTTCCCTTTTGCCATAATTACCTTTTTATTTTATGTTTATTGGCACAAAAGTGTATGTTAATTAGCGGATGGGATTGGCTCCTGAAATACAGGATATCCTAGTTCGGGAGTCAGGGCGCCATTAAATGTGTAACTAAGTGTTCAATAAATCACATTTATTATTATTATTATTATTATATGCCGACATCCTCAAAGAAGCCAGGACGGCGGTCGACTTCCAGGGTCTTGAAATCCAGGCCCTCCGGTTTAGGAAGACCGCAACAGGTGCGCGGATCTTGGAAGTGCCTGGAAAATCTTAGATAGTGGCGGATCCTAGATGGTGGCGAAAACGCCAACAACGTTGGCTGAAAATCTGCGCCAAGTGGTCGGCGACTAGGTTGCCCTAGACTCCAGACACCTATAAACCGTAGATGCTATACGTCCGGTACTCAGTCGGTGGCTGGACAGGCGTCACGGTACCCTCAACTACCGGGCGACACAGGTTCTCTCGGGACATGGCTGTTTTGAGAGGGAGGGGGGGGGGGACCTACAGCGGTTTGCCACCACTGCGACGTTATGTGCCGAGGATCTGTCGTCGCCTGCCGTGATTCGCGATGGTGGACAGCGAGAGGTCGTGGGGTGCCGTCCTTGCATTCTACGAGGACATAATCACCCGGAAGGAGGCCGTGGAGAGGGAAAGGGAGGCAAATGCCATCCTGGAAATCCACCGCCGGAGACTAGGGCGTAGGAGGCTGGCCTACGCGCGCATTCTTCCCCCCTGATAGCAAGCCCCGGGGATGTAGATGTGGCTACCTCGCGGACGGCTTGAGAGACGCGCCGTGTTCATCGCGCCGACACGGCACCATTTGGCTGGACCCGGTGTCCAAATACCCGGTGGAGGCCTGAGAAGAACAAAATCGCGCCGGGCTTCGCGCAAGATTGCGTTTTCGTGTTTCCGTGTCGCCGGCAAAAGCGACGGCGCAGGTGCAACGTGGGTTTTTTAGTGGGTAACCCGTGACTCCCACATACCCCTGGTGCCTACACAAGGCGGAGGGGGATCCATAAAGGATTTTTCCCACGTAAAAACATGTTTTAAATATTATCTACGTATAATATAACCAAATAAGTATTTCAAGTTTTCTTGATGGTCCTTAGATTTCTGGAATATTCCTGGTAAAGCCAGGTCCCCTTTTTGACTATAAAAGCTATCTATGAACGGTTTTTATTTATTTTTTATTACTTTTAGACGATTTAAATTGTGTGAAAAGGTTCCTTCCTATGTGCGTGAAGGATGCGCGTTTTTTAATAAATATTAAATTTATGCTAATTCTTGTATTACAAGTGTAGTGGATAATAATTTTGGGCACTTGATTTTATTTCGTATGAAAAGGGATATCGTAATAAGACTATTAATTTTTTGTTACTCTTTGCTATGTTAGCTTATATTACGCCTTGGTATTGTTTTCATATATTTATTTAAAATAAAGAATCAAACAAATAAAATCAAATTTCAGTTGTCAGAAAATAGAAATTTATTTTAATTGTGCATGCGGCGATGTAGGCGGCGATGCAAGCGGCAATGCAGGCGATACACGGTACGTACCGCTTGAATAATCGTGAATGTGCAATAGTAATTTATCTCCTTTATTCTTCACTTAAAATAAAAACATTGCCCATAGCCTATGAGTATAATAGACCGTCTTGTAAAAAAGTTTTTACAGCTTTCACGTGGTGGTCATTACAACTAAACGAACAAAACGACACTGAAGCCAATTGTTTAGCATCGGCGCCATAAAATTGCCATTTTTTTTTCTTTAACAATTGATTGTGGGAATAGAAGTAATGTTCTTGTTCGTGGAGAGCGGCTTAGGGGCAGGCGACGAGGACGAGGTCGTGGGTAGGAAACAGTGCATGGGTGTGTCTTTTTGTGTCACATCAAATAAAATTGATCGATTATTTTTTTAAAACATTGCCCTTACTGTTGGATTACAATATCCTGTATTGCAAAGACGTTTTACGTAAGTATTTTTTTCGTATACAAACGGAACAATTCTGTGGGACATACATTCCTGTGCTGCATGGGAATCGAAACCACGACCTCTGATGCCGAAGCCAATAAATAGCATAGCAATTACCTCATCGAGTCAATAATAATATTACAATATTTTTTTCTACGCGCGCGCACACACACTCTAACACGATTGTGTTAATGTGTGTGATTATACAAAGGTGTATAATGTTGGATAACATACTCATAAAATAAATAAAACATGGACTAGTTTGATCCTTTCGAAGTGTTTTCTTTTTTTTATTACCGTGTTTCCCCGAGTTCAATGAAAGTACTGAAATAACCGATTTCATTGATAAATTTCATGACTTCTTCGATGGTTTAATTGGTTATGATTTGAATCAACCATAGATCTTAAAAATAAAGCCTTAATTTGCATCTTTTGGCATCCTCCGGCCGTAGCCTTCGTAATTGGCGCAGTCGGGAGGATAGATAATTAGAATAAGTGAATCGATCACGGACGTTGGCTATCCGAACTTACAAGAGCGGCTGCCGGGAGGAGTTTCCACACATCGCAACGACCAGAGAATTGCAAATGTATCGGTGAGTACCTAGATCTCACTAGGATTCGCGGACCCTTAGGTTAGGTAGCACACGTAGAAGTTTGCAGCTAGATTGTAGTAGAAATTTCAATATACTCATAGAAGATAGCGAATTACTACTCGACTGCGATTACGAAACATTAGCATCAGACTCTGTCAAAATGAGCGATGCACTTATAGATCAGATCTACAAAGCCCTTCGATTACTTCCCGAGTTCGATGGAAACCCAAACGTCCTCACTCGTTTTATTAACTTATGCGACCAACTAGTGGAACAATATGTGATTTTTCTTTAAGTAACTTAGCTTTATTAAATGGGATCCTAAACAAAGTAACAGGTCCCGCGGCACGTACTATCTATTCAAACGGCATCCCAGATATCTGGATCGGGATACGGAACGCTTTAATTAACAATTTCGCAGATCAACGTGACGAGACCTCACTTTATAACGATTTGGCACTCCTGACCCAAAGCTCTGCTATACGTCAGGAATTTTACAAAAAGTGTCAAAACCTATTATTATTACTATTATTTAGTATTATAATGACGTATATTAGTTTGCACGAGACAATAGAATCTAATCGACAATTGTACAAAAAGTCGACACTTCAGGCCCACCTTCGCGGTCTTCGCGTACCTTTAGGCTCTCGCATACGGTGTATGCGACCCGATGCGATACGATAGAGAAAGCGTTAGAATTCGTTCACGAAGAAATTAATATTTTATACTTGCAGCAACGTACGATCACCTGTCTGAAAGAAAGTTGCCGTCTACGTCTTATTTTAAGTTACAGAAACCCGCTTTTACTTCACAACTTATGTTGTCACCGACCCCGCCAGCTTTTATGTTTTCTCACACAGTGTATTTTCCCTCTAAGTCAATGAATGTACAGCCACCGAAAGCAATGCCAGGCTGGAGACCCCAAATGCCGCGATTCAACGGTCCCCAAACTAAAGGCCTATTTAGATTACCTCAAAGACCAGGGTTTCAAACCAGTAATAATACAGGCCCTCAGCCTGTGAGTGGTGTGAGCCACTATGTAGCAAACCTTTTCCAAATAGAATATTGACAGGACATAACAGGCACGGCAATCCACCTCCATCTAACTATTTCAAGACGCGAGAAATGAACTTTAACGAACGATATGATCAGTAGAACAACTATTATGACCCTTATAGTGACTATAATGACTATTATAATTATACCGACTACTGGGACCCGGTTTACCCTGAACATTTATACGACCCGTTATACGAGTAACATTCCGAATATGCCCCAGAACAAATAGAAGAAATACAAGATGAGGGAGTTACAACATATTTAACTCCCTTAGGTATTTTTAAATCAGTTTCGGTTTTTTTTTGGGTCCTTCGGCTGCAGTTAACGTAATTGGCGCAGTCGGTAGGACACTCAAAAGTTAGCTAGGCCATCGTAGCTTTCAAGCTTTAAACGAGTATTCGAATTTACTACGGACCAACTGCAAGCCAAGAGGATATATCAAGACATCGATCCCGAGAGAACCGAGATAAAATCAATGTGAGTACACCAGAATTCTATCTAGTGTTGCTTCCTTTTTCTTAGTTTATATCTTTCCCTTATCCTTAAATCTTCCCCTTCAAGATTTATCATCCTAGAGTTAATCGTCCTCGGGAGCCTGAATCCCGCCAGGCTCGCTGGTATATATTAGACAGCAATAGGCAAACCGAATTAGAAATAAGTTCTCATAACTTTACAAATATAATGGCCCACGACCCGGACACAATTTTTAAGGCCTTACGCCTTGTCCCGGAATTTGATGGTAACCCTAATATTCTAACTAGGTTCATTAAGATATGCGATAGTTTAGCCGCTCAGTATCTCAGTGCTTCGCCCGGTAGCGAATTTTCAAATTTATGTGTTTTAAATGGCATACTTAATAAAATAACAGGAACCGCCGCCTGCACGATAAACTCAAACGGTATTCCTGAAAGTTGGTTAGGAATTAAAACAGCACTAATTAATAATTTTTCCGACCAACGAGACGAAACAGCTTTATATAATGACCTCTCTTTAGCATCGCAGGGCAATAGAACCCCTCAGGAATTTTATGACCATTGCCAAACCTTATTCAGCACCATAATGACATACGTGACTTTACATGAGACTATACCGACTACTATAGAAGCAAAGCGTGATCTTTATAAAAAGTTACCATGCAAGCGTCTGTTCGAGGTTTAAAAGAACCCTTAGGTTCTCGTATACGTTGCATGCGACCCTCAACTATTGAAAAGGCTTTAGAATATGTTCAAGAAGAACTGAACATAATGTATATTCAACAACGTAGTGAGCCCACTAAAAGTCAACCAACCACTAAGTTCACTCCATCATCAACACCACTCAATGTTCCACAACCTCAAACCTTCCAAGCTCCAGTACCTAACTGGCCAGTTCCCTTTGGCCAGCGACCTTTCAGACCACCACCTCAACCTTTCAAATTACCTCAACCTGTACAGCACCAACAGCGTATGCCCTCTAACACCCAGAGGATGTTCGCTGCTGCACCCCCACCTAATTACAACCCTCGAAGTAATGTGTTCCGACTTCCACCCCGAAACAATCCTCCACAAGCTCAAACCGCTCAGCCTATGAGTGGTGTCCAGCGCTTCATTCCCAAGACATTACCGCATACAAAAATGTTGACAGGACATGACTGGAATAAGTTCGGTAATCCACCTCCAAAAAATTATTTTAAATCGCGCGAAATGAATACAAATGAATGCGCCCCGTACAACGACTCATATTACGAACATCGTCCGGAATACGAGTACGCTTACTATACTGACTTTACCGACTATGATTATGCCCCGGGTTTCGTTTCTGATTGTAATTATTATAACTACATGACTGACGAAAACAACGACAATAATTATTGTACCGAAATGCAACGACAAGTAGATACCACACATGAAAATCAGGATTTTCAGGAGGATTCGATTATACAAAAACCAAAATAGAATTAAACCTTCAGACTCAAAGACAATTACCATATATTCAAACAGCGAACCCCCCTTTAAAGTTTTTGATCGATACTGGTGCAAATCAATCTTTTATCAGCCCCGAGGCTGTGAGACATTATTTTAGTGAGTTTCCATTAAATCATGACCCATTTGAGGTAACGAACATACACGCGACAAGTCGAAATAATTACTCAATAACTTTGCCTTGTTTCACTGAATTCAACGACTCGGACAGCGTAAAACTATTTGTATATCGGTTTCACGGTTATTTTGACGGACTAATAGGTTTAGATTTATTAAGTAAATGGGAGGCCCGCATTGATTTAAAAGAAGGACAACTAATAACCCGCTCAGCCTGTAATCCAATTCATTTATATAACTCGCGGAACGTTAATTTATATGAAGATATTATACCTGCCACCTCTTCAAAAATTATTAGAATTCCATTAGATACAAAAGATGGTGAAGCCTATATTCCGGAACAAATTATGTGTAACTGTATTATTCACGAATGCATCACCACGGTCGTCAATAACCGCGGCTGTATAGAAGTCAAGAACCCGACAGCGCACGATATAATATTTTCGCTCGATCAGCCCGCCCACGCGGAATTATTTAATATCGAGTGCACGCGCACCGAACAACCGTCGGATCGCGCGCAAGACGTAATTTCACGCTTGCGTACGGATCATTTAAACGAGGAAGAAAAAGCAAATTTAATTAGTCTTTGCTCGCACTACGCCGACGTGTTTTATTTGGAGGGCGAAACTCTTTCTTTTACGAATAAAATTAAACATCGGATTCGAACCACGGATGAAGTACCAGTATATACCAAGAGCTACCGTTACCCATTCGTACATAGACAAGAAGTTAAAGACCAAATAGGAAAAATGTTAGAACAGGGTATAATAAGACCATCGGAATCCGCGTGGAGCTCCCCTATCTGGGTTGTTCCAAAGAAAGCCGACGCTTCGGGTAAGCAGAAGTGGAGACTAGTTGTTGACTTTCGTAAACTGAATGACAAGACCATCGACGACAAATATCCTATCCCGAACATTTCCGACGTATTAGACAAACTTGGTAGGTGTCAGTACTTTACGACGTTAGACTTAGCATCAGGATTTTATCAAGTTGAGATGCATCCAGATGATATTTCGAAAACTGCTTTCAGTATAGAGCATGGGCACTTCGAGTTCCTCCGCATGCCCATGGGTTTAAAGAACTCGCCATCTACCTTCCAGCGGGTGATGGACAACGTCCTCAGAGGATTGCAAAACGAGATCTGCCTCGTATACTTAGACGATATCATTGTTTTTAGCACATCTTTACAAGAACACATAGTTAATCTCGAAAAGGTATTCAGCAGACTAAGGGAATCCAATTTTAAGATTCAAATGGATAAATCCGAATTTCTTAAATTAGAAACTGCTCACCTAGGACACATCATTAGTTAAGATGGAATTAAGCCAAATCCAGATAAAATATCCGCCATAAAAAATTATCCCCTACCCAAAACCGCGAAGGAAATTAAACAGTTTTTAGGCCTCGTAGGATATTATCGGAAGTTCATCCCAGACTTCGCTAGAATCACCAAACCTTTGACACAGTGTCTGAAAAAAGGACGTAAAATAACTCTTGACAAAGACTATACTAACTGCTTCGAAAAGTGTAAGACTCTCCTGACTAACGGCCCAATCCTCCAATATCCTGATTTCAGTAAAGAATTCATCCTTACTACTGACGCATCAAACGTAGCAATAGGAGCAATCCTATCTCAGGGACCCATAGGCTCAGATAAACCTGTATGTTACGCTTCTAGAACTCTAAATGAGAGCGAAGTGAACTACAGCACAATAGAAAAAGAACTACTTGCTATTGTATGGGCAACCAAATACTTCAGACCCTATCTGTTTGGCCGTACTTTTAAGATCTTAACAGATCACCCCTTCAGTGGGTAATGAACCTTAAGGAACCCAACTCACGACTTACTAGGTGGAAATTAAAATTAAGTGAATATGATTTCTCTGTAATTTACAAAAAGGGTAAATGTAATACCAATGCCGATGCACTTTCCCGAGTAGAGATACACAACGAGGAATCATGTTCTATGATAGCCAACCCGTCAGTAAAAAAAAATAGGCAACGGATCCACTACCCAAACTGCCCACACAGGCTCTACTACCCAGATAGCCCACACAAGTCAAGAGAATCCAATCCTTGAAATACCTATCACCGACGAACCTCTTAATAAATTCCACAGACAGCTAATACTAACAATTGTAGGCGACATAAAGAGACGACCAATAGCAACCAAACCTTTCGACACGCATACTCGAACATCTATACAAATAAGACAACCAGAAATGGAAGTAGACCTTGTTAATGCTATAAAAGAATACGTGAACCCAAAAGTCAAAACCGGATTATTAATCAACCCTCCGCTTTGCATGTACGACGTCATTCCACTGCTACAAGAAAAATTTAAAAGCTCATCTATGAATCTCGTTTTAACTAAAGTTGAGCTCGAAAATGTAAAAGAATATTTGAATCAGCAGGAAATAATAAAGAATTACCACGAAGGTAAAACCAACCATCGCGGTATTAATGAGTGTTTCCTGGCCCTTTCCAAACGTTATTACTGGCCCAAAATGAGGGAACACATTACAAAATACATTAATGAGTGCACCATATGTGGCCAAGCCAAGTACGATAGGAAACCTGTAAAACCACAGTTCAATATCCATATACCACTATCCATATGGACATGTTCACTGTACATAACGAAAAGTATCTCACATTCATAGACGTATTTTCCAAATATGCTCAAGCGTACCACTTAAGAGACGGAACAGCGTTGAGTATTTTGCAAAGCTTACTTACCTTTTGTACACATCAATTACAAATGGACTATCTCTCTAGCAAATTAAATAAAGTACTAAGGCAATTAAATAGCTTAGAGCCTAATCGCGCTAAGAGAAGTTTAGTAGACGGATTAGGTTCTCTAATCAAAAGCGTAACCGGTAACCTAGATTATTTGGATGCTGCTAAATATGACAATGCCATAAAAGTTTTGAGGGATAACCAGGATAAGATCGAATCAGAATTTAATAGTCACATTAGCATTTAGTAAGGAGTGGATGTTACAACATAATAGTGTAATATCCCAGATACCTGAAAATGAAAATAAAATTAACTCAACACTTACCCAATTATTAGATAGAGCCAGTTATAGAGATAGTAGCCTAATCAAGTATGCTAAGTTTGCCCAACTCCTAACAATCTTAACAGAAAATATAGACGATGTGCTTAATGAACTTATTAGAATAGAAAATATATTAGCTTTTAGTCGTGCATCGAGCACCCATCATTCTATGTTAAGTGTCAAAGTAATTAATTCCATGTTAGCTAGATTAAGAAAAATTTATAATAAAGAACATGTATTAAATTTAGAAATTAGAGAATATTATGATATTATTAAATCAGGTTATTATTTCACGGAAAATCAAATAGTAATTGTTTTTAAAATTCCCTATTATTTCCAAAGACACCTTCGACCTATTCCGCTTATCTATTGTACCCAATAAAAATCATCAATCCATCGTTCCTCCTTATCCCCTAATAGCAACTAATAGAGAAAAATTCGTGTACATGGAGACAGAATGTCCGAAGTTAAGTACTCGGTATCTATGCGAAAAAGAAACGAACACTCAAATCCGAACACAATTCGATTGTATCCAGAACCTCATCGTTAATCAGTCGATAACAAAATCCTGTAAGATGACTAAGATCATACTATCAAAAGAAGCCATGGAACGCCTAGATGACAAGCACTACACCATATCCTTCCCTCAACCAACTACGGTCCATTCAGTATGCGGGCGTGAAGATATAACTACATTACAAGGCACTTATTTAGCCACAATACCCATCAATTGCTTCCTGCGAACGAATGAATTTACCATCACTAATATTAACGACCAAGTGGATGGTCATCCCCTGAAACTGATGAAAATACCGATGGATTCAAACGCAGAAGAAGCCCCGGCGCTACCACGAATCAGCCTAACCAGAATCGACCTAAAAGAACTACATGCAGCCCAGAATCAACTCATGATGCAAGAACCACTTCACCTGCGGAGGATGCATCTCCAGGCCCTTTATCATACAACATTTCCTTTTTACGCCGTACTATCAAGCATAGTAGTAATTGCTATAATTATCTCAGCTCGTTACTACTACAAGACTAAAAAGCAAGAACCGGTCCAGAATCACATGCAACATAACTATGAAAAGCCCGGAGAATCGAAAATGGAAAAGGGATTACCAGCAAGTTTTTCGCTCAAAGTTCTGAAATAGTTGCTGTTCTGAGGGCGGAGGAGTTACAACATAGCTCAATAAGTAAAGAGCCTACACAGCAGCGGCCCCGATACATTCCAGTGGCACGAGGCGCAACTCAGCAGGAACGTGATCATTGACGTCAACGGATGCAATCGGCGCTCGCCAATATTCGATTTCCTAATTTTTGTTCTAATAATTATATTCATTCTAGATCTAGCATCGATCAGATTCAATACCTTTCTAGTTATAATTATATTGTAATTTTTATATTATAATAAAGTATTTTTAAATCAGTTTCGGTTTTTTTTTTGGGTCCTTCGGCTGCAGTTAACGTAATTAGGGCCTATATAAAAACCAGGATTTCCAGATGGCTCCAAAATCAGAAAAACCAAAATAAATATAAACTTGCAGGTACAGAGACAACAGAGACAAAAATAATTCTAAGATAAAGAAAATCTCATGTACCTAAATGCCTCATAAAAGTATTCTCATTTTTTCGTTATTACCCGTTATGAGGAAATAATCGAAGACTTAGGTAGAGTAATAAGGATTGGAACAATATACTAACACATCTTTTTTCGGAGGAGGTTGTCGATGTTTTCTACAATGTTATATTATAGTATTGTAAAATCACATGTCCCTCTTACAAAAAATACCCGATTTTCCGTTTGGTTTTCCCGAAACGGTGATCATCGTAGATGTTAACTAATCAGCTTGTCGCCATTTTGGGTTTCTGAAGCACTTGCTACTCTAGAGAATTTGATATCAAATTGATATCAAAAGCTTTGTCAAGTAATCGGTGTTCGTCGGCAAATTATCTAGTCATAATATTGTATTAAAACTTTGAAGTACTTAGTTTCCTGCAAATTTTTCATTTATAAGGTATATAAAGCTAACTTTTAAACAAAACTGTATGAAAATATAGTCTTCGTTTTAAACAAATATGTAAAGAAAATGTTTTTGTTGTAGATGTCGGATATCAGTCTGAGTAGTATCAGTATAGTAGTATGAGTAGTAGCAGTGATGATGAAAATCGAAGAAGGTTGCGTGTACATAAAACTAGAATGAATCCGTTCGAGGTTTTTAATGCCACAGAATTCAAGAACCGATATAGAATGACGAAGTCTGCATTGTTGTTGTTGGTGAACCTCATAGAACCTAAAATAAAAAGCCTTGGAACAAGTGCTGTTAACAGTATATATGCAACAGGAGCTTTCCAAATAACTGTTGGCGACCTTATCAAGTTGCATAAATCTACAGCTTGTAGAATTATTGAAAAAGCTTCGGCAGTAATAGCGAATCTTAGGCCTGAATTAACCCTAGATTACTAAACTATCGTAAAATTTACGATGGCAAAATCATGATTCCTGAGAAAAGCAAAGTTCCCGCGTCTCCCGCTTCACTGTACTTTCCTAATTGCGTCTGTCTGTTTGCTACGCGCTGTCTGTCGGATGTGATTTGTGTATAGAGTTACAACTAAGGTGTCGTAAAATTACGAAAGTTCAGTGTTTGCGTGAGTTTTGAACAAAGGTAAGTAGTGTACTTGTTTTCATCACTTTTTACAAAGTGTTTGTTTTGTGTTGTATATACATATATATGTTTCTATATTATACAATAAAATATATTGTTTTAGATGTCTCGAACTCTTTCAGACGATGAAATTTATCAGACATTGGAGGCAGCTGAAGATGACGATGAGAGCGCACATCACCAAGAGATATTGAGCGAGTCAGAAGATTTTACGTTAGCAACAATTGCAGAAACAAAAAAAAGTAAATCCAGGCTCGACTGCGCGTACAAAATGGGTGATGCTCTTATGGAATCTCACCTAAAAGAAAGAATAAATTCTCCAACATTGCGAAGAGATATCAAAGACTCATAATCTCTTATCTTAGGCATTGAAGCTATTCCTGAAGCGGCAATTATGCAAGGATCAAATTCTAGAAAAGCATGTGCCTTGTGTCCGTATAAGGCTAGAAAAATCTAACTTTTGCATGAAATGTAAAAGCGCCGTATGTAAAAGGGCGCACAACATGAATAAGTGTTCAAACTGTGTAGAGTAAAAAAATTAAACTATTTTCATTATTATGTGATGTCTTAAACCCAAAGAGTAACTAATTGTAATTTCTAAAATAATTAAAATTTATGATTCCTAAATTTATTATGTATTATTTTCCTGTCGTATTTTTTACGAATGTTTAGTAACAACGTCACTTGTAGGATAGATTAGTAATTTAGGGTGAATAAAGATGCCCAGTACAGTAGAAGACAGAAACAGAGTAAAATATGAATTTTACAACATAAATTCATTTCCAAGTGTTATTGGAACTATTGACTGTACCCACATAAAAATACAATCACTTGGATGTTCACAAGCTGAGCTATTCAGAAACAGAAAGGAATTATTTTCTTTGAATGTGCTGGTTATATGTGATGTACATTTTAAAACGATGGATGTAATCTGTCGGTGACCTGGGTCTGTACATGACGCCACGATAATAAATGACTCTCACATTCAAGCCGATTTTGAAAGTGGAGTGTATGGGAAGGACTTCCTACTGGGAGATAGTGGCTATCCTTGCAGGTCATATTTATTGATACCATTTTTGCGCCCTTCAAACTTTAGTGAAGAAGCTTATAACCGAGCACATATAAAGGAACACTGTAGAAAGGTGTTTTGGTCTATTAAAAAGACGTTTTCCCTATTTTTCTATGGGCTTTTAGGTGAAGCTACAAACAGCTATGAATATTGTGGTAGTCTGCTGTGTTTTACATAATTTGGCAATAAATCAAGACGATTATATTGACTATTCTGACAGAGAGTTAATAAACATTTCAGATAATACTAATGACCACAAATGAAAGCACTGCAGTGCGGTCATCCATAGTTTTAACTCATTTTAATGCATAATTTACAAACATATATTTAATGAGTGAGATTAAAGACAATGTACAAAAAAATGTTTATGTTTTATTTACAACAACATACCCCACCTACACAGCAGCGGCCCCGATACATTCGTGTCACGAGGCGCAAGTCAGCAGAACGTGAGCATTGACGTCATCGGATGCTCGCCAATATTCGGTTTCCTAATATTTGTATTCCATTCTAGATGAAGAATCGATCTGATTCACTACCTTTTTAGTTATAATAATTATATTTTTAAATTAGTTCGTGTTTTTGGGCCTTCGGCTGCAGGTAACGTAATTGGCGCAATCGGTAGGATACTCCAAATTTAGCTAGGCTATCGTAGCTTTCAAGCATTGAACGAGTATTTGAATCTACTACGGACCAACTGCAAGCCTCGAGAGAAACGAGATGAAATCTATGCGAGTACACCAAAATTATCTAGTACTTCCTTCTTCCTAGTTTTTATTTTTCCCGTCAAAGTTTTTCATCCAAGGAAATCGTCTGTGTGTTCCTACATCGCGTAGGCAGTCACTTAGACAAACGTTAGATAATAGTAGAGATTTAGATTCTTATTTAGAATTAGATTAGAAAATGGCCCATGACCCTGACACTATTTTCGAGGCTTTACGCCCAGTACCAGAGTTTGAAGGTAATTCTAATGTGCTGACTTATAAGATTATGTGAGCAAATTTGCGCTGCACACTTAAGCAATGGTCCTGGTGAGCTACCAAACTTATGCCTGCTTAACGGGATATTAAATAAAATATCTGGACCTGCCGCGACTACATTAAATTCAAACGGTATTCCTGACAGCTGGCATGGCATTCGTACAGCTTTAATAAATAACTCTTCGGACCAACGAGGCGAAACGGCTCTCTACAATGACCTCTCATTAGCTACTTAGCTGCACGATGTCAGACACTATTCAGCACTATCATGAAGTATGGGACACTTCACGAAACCTTGCCTACGACAATAGAAGCTAAACGTACGCTATATAAAAACCTTACAAAGCAAGCGTTCGTACGCGGTTTAAAGGAACCTCTTGGTTCTTGTATTCGATGCATGCGTCCTGATACAGTTTAAAAAAGCCTTAGAGAATGTACAGGAGGAACTGAATGTTATGTACTTGTTATATGAATCTTTTGCCGAGAGGAAACCTCAAGCACCTAAACCTCTTCAACCGAGTCATATGACCCTACCTATACAAAAACCATTCAGTTTTCCTGCACCGATGCCACCACAACAGAAAGGTTTTAGGACTAATATTCCACAACAGTTTAACATGCCTACACAAACCCAAAAGATGGTCCGTGCTTTACCTCCTAATTATACACCCCAGAGTAATATGCTTAGATTACCGAACCGGATCCATCCCATAACCTAGGCCCGAAACCTAACGCACAGAAGTGTAACTATTTTCATTCCTTGCGTTAGAAGACATGTCGATACTCGCGGAATCGTACGCCTCGTAGACACAAAAGAGGGAAGGTGGCCGGCGCGGGCGCTGCGTGACTCGGTTAAGTGCAGGGGGGATACACTTCCATACATTTGAAATTAATCAAAAGAGAGTGGCTCTATCTATTAATTGTACCTGAAAACTTAAGTAAAGTTAGTAAGCACAACACAACTTTGCAAGAAAGTACAATTTTGCTAAAAAGCCTTATATCTTTTGCATATTAAACATCATACTTTGGATAAAGTACACGTGTTTATTATACGTCCATGTTTAATTCCATTGAGAACAGTTTTATTTATGATATTTTCTAGAAAACTGTTAGACGTTCTAGAAGTGTTACACAGTTCTTTCATACCAGTTTGTCTAGATAACAAATAATAAGGTATCAAATCATCAATCTTATACAACTTTTGTTTATTTTCAATTTCAGGTGTCCTAATGCATCGTTTCCCTGAGCGTTTGAAGTCGGCGTTTGAGCGTCGTTAGAGCTTGGGTGAATCTTGTTGGTGGGAAACTGGAAACTCCAGTTGATTATGAGTATTACTCGAAGAAGTTTGTTTGCGACATACATTTTACTGCGAGAGATCGAAACCGTAATAAACGGTTAAATGCATTGGCAGTTCCATCACTTCATTGACCGTGTTTTCAAATAAATGTCAAGATACTGACACCTATTTTTTATACTACAATACATATATATAGTATATATATATACATACACTATACTTCTACTTCTACAATACTATATACATAAACCATCATTTGTAAATTCCTTGTATTTCTGAATGTATAAATGTTTGTCTTAATAAATTAAACTACATTAAACTAATTAACAAGTTTAGCAGTAACGTTAAAGATTTGTCAATATTTTGTAAAAGTCATGGATTAAAATAAAATATTAGGATTTTTAGGAACACCGGGCAGCAGCACATTGGGACCAAGTATAGTTGATGTTGGAGATCAACATTCCACTTCACATCATACCAAGACAGGTAAAAATCTGTAATAATTACGTATTATCTTAAAATTTTGATCAATATCTATACTAAGAAATAAAATTGTAGTGCTATCAAAATAAATGCCTAGATTTAACTACCTAAACATAAGGGGCTATTTGTATTTTTTTATATATCAGAATGTCTGAAAGTTTGACTTAAATAAGCCCTGAAGCAGCTTAACAAATTTCAATAAAATCTAGAAATTAATATAATATAATACAGGAAGTTTTACTTCATGTGTTAAATATAAAATTATACTAATGTTATAAGATCTATATGACGGAAGTAGAGGGCGTAAGACGTAAGAAAAATTTATTTTGCTGCTGTTGTGACAATAATCAAGAAGTTTTTTTCATTGCATTTAGTGATATATTTAATTTTTAAACAAAATATTTGCAAGGTTAAATATCTAAATTTAATTTTTTGAAAAAATGAAACAAAAAGGCTTTACTAGTTAGGAATATTCAAATATTTTATTTCGTTTTTTTTATTAATTAAAAACAGATGCCCAGATGTAGATTAAAATTATAGTTATTGGTTAACTAAGTACATTTTATATTTTCTTACTAGCAACCCATCCTCATTTTTCATCGATAGCCATGAGTAAGTTATATAATGTGCTTAAGTATAGTTCTTCTCTTAAATTCTGCGTTTTAATGGTGGAAGCCCTATGAAAATCCATACAGGGGGCTTTAATTTATATTTTTTCCTGATTGATAACATTGATATCCATTAGTTAATGTTATTTTAGTTTATAAATTCTCTTGTAAAAACAGTTTTTAGTCTAACTTTAAATACAGTTATTATATCTGTTATTATAATATGTTTCAGCCACAATTTACGGCACACCCACTGCCTCTGCCGTATTGACGGATCACAGCTACAGTATAGCTAGCAGAGCTTCTAGAAAAATATTTAGTCATGGTAAATATTAATTTCTAATCATAATACTCATGTCATCTCAAAAGTACAAAAATAATATCATAGTCAGATGAAATATTACTGCAAATTGAGATCTTCATTGTAATTTTTAAAATATTTTTTTTATTTTTAGGTACAACAAAAAGTTTACTGACATGCAATTGTATTCAAGTGCAATGTGTCTTTACTACCAAAATAAAACAACTACGATCTGAAATTAATCATTTGCGGAAGAAAGGCCTATCTTATAAGATGAGACTGGCAAATGCTGTTAAACTCTGAAGATGTAGCATTTCAACAAATTATCAAAAATTTTAAAAAGACTGCTCAAATATTTTTCAATATGCAATTGCAATCGGCAAAACATTGTAAAGGTAGGCGATTCTCTATGGATGAAAAATCCTTGCCTTGTCAGTGTACAAGAAAAGTCCAAAAGATTATTCATTATTTTATAACTATTTCACATTATCATGTACAAAACATTGAAATATTGATTAAGTCAAATAAAACTCTATCCGTGCGTTAATGCCATTATATTGAAAAATATTAAAAAAAAAAACCTGTACTAGGAAGACATACTGCTGATCGATTATGCAGTCTTATATTTGACGAAATGTCGCTGACACCACAAATATTTTATAATAAATCATCATCATCATCATGATTTCAGCCTGTTTGAGTCCACTGCTGAACATAGGCCTCCCCCATAGACTGCCACGAAGTACGATCCTGAGCCACCTGCATCCATCGACTTCCCGCACATTTGCACAGGTCGTCACTCCATCTAGTGGGGGGTCGTCCTACACTGCGATGGCCAGTACGAGGCTGCCACTCGAGAACCTTTCTTCGAGCTATATGGCCGGCCCATCGCCACTTCAGCTTGCTAATCCTCTGAGCTATGTCGGTTACCTTGGTTCTACTACGGATGTCTTCGTTACGAACTCTATCACGCAGAGAAATACCGAGCATAGCCCGCTCCATAGCTCGCTACGCTTATAATAAATAAAAAGATGCATTTGAGGGCTTTGTCACAATTCAAGGCACTAAATTTGCAAACCATGCTCTGGTTTTTATGGTCAAGGGGTTGAAACATACTTTTAAGCAACCCGTAGCATATTATTTTAAAAATGCCCTTCAAAAATTAGAGACTAAAACATTATTTAAATCTGTAATATCCCAGATACAGAAATCGAGCCTAATTATTATAAGCACTGTAAGCTCCGTAAATGTAGGTGCAATAACTGAACTAGATAAGGACACCAGAGCGAGACGTTTGCGATTAGGCCAAGATTTTTCTACCGTATATCCTCAGAAAATTATAACATTGTACGATTCTCGCCATTTAATTTAAGACATAAGAAATAATTTACTTATAAGGGATATGGCATACACCTCTAAGTAATCAACTTAAAATAGTTTAGTGGAGTTATTATCAGCAGGTGTATGCTGCAGATAAATCACAAGGTGAGCTTCGATTATTATACAAAATAAAAGAAGAGCATATAATACCAGAAAAAAATCATTAATGGTATTTTATCCGGATAACTGGCATACAATGAAGACGATGATACGAAAGTTTTAGTACAAATTCACTCATTTATTTCTCATCATATTTTAGGAAATTTCAGTTCATTCGCCTTATATAGTACTGTTACGAACACACAAACCACAAAGGAACTAGCGCCATCTAGCGTCAACCAGTAAAACCACCCAAAGAACAAACACAACATGAAATCCCCTACTCCTCCTACTACTAGATGGTGTTAGAGGAACTACTGTGAAACTATATAAAACTATAGTCTCGAAAACCGGCTACATTCGTGAACTTTCCAGAATCACGATCACGTTCACGTTCGGGCGAGTCGGTTACGTTCCAGGAAGGAACTTTCTGGAATAGTCTGGGACTCGTCTCGGCCCATATAAAAAGCCTTAGGGAGGCGAGCCAGTTCACTTAGCCGGACTAAGATACCTTATGGACGCCAAAGGGCTCCCCATCCCTGAACAGTTTGGCTTTAGAGCAAACATTCTTGTACCCTTCAAGTGCACCGCATCACGGAGCACATACTAGTCAAACGCCAACGCGGACTCAACACCGGAGCACTCTTCTTAGACGTGGCAAAGGCCTTCGATAAAGTCTGGCACAACGGGCTCGTATACAAGCTATACGGGTTCGGAGTGCCCGATCGTCTCGTATGCATAATACGAGACTTCCTAAGTAATCGGACCTTTCGCTATCGCGTCGAAGGCGTGTGTTCGACAAAGCATCCCGTTCGAGCCGGGGTGCCACAAGGGTCGGTGTTGGGCCCAGTCCTTTTTACGCTCTACACCAATGACATGCCGCGAGTCAAAGATGTAGAACTTGCCCTATTTGCCGACGACACCTGTCTTTATACAGCAGGCAGAACATCCGAAATTATCCATCGACGCCTCCAAGCTGCAGCCATCACCATCGGTGACTGGTTTCGGCAATGGAGGATCGAAATCAATCCCGCCAAGAGCGCGGCCGTCCTTTTTTCGCATAAAAACGTAGATAAACCACCCCCCGTTAAACTCGTGGATAGTCCGGTACCATGGGTGAACAAAGTTAAATATTTAGGTGTCGTCCTCGACTCCCAACTTAGATTCAACCAGCACGTGACTCGGGTCAAGAACCGGGCGGCCTTCGTACTTGGTCGCCTCCATCCGCTCCTCAACAAAACGTCTAAAATGTCCCTTCGGAACAAGGTGACTTTATATAAGGCAGTAGTTCGCCCTATCATTACGTACGCGAGTCCAGTTTTCGCACACATTGCTCCGAAACAAATACACCGGCTTCAGGTCATCCAAAATCGATTTCTGCGCAGAGCCACGGGAGCACCCTGGTACATGCGCAATATCGACCTTCATGTCGATTTAGAGTTGCCCACCATCGCTCAATTCCTGAAGTCGGCGTCGCGCCGATACTTCGATTCCGCCGCCGCGCATCCTAACCCGCTAATCGTAGGTGCCGCCACCTACAGACCCCTGCCCCTAGGTACGTTCCGCCGCAATCACCGTAGACCGCGACACGTTCTCGATTTCCCTGACGATGAGACGACTATCGCCATCGAAAGGATTAAAAAACTTCGCAAACACACCAACACAAACCGCACTCGCCGACGAGTGCGGCAAACATATACTAGGTTCCGCCACGTACCTGGCAGGTTCTCCCCAGTTCAAGATAGAAGCGTTGCTGGAGTTTCTTCCGCCACTTCTTCTCCCAGCGCCAACGCTTTACGAAGTGGTAGTAACGATAGCTCTAGAGATTCCCCCAGTCAGATAACAGCTACCGATCGAGCCGAGGTCCGGCCCTCTCGGGCACCCTCGAATCGGAATGCTAAACGCGTGTTGAGTGACAGCCCAAGCCGAGGTCCCCTCTCGGGGACCCTTGAGCCTGATCACTCCATGGAGCCCCCGCCAAAGCGCCCTAAGAGCTTGGCGGCCTCCCAAACCGGTGAATTAAATAGCGTGACGGCCCGAACCGAGGTTCCTTCGGGAGCCCTCGAGCTTAGTCACCATAACGCATAATAATAGTACGCCGAGGTTCAGGCGAGGCGCCCTGAGCGCCCGGCCACCTCAAGTCCGTCGGAACTGTAAAGGCCCCTAAGGCCAACAGTGGCTCATCAAGCCCAAAAAAAACATATATTTTCAGATAAGAAATTACCAATATGTTTTCACGCGACGCTATTAGGGCACTAGAAGAAGGTTACCTTTCTGATTTAGAATTATCTTCTGATGACGAAGGACCAGTTGGACCTGCATCTGAACGCGAGCTACAATGTGTCCGAGTGGGAGCAGATGTCATCAGCCGGAACCAACGAGAAATATTCACGCCAGCTTGATTGTGATGATGATGCTGAAGACGCTGGCTCATCGTGGGTTGAAATGAGTGATAACTTTTTGCCAGAAGTGCCTGCCGCCTCTGAAGATACGCTTTTACAGAATATTACGCCGAAGCATAGTATTAGGTGGAGACACAAGGAAATAGTAAACACAATTTCACCAACTTGGTTTCCACTCCTTGCTATTGATCCCAGAGTTGAAAGCCCAGTAGATTATTATAACAGATACGTGCTTAAACAATAATTCAGGTTATGGCTGAAATGACAAACTTATACGCTACATATTCCAATAAAGTAAGGTTTAAACCTACTACTGCCAATGAAATAGAAATATTGTTTGGATTGCATTTGGCCACTGGAGTAGTTGGGTACCCTTGTTTGAAAATGTATGGGGAAACAAATCAGCATTCCCTTGTTCACTGAAAACATGGCAAGGGACCGATTTTTTGAGCTGCGTAACAATTTACATCTAGTTGATAATACAGCATTACCAGGTAATTCTAAAGATGCGTTTATCAAAGTGCGCCCGATCTTTTATGCTGTTAGAAAGAAGTGTTTAGATTCACCACTCGAGAAAAACCTTTGTGTTGACGAACAGATTGTTCCTTTCACCGGAAAACATGTTGCCAAACAGTATAAAAGTAACAGCCTATACATGTCCCACTGCTGGGCAAAGGCCTCCTCTATACAGAGGGTATCAGGGCATAGTCCACCACGCGGCCCCACTGCGGATTGGCGGACTTCACATATCTTCGAAATATTTTTTGTTATTATTTCGAAAATATGCAGGTTTCCTCACGATGTTTTCCTTCACCGCGGAGCACGTGATAAGTCAGCACTTAAAGTTAAAAACTTCATTGGTGCCGGCACCGGGGATCGAACTCAGGTTGCTCGAGTATATTATATTAAAGGCGAGCGCCCGGACACTGAGCTATCACGGCCAAACAGTATATAAAGGGCAAACCTTGTCCATGGGGTCTGAAAATCTTTTTCCTTTGTGGTAAACGTGGTCAAGCTTACGATTTTATCCTTTATCAGAGTTCCAGTCCAGAATTAGATAATAATTTAAAAAAAAATGGATACGGTTCAGCTGTAGTCCTTCATCTTACAAAGAGGATTGGAGAAAGCAAATGTCACCAGCTATACTTCGATATTTATTTTTCGTTCTACCATCTGCTACAAATTTTAAAACAGAGAGGAATTATGGCTGCTGGCACTATCCGTATCAACAGATTTTGTAAAGCCATCATCGCTAAGCGACAAAGAAATGAACAAAAAACCACGAGGCTTTGCTCAAGAAATCACTCGCTATGATGAAGATGTACCTGTCGTCAAATGGTTGGATAATAAGATTACCCATTTAGAATCTAATTTTGTTGGTATGGTACTATAGGACGTTTATAAAATAAAAAAAATGGACCTTACGGATGATATTCCATGCATCAGATTAAGCAGTAGTTCAAGCATTCCGAGAATACCAACGAGGCGCTTAGCATACCTAAAAACAAACAACTGACATTGCTTCACTTTCGGCGTCGGTTGACTGAGTCTGGTGTTGCAAAATAAAATTTCGATGGGTAAAAGAGGCCGTCCAAGTGGCGGTAGCCCAACTCTTCAAATTGTACCTAGGAGACCAGGAAAGACACGCCCAGAAGCTGAAATAACTCGAGACGGTTTTGGGCATTTTCCTGCACACGATGAGGGGCTTGGGACACACGGTGTAAAATGATGTGATTCAAGGGTAGAACTCGAATCAAATGCATCAAATTCATTTATGCCTAACTAAGGATAAGAATTGCTTCTTAGCATTTCATACCTAGGATGCTATATTGATGCCTTTGATTTTAATTTTAATTTAGACTGTGATTCAAGTGTAATTTGTTTAAATCTACCCAAGGAAAAAGCCATTTTTTGTTAATTTTTATAATGTAATTTATTTATATTATTATTTCATATTGCTTCGTATTTCCTAATAAAAAGTTGTAAAATAAATGTTTTTATCATTATAGACAAACATCCCTTAACACTAATATTTTCATTACGTTGGACGGACTTGTACACAAAAAGAAAAAGCTGTTTTTCTTGAAAAGCTTGTAATCAGGATTTATTTATTTATTTTTCCTTAGATCTATTTACAATAGCCTAGTTGCAGGTTTTTCAGATCGATTAGCGAAAATAAAAAAAATCAGGTCTGAAAGAGTTAAGACAATTCTATAGTAAGATGTGCCAACTTATGTTAGAATTAATATTAACAGCATTTAAAATACATACGAAGATCATTAATATAATAAATGCCACTACATATTTTTTCAAAGCAACAACTGCCTAAGAACATAAATACACTAACTTTGCATCTAAATGCACCCTTACCTTATGAAATAAAATAAATAAATTATATTCATTTGCGTGGCCTGCACGCCATCACCGACGGATCCCTAAATTCGGAAGTGCTCGGCGTAATTCGGAGACGCGAACGCTTCCCCGTTTGGGCCAATTGAAGCGAAACTGCGTTTTCTACGTCAGACGGAGCGGTCACGGTGCTGTGTGCTACTAAGGGTAATTTAGAAATTCAGAACGCTTAAATTCAATTTATTCCCGCTGGGGTGAGTTCTCATTTAATTACTATATAGTTTATTTATAATATTGTAACCGTTCTCTTTTCCTATTATTTTTCTTACTGGGGCTGCTTAGCGTTAGAAGTGTAGATTTTTGTAAAAGGGGACACTCGAGCTCGAGTAGGGTTTGTCGATTGCCGATGCATGCCACCCTAATTCTTGCCTTCATCTGGTTTCCAGGATCCACCTACCCTATTTAATAGGCGAGCGCTGCCGTCGAGAATAATCTGTCGATCTACCCGAGCTACCAGAACACCCAGTCTCCAACCGCTTCGAAAACCTACGGAGAACAGCCTACTGGAACGTCTCACTCTACGTCAGGCCAGCGAACCCACTCTAAAGCGGAAGTAAGGCGAATAAATCATTATTAACAAATCTTTGAACCCACCTGCCTCCTCCACCTTCTGAATTTAGCCGTTAGGCCATTATAAAATTAGATTCCATTGCATTTAATTCACTTACGTTAATGCATGCTGTTTATTTATATAATGCATTTTATGACAGAATACCCCTAAGGAGGTTGTACAGATCATGTTTACCAACGTGGCGATAAAAAAATGACGTTGTGTGGGTTGTTAAGAAAAAATTACGACGCTCATTAAACAGCACTGACGCTTCTAAAAAAGCTAAAAGAATGGTTACCACACATTACATTCGTGCGAACGTAGCAAAATCTACATTTTACATGCTCTACAGCAATAGGCTCTCTAGACCCACAAAAACTTCAAAATATATGTCATTGATATAATATACTCACTGCTACGTCCCAATATATTTATTGTAATATTTTGTATTTTAGACAGAATCTTAATTGTTACCCAAAGAATAGTATAGTAAACAGGCATAAATTGAATACTAGAAATAAGGACAAATTGACTACGCCATTGTTTCGTCTACAAAAAGTAAATAGGTCGTTCATGGGGCAAAGTGTAATAAAATCCCACAGTCGATATTAAGTCTTGATCAATCAGTCACTTGATCAATTTAAACGCAAAATTAAGTGAGCTTATGGCTAAGGCATATTATACCATTGCGGAATATCTTGACGACCCCAATGTTTGAGGTTAATACTGTTGATACTCACGTAGTCTAAAATAAGACTTATACCTGTCATATTATATTTAATCGTTTTAAAAGAGAGCGACTGTTGAGTTTCTTGCCGGTTTCTTCTCAACAGAAACTGCTTTCTGAAACGGTGGCAACTTACGAACGTATTTATTTGTATGTAAAATTTTGACGTTTCACAAGAAGCGCAAACATCTATATGAATAAACATATTTTGATTCCATTGATTTGATTGGTTTTTTGGAAGATATAAAATATTTTCAAAACTTTATTTTTACGAGACTGATTAGGTATCAAACGTACCAAAGGGTAGGTTAGTTTCGAGATCTTTTAGGTCTCCAAAGCACCAGCTGAAAGATCTTTGAAAATGATGGCGCAGAGAACGTGATGTCTGCACGTGAGGCATGGGGCAAAGGGTGCACGCATACCAGAACGACTATCATTGAAGAAATTAAAGGTTAATTATATTCATGGGTGTGGTAAAATTGCTACAGAACTCGGAATATTGGACTAAACATGTGATGGTTTCTCAATACCTTGCATAAAAGATCTTGTCACGAAACCGCTTTGAGATATTGTTGTAAATGTTGCATTTTTCTAAAAACGATCAGGCGAATAATTGGATAGATACTTCACCGCGTAAGGAGCTTTATGTACAGCTATATTTGAACCAAAGATCTTTGCGATCATGAAACTTTTACAAAATTTTCCTTATATCAAACATCACTTGTAATCTTGGAACAAATTATTCCTCAATTAACTATTCAAGAAAACATTCTTAAAGAATTAACTGGCTTTCACAAATATGTATAGAGTGAAACGATCGTATTTAGATAGGGTAGAAAGTATTTTAAAAGTATTGTTGGGAATCCTAGATGCCGAAGATGCGAATTTGTATAATGCAATTGAAAATCTAGATAAAAATGAAAGTTTTGATCGCGAAGAATAATGCTATTTATACGGTTATCATAATCCCGGAACAATATGGAATATTAAAAATATCGATTTATATAATCCCAAATGTGAACTTTTCTTTTACGGAAAGATTTTCTTTTCCGATAAAATGATTTTGACCCAAATGTTTGGCTATATCACACCAGCAATTAACATAGACCGTACAGATTCACTTTACCTCTTACGTGCTCTTTGACGCAAAATTCGTTAAAAACAATTTTGGAACCTCTCTTAAGATTATAGTTTAATAATTTACCTATATACCTTCTTCGTTCCGAGTCCATTTTGGAAATGCGGTGACTTTTAGAAAAAAAACTAAATACGACACATTGAAATACATTGAAATAATTGCAAATTATATCATCATCATCATCATATCAGCCGTAGGACGTCCACTGCTGAACATAGGCCTCCCCCATTGACTTCCACTTCGACCGGTCGTTAGCGGCCTGCATCCAACGCGTCCCTGCGATCTTGGCTAGGTCGTCCGTCCACCTTGTGGGAGGCCTTCCTACGCTGCGTTTGCCGTCACGTGGTCTCCACTCGAGAACCTTTTTGCCCCAACGGCCATCAGTTCTTCGAGCTATGTGCCCTGCCCACTGCCACTTCAGCCTGCTGACTCGCTCTGCTATGTCGGTAACTCTAGTTCTTCTACGGATCTTCTCATTTCTGATTCGATCTCGTAGAGAAACCCCAAGCATTACCCTTTCCATAGCGCGCTGTGCGACCGCGAGCTTCCTTATGAGGCCCATAGTGAGAGACCACGTCTCGGCACCGTAGGTCATCGCTGGTAGCACGCACTGGTTAAAGACTTTCTTCTTTAAGGACTGAGGTATTTTGGACGTAAGGTTTGAGGTATTTTGCAAATTATATACAAGTAATAAATTGCTACAAACTCAAACATTAGGTTTAGAAAGTAATTTTTATTCAGTTTTACCGCCAATACATATTATATCATATGATTGCTGTAAGAAGTTGAAAAAAATTCACAAGAAATTGTATTTAAAAAGTTTGAATTTACCAACTATAAAATAGACATTTATGATATTATGGATCAAATGTACTAACATAAAAAAATGTAGTAATTTTTGATAAGGATGTTAACAATTTTTATTTCGCTTACATATTTTTCTCTATTTTGTTCCAGCCTGTACAACTTTGTTTTGGAATAAGCTGGACTGCTGTGCACTTAGCACGTGCCTTTCTGAAGCGGGGCGGATGTGAGGTATTGCTGAAGGAGTTTTTAAATCTCAGCTCCTAATGATCATAATAGAACATTTTGATCTTATGGTGATTCAGGGGTCGAAGTGACCAGAAAAAGAAGGCAAATCAGTGTAATCGACACTGATAATAAAGATGAAGAAAATGTACCATGTACAAGATATCTTTGCCCTTGTCGGTGAAAAATAAAGATCCAAAGGTTAAAAAAACTCGATAGAAACGGAAATTTGTCTCGAAAAAGAAACAAAAAAGAACATTTCTATTGTTAAGTATTGCAAATACTGTGCGACAATCTTCAATAATGAGATCCTGGTATTCCTATTATCTATTTCGAGAACTTAAAGATTTGAAAGATTAAAGTTAAATACAATAGAAATATTGCGGTCATTGATACAGAAAAATTATATTGGCAATATTGAAAAATTAATCAGCGCAATAAGATGACTATGTGATTTGCAACATATGGAATCTACAACGAGGAAGGGCGTTATTTTACCAGAGTTGAATAGGAACATAAAAATGGCCTTGGAAAAAGCACTGATACAGAGAAATTTTTTTGAATACTACATGTCAGAGGTTATAGAAGTGATAAAACATATTGAACAATCGACCAAAGCTTTGAGGGGTAATGCAAAACTTCATCTCAGTGTTCTTTTGTAACCAGTCTTGTTCGAAGAGGATGCAACATCAGACTAGGCAGACCGATAGAAAAGGTAGCATCCGCGTCTCAAACCTAAGATGCCATTCTACAGCACATCCTCGTCCCTCTCGAAATTAGGATCTTCCTATGAGGGCAACATATTGCCTATAAACATGACACAAAAGAAATGATTAAAGTTAAATACTGCAAGTAGGTAATCCTTATATATGATAAAAAAATTACAAAAAAATAAAACCATATTCAGGTGAGTTTTCAGTCAGGAGGTATATCATCATCATCATCATTTCAGCCTGTTCGAGTCCACTGCACTACTCTCACGAAGCACGATCCCGAGCCACCTGCATCCATCCACTTCCCGCACATTTGCACAGGTCGTCACTCCATCTTGTGGGGGGTCGTCTCACACTACGATGGCCAGTTCGAGGCTGCCACTCGAGAACCAGGAGGTATATGAACCTCTGGAATTTCTTCACACAAAGCCTACATTAAATAATTCTTACAGCCCTTGTGAAAAAGAAAGCATCGAAATTGCATAACTGAGTTCGATTTTTTAAAATTATATTTACATTACCTATGTTTTCCCTTTATACTTATAAATTATATAAACTATGTGGAGCTCCTAATAAATACCGACAGATAAAAATTCTAAACTTTAAAATAATGGTAAACAGATGGTTCTAATTTTATTTAAGTATAAAGTAAAAACATGTGCATAGTCGATTAAACAACGATGTTATAACAGCACTTTAAAGGTTAAAAATTAGTCATTAATCTTTAAAGTGCTGTTAAAACAACCGTTGTTTTAATCAGTCAAACCAAAAAAATATATAATAATGGAGTATTATATATTTGTTACGGTGGCCCAACAACAAACCTACAATCGATCGAAGTGTACTTTGGACCCACTGGGTATATGTTCGAAGAAAAACATTTATTATGTAGAGGATTAGATAATTTAGTCCTTGCGCCCCATATTCGCACTGGAAATTTTTCGAGACAATGTGACAAGTGTTGAGCTTGTCGTAGTCTTAGTGTAAGCCAACAATATAAACCGTTCATAAGTTTCGAAAATACTCATCCTAGTGATAGAACTCGGGTCTCATGATTCAAATGCACCAAACTTGGCTTATCATGATGTCGTATGATCTTGAATAGATATTATTAAGGAATAGATTTTGTTTTGTCTGAATGAGCTCAATTACCTCATTGGGAATGTCTAATATTTTATATAATAATGTGTATAATAATATAATGTGTTATTTCTGGACAATCTATTTGATATTGTGAATGTTGTTTGCACTTACGATAAAAAAGTAAGGGTAAATTACTACGAACAGCAGTCACAACAAAATCCAACCCTGTAGAATTTTGGAGAGATGAATATTTAAAGTTACAAAATTTCAAGTTTCTAGTTGGTTCGAAATCATGAAATAGTTGTGCCAAGCATTGAAAACTGGCTAACTACTTTAAGAAGATTACTGAGGCTGTGGCAATTCCTTAACGGAAAAAACATAAATATTATGCGCTCAAGGTACTTTAATTCAGACACAATAAAAAATTTCTTTGGTCAGGTACGAGCATACAATTACAAGAGTGATAACCCAGATTGTCACAGCTTCACAAACACAATTAAATCGTTACTAATAACAGGATTTAAAAAATTTCACAGTTATACCTTTAATTGTGAAGATGATTTTCCAAAACAAATAATTAAAACTAAATAATTATTTAATGAAAGTTCTACTCCAGTTAAGGATAATGTAACAATTTTCTTGTGGACGAGTCTTATAATACAGCTGATTTTGTGTTGGAAGCAAGGCGTAAACGGCTAAATGTACACTCCTGGATATATACTACAGGTTGGATTGTAAGAAAAATGTAAAAGATAATTCTGCAATAAAATATTGACAGTGAAACAGCCTGCAGAGCTGCGTAAGTAGTGGGTTTCACAAAGAGAATATAATGGGGTAAAAAACAGGAAACGCACTTATGCCTCCGAAACATTGATTTTATTATTTATAGAAATTTTAAAGTTCACTAACACTAAATTTAATTGCCCAGTGTATAGAGCCAGAAATATATTACATGAAATTTTATGCAATGACATAGCAAAGAGATTTGACTCTGCCCAGTGTGAGGACTCTTGTATGTGAGATAGGCCTCTCGTATGTGAGATAGGACTCTTGTGTGTGAGATAGGACTCTTGTGTGTGAGATAGGACTCTTGTGTGTGAGATAGAACTCTTGTATATGAGATAGGACTTTTGTATGTGAGATAGCACTCTTGTTTGTGAGGCAAAAATGTTAGAATATAGTGGGAAAGTTCTATTCTCTGTCTTATTGTATCTACAAAATCTAAATAACAGTTTACACAGCCAAACTGAGCCCAGGGGTAGGCCTAGACACTCCCCCGTCGTGCTGCCAGCTTGTCGTGGTGGCGGGGCTTGCGTGTCCTAATGACCTCCAAGGCCATGCCGGATAGGGTCTCCCATACCGGACAGGCTTGGAGCGAGGGACCAGACGAAGAGCAGCACAAGGAGGGGCCCTCCGTGTGTTTCTCTCATCAGCAGAGAACACATCGAATAGGGCCAAAGAGGACGGGTCTGCGCGCTGACTAATCTCAGTGCGTCTGACACCACCGTCGGGGGAGACTTCGCCAACTCCTCGTTCCGTCACCAGCGTCTCACTTCAACGACCCTTCTGTTGGCTCCAGTTCGAGATTTTGTGTGGGTATATGTGTGTCTGTATGTGCTTGTGTGTGGTTCTGTGTCGCTGATCGGAGGGCTTGCCTTAATTGGCCGGCCCGCGGGAAGGAAAACCCTATAAAACCCGAGAGAACCCTCGTTAAAACCAGTGGATACCTGGGGACCTCCACAGTATGTACCACACTCCACTTTTTAGTCGACCGGAATGGGCGTAACGCGGGGAGTGCATTTATATCGTCCCAACAAGTAGGAATAGAAATGGAAAATAAAAATCAAATAGAAAATGACGTTCTGAAGAAGTTGGGCGCACAGCTCGAACGCTGTGATACCCGAAGAAAGGAAGATTGCCTTTTTGCATCAACAACAATAGGGAGTTTAGAAAAGGTTGGCGGTATATCCGCGTCAGATTCTGGCTCTGAGATGAGCCTAGAACTGGAAAATAGCGTAGCTAGCAATTCTAGTTTCGCTAGTATGGGTAGCGGAGAGACCCAGAGAGTGCGCAAGAAGCGCACTCGCGCCTCGAATGCAGACACCGAAGCAAAGGACCTTCCGGAATTTCCGGTGTTCTAAACGAGAGGCACCTAAAAGGGGTAGAGGCCGCCCGCCCAATTTTGGGCAGTTTGCGGCTGGCATAAGGGGCGCGGGAACTCATCGAGTCAGGAGGGAAGAGATGGAGCTCGAGGCGGAGAAGGAGGTTGCGATGCTGACCTAAAGACACCGGCTCGATAGAGCAAAGTGCTCCGCTGGCTTTGATGACGTAGACGACTCTCGCCTTTCTTCGACCATGCTTGAGAGAGTCGATGATGGCATCAAAGTAATCAGCAAAGTTGCTACAAAGTTGCACTGCTGAACACAGACCTCCCCCAAAGATTGCCACAAAGTACGATCCTGAGCCACTTGTATCCATCGACCTTCCCGCATCCTTATGTAAATTATTTATTTAATTATAATGATGTAGATATTACCTAACATGATGACTTAAAACCAAACACTTCAGGGTCCATCGCAATTCCTCTCATCCCCACAGGCCCTCACTTAACCACTTGCCACATTTTAAAAATAACACCAAACGATAGTAGGTATATTTAATTAATAAATTATTATTTTTTAAAACGTTATTTAATGTTTGAATAACTGAAGCCTGGTTCATTTTATTTTCAGAATCTGGCAACATCACCACCCGCACCTATGAATCTTCTGCCATCTACTAGCTAGCAGTCAGCTCAGGCTTCCACAAGCTCAAGGGTGCAACAAGCTGCTTTGACTGCGCCTTCCGGAGAGGTCTCCGGCAACTAATAGGCGTCGGCTACCATCAACTCTGCGGTCTAGGGTAATGCTGTTTTCCCTATGAGCAAGGTACCTAAGGGTGCGCCAAAGACGGAAACTGACGCCATTGAATATAGTCCATTTCAAAGCCAAAAAGACATAAGTTTGCGCGCTAACCGCTAAAAAGTTCCCATTTGTCGTAACTCCTCATTTTGAGAACCTTTCTGCCACAGGACTAGTATTAGCGGAATACTTGGCGTCGAAATCTCGAGCAACGTCCAGTTCCGCGGTCAATTGGAAGGTACGGCCAAATTGGCCTCAAAGAAGCTTGGTTGGAAGGCGAGACAGTATTTCACGTTGGCTCAACGGCTAAACCTCTATAAGACGCAAATTCGGCCCCATTATCAGCTTTTCCCATTTGACCGCTTTCAACAACGTCAGGGTCTTTCCGATCAGCGTGATCCTTTGGCCCTTCGCACAGATGCGAGATCATTCTGCATCTTCTTCCGCATATATCACGGGGAGTTTGTTTGAATCCCGGCGGCTAAATTTCACCATCAGACATCGCGCCAAAACCAAAACTCTCATCCACACCACCTCGATGTCCAGCGTTTCACAACAGTGCGATTCTCCAGGCATTTCCTGCCTCGCACAACCACACTGTGGAACCAGATGCCCCCGGCGGTCTTTCTGAACCGTTACCATTGGGATCCATCAAGAAGAGACCATATTCTTTCCTAAAAGGTCGGCAACGCATATGCAATCCTTCCGGTGTTTCAGAGGTTTATGGGCGGCGGTGAACACATCCGGTGAGACTCCTGGCGTTTGGCCCTTAATTTTGAATTCCCATTAAATTAAAAAATGGGAATAAATATTAATAGGGTACTGAGAAATAGTGCACATTCTTATGTCTGCGAATAAGGGAACAGTTGCAAAAGTAAGTAACCTGGCACAGCGTGATGCAAACCTAAAGGTTTGGAAAAGTTAAATTTAATAAAGTATTGATGACATGATCAACAGCGATCCATTATATATTCTTGTATTTCCGACATATGTCCTAGTATAAATACACAAGCGCCATGCTTCCGAGGCAGCCGAATAAAGCATTTTATTTTAATATGGATGGTAAAACGGGTAATCTGGATCTGTATTGATCATGTTATTTGCACGGTAAAACAAAAATTGATAACCTTGGCATTTTGCAAAAAGACCAATAGAGAAGAAAAATCAGCCAATCTACTACTGACAAAACTCATCACTGACTGACAAGATATAAAAACTTCCCTTAATTGAAGACGGACTTCCTCTCGCGAACATAGAGATGGAGGAAAAGACATCATTTATGTTTTCAAATACCTTATATAAGACCAAAAAAAAACGCAATAAACCCTTCGGTAAATATGGTGAAGTTTACAGGAACCGGAAAGGATCTTTTTCTGTAAATGTGCAGGTCACATGTGGCCGGCCCATTCATAAAAATATGAAATAATATCAAAATATATATCAATAAATCGGTGGGAATATTTTATCAGAACGTACGGTGACTGCAGACAAAACTGAGTGAATTTTATGTGGGCGTGGCATCGTCGGCTGCATACTTAATCGCAGTCACAGAAACTGGATGCAACGAATCCATATATGACCCAGAGATAATTCCACCGGGTTTTACAATTATCAGATGTGACTGAGCGGACGGACACAAACAAGGAGGTGCGTTTCTCGTGGCCACACTGCGGTTATAATTACGTCGAGTACAGTGTGACTTAAACATAGACGCGCATACATTTGAGCTGATTTCTACGAGGTACGAGTGCGGGCGGTTTTTGTTCCTGCTATGTTTTCATTCCGGTATTCTAAAGTCTTAAATGAGCTTTGCATATAAGTATTTACACCCAGGTCAGCTCTTTGACACTCAACACGGGTCAGGCCAGCGAAAAGCACAACCAGCAACCTTCCCTGCTATGAAAGTTGGGGGCGATTGGTTTCACTCCGCATTTACTTGAATTTTTTGTGAGTTACATTAGTGACAGGCAGCAACTTGTGGTCTGGGGTGTGTCGGGGCAGCAGGACCCTTGCAGTTTATTTTATTCATTAACGACCTGTCACAAGTCGTCAAAGACGCTAAGTGTTTGTTGTTCGCGGACGATCTCAAGCTGTCTCTTCACATACACGACCTGAGTGACTGTGCGAGGCTGCAACAGGATATAGACAGAGTATTCAAATAGAGCAAGGATATTTTTTTGGAATTTAACTTCTAAAATGCGCAATGATCACCTCGTCTAAGACCCTGTCTATCACCAATATGAGGTTGACGGGGTGCCAATGGTTAGAGTTGTCGAAGTTAGGGATTTAGGGGTTAATTTAAACACGGACCATACGTTTCGTGGCTATATAGTGAAATGCTGCAAGAAAGCTTACAGAAACTTAGGTTTCTTACTTCGCACCGTAGGTGGCTTTACCAACATGAACGCAGTGATTGCACTGTATAATGCGTTAGTTAGGAGTCAGTTGGAATGGAATGCCGTCATTTGGTCTCCACATGAGACTACGTATAGATTATTATTGGAGCGTGTACAGAACAAATTTACTAGGTTCCTCTATCTGAAAATGTATAAATATACCCGGTCTACCCCTTAATGTATCCGACATTATTTGTTTTTGGTATGGACGAGTACAATGAGTTAAGGGTTAAGGGAACTATTTAGGTACATTTTTAAAAGTAATAAGAAGTGCGCTGCATAGCTCGGCAGTGTTAGGGCAAGTCAGATAGTCCCGAATGTGTGCGAGTGTCGGAGGCGCAGGCCGCCGCTGCCTGCGATGCTGGTGGGGTGCACCAACCTGCTCAGGAAGGTGCCGCTGACGCGCACGCTTCGCACCCTTAACATCATAGCAGAGAAAACTGACTTGTTTTGTTGTACTCTGAGTCAATTCACAAGAGTTACTGTGTATTTAGATTGAAGGAAATATATATTTTTTAGGTTAAGGTAAAAAGGTTGAATGTGAAGTAACAGAGAATTGGGATAATTTTTCAATAAATAAATTGTTGATGTAGTGACAAGGTGGCCTGGATCTGTTCACATTCACTCGTTTTAAACGATAGTCGTTGCTGCCAGAGATTTGAAGAAGGAAATGTACATTGTGTACTTATTGGGGATAGTGGGTATGGTTAATCTACATATCTGAGCTCCAATACTTAACACCTTCTCAACACCAATACTTCATGGGAAATAAGAAAGATACTCTTGAATATTTAAAGAAGTATAAGGCTATTGTTAAAAACAAATACATGCAGAGTGTAAAAGCCTTGCATAAAGATAACGGAGGTGACTACATTTATAATGTAATTAACGACTGCTTAAAGGTAAAGACGGAATTGTTCATGAATGTACTGCTCCATATAGCCCAGAAAAAAATGGGCGTGCGGAAAGAGAATTCAGAACAATCGAATCGGAAAGCGCTTGATCCATGCAGGCAGAAGCAATCAATTGTGCGGTTTATTTGCTTCATTTAGTCAAACATCATACAGAACGCCATTAAAATTGTGGACTGGAGTCAAACAAATTTTGGAGCATGTGAGAGTATTTTGTAGTAAAGGTCAGAAATATGTACATAGGGGAAGACATAATATATCCTGTATTTATTGCACCAATATTTAATTTATTTTTTTATTTTTTACTTTGGCCACACTTAAAATGTATTTGGCAAGACATTTGTATCATCTCCTGCGAATAGGCTAAGCTCCGCTGTTTTTGCGATTAGGAAGGTTAGAAAGCTAACAGATATTAACACTGCCAGACTTGTTTACTTCAGCTATTTTCACAGCATCTTGTCGTACGACATTTTGTTGTGGGGTAGTGCATCCTATATACATATTATTCTATTACATACTATATTTATTCTTCAACAAATAGCTGTCCGAGCAATCTATATAACATCGGAGTCCGGAGTTCACTTAGAGATCTTTTTAAAGAGATTAATATACTCACTGTTGCTTCTCAATACATTTATTGTAATGTTTTTGTGTTGTTATAAACTATAACCTAAAGAATAGTGACAGACATAAATTAAACACTAACAATAAGGACAAAAATAGATCGTTCTTGGGGCAAGGTGTGCGCATGTATGTAATTTAAACTTAAAATCAAAAGTCAACTTATGGTTAAAGCATATTAAACCATTGCGGAATATCTCGACGACGCCAATGTGTGGAGTTAATACTGTTGATACTCACGTAGGCTAGAATAAGACTATTATACCTGTATGTTATATTATAAGCAGATACTTTTGAATAAGAACAACTGTTGAGTTTCTTGTCGGTCTCTTCTCAACAGAAACTGCATTCCGAACCGGTGGCACCTTACGAACCTATATATAATTATAATTTTTTATGTAAAATTCGCGTCCTCGATATGACTTTAAACTGTCGTGCCCTCACATAATCATTGAGAGTGTAACTAGCCAGCCCGGGGCTTAGAAGCTAGTAAGCCTCATCAAAAGCCTGGGTTGGAACGGTTGGCATCAGTATAGGATGTTGACCTAGGGTGGCGGCGGAAGAGTGCCTATTACTGACACCAACGGCGGCACCTATAAGCCGAGTCAGGCCTACTATGCACTCACCAACCCGCAATAGACAAGCGTGGTGAGTTTAAATGTCTAAACTCTTTCATGATGAATCACAATTCCACAAATAGGCCCCCAGTACCCGGGGGCTCTGTGGAAGTCGCTAACGACAGTAGGCGTACAGACCATGGAGCCAAGGGTGCCACTTATATAAAGCTTTTGTTAAAATTTTAGAATTCAGTATTTCGGCCAATCTCAACACTCACCAACCTTCGGAACAGGCAGGTTTTCGCCAAGGCCTATCTACTACAGATCATCTACAAGCGCTCAACCAAATTATAGAAGAACATCAGGAGTATAAAATTCCATTGTACGTAGCCTTCATTGACTATGCAAAAGCTTTCGACAGCATTCACCATACGGTTCTTTTTAGGGCACTAGAACAAAAAGAAATAGAACCAACTTATATCCAATTACTCAGAATACACTCCAATAGTACAGCTTCAATAAAATTACAAAACCCAGGACCGTCCTTACCGACCGAATAGAAAAAGGAGTAAAGCAGGGAGACCCACTACCTCCGAAACTCTTCATAGCAGCGTTAGAAGAAGTTTTTAAAAAGCTAGCGGCTAGCTGGAAAGAGTGGGGCATTGTCGTTGGCGAGCGAAGATTAACGAATCTCCGTTTCGCTGATGACATTGTCCTCTTCTCTTCGTCACCCTGTCAACTGGAACAAATGCTACAAGAGCTAAACGCGGCGAGGCGCGAGGTTGGACTAAATGTAAATATGTCAAAAACCAAAGTCATGACGAACAGCTGCATGCAAAGAATTGACATAGATGGTGTAGAGATTAAACTTGTCCATGAGTATACCTATTTGGGCCAAATAATCTCCTTCCAGGTGTGGCGTAAGCACGCTGAAATCCTGAAAAATAAAAATACATTTTAATTCATAAAAATACATCTTATTTAAAATTTTAATTCTTTTTTTACTTTATATAACGTAGCTAAATATTAAAAGCAAGTATTAAATAATTCCAATGTAAAAACATAAAAGCAAAATTTTCATACAAAATAAATAAATTATAATATTGAGAAATTCAACTAAGAAAATTGCACTCACCTATCGATGCACCTGAACCATCCATTGTGTTGCGTCCACGCAGCGCCCGAATGCAAACCAATAACGAGGCGGAGTCAGTCAGAACTTACATTCAGACGCGAAGCCCGTGCCGCTCAGTGTGTCCGCAGATCATCTATTCCGCGCGCATATTGTTGGTGTGAATTACGTACATAAACTGTGTTATTTATAGTGAATAAAATTTAGGACAATAGTAAATAGTTTGTGTTGTGATAACAAAAATTTAAGTACTTATTTTGAAACGTTAATTAAAACACTAGTATTCGTGTATCTCGTGTTGTTTTTTATTTACATCTTACTTTTACTTCAAAAACTATAAACATTTAAATTATAGGACCATCTGTCCTATAAACTGGTGACCATCCGACAAGTGAACAATTTGAGTGCAGTAAAAGAAAATAATAATACCTACATCAAGAAAACATAAAAATGCCACTTAGCTCAGAAACGGTTCCGACCCAGAAGGACGCAACTGAAAATTGTCAACCAAGTGAAATTTTTAGAGTTGGAGTGAAAGTCCCCCCATTTTGGCCAGAACGTGCGGAAACTTAGACCACAAATACGCAATAGAGGTCGCTGACATAATTGAAAACCCACCCAGAGAAAATAAGTATGAAATACTGAAAGCGGAACTTATACGACGGCTAACCGCACCACGCGAAGAAAAAATAAAACAGTTTCTGAGCAGCGAAAAGATGGGAAGCAGAAAGCCCTCACAGTTTTTAAGGCATCTCCAACACCTCGCCGGCCCAAACATACCAGAGGAGTTCATCCGGACTACCTGATATAACAGGTTACCCGTATCCTTGCAGCCAATAATTGCGTCTCATAGTGACATGGCTATAGAAAAACTAGCAGAGCTTGCCGACAAAATTATGGCTATAGCAGCCCCGACACTTCAAGTAGCAGAAGTAACGCCAACGCCCTCTACGTCTACACTAGACCCTACGTGGGCGGCCATGGAAGCAATGGCTAAACAAATAACTGAGCTAACAAAGCAAGTGGCAGCTCTTAGTGTCCAGCAGTCAAGGCCCCGAGTAAGGCGTTTCTACCGAGGAAGATCGAGATCCCGTTCGAAGTCGCAAAATCGAAACAACGGCCAGTGTTACTACCACAACAGATTTGGTAGTAAAGCATACAAGTGCACAAGACCCTGCAGCATTCCGGGAAATGCCAGCGGCAGTCAGTAGAAGCGGCTAATGACTGCCACGAATGTAACGGCCGCCTCTTTGTCACTGACAGGAAGACCAAGTCAGAGTTTCTCATCGACACGGGCTCTGACTTATGCGTATTCCCGAGAAAAGCGACTAGAGGACACCGCGTGAAAACTAACTTAGAGTTATATGCAGCTAACAGCACAACAATTGCTACATACGGCTACATCCATCTAAACCTGGATTTCGGGTTGCGTCGCGACTTTACCTGGAGGTTCGTTGTAGCTGACGTGGCAAAACCAATTATAGGCGTCGACTTTTTAAGCCACTACAACTTACTAGTCGACTGCCGCCATCACCACCTCGTCGATGGACTTACAAGTCTATCTATTACTGTGTCACACCGCAACACCAACGCCGAAACCGTCACTATCAAGTCGGTGACTGGTGATTCACCTTACCATCAGCTACTGAAGAAGTACCTGGAGATCACGAGACCGGCCGGCACGCTAGCCGAGCCCAAGCACAATACCAAACACCATATAAGGACTACTCCCGGCCCGCCTGTAAGTGCCCGTCCACGTCGTTTAGCCCCGGATCGCCTTATTCTCGCAAAAAAGGAATTCGAAGAAATGTTACAAAATGGTACAGCACGGCGATCAGAGAGCCCTTGGTCATCTCCTCTACACCTGGCCAAGAAGAAGAATGACGGTTGGCGACCGTGCGGTGATTATCGCGCCCTGAATGCCAGAACAATACCCGACCGCTACCCTATTCGGCACATCAATGACTTTTCTTACCAGCTTGCGGGAGCTACAATATTTTCTAAAATTGACCTTATTAAGGCCTATAATCAGATCCCCGTCTTAGAGAGTGACATACCCAAGACCGCAATAACGACTCCATTCAGCTTATACGAGTTCCCGTTCATGACTTTCGGCTTGAGGAATGCGGCTCAAACCTTTCAAAGGTTTATGGATGAAGTATTGCAGGGAATGGATAACGTCTATAACTATTTGGACGATGTTTTGATATTTTCGCGCACAGCAGATGAACACCTGGAACACCTCAAGCAACTTTTTGAAAGATTGTCGAAATTCGGAATCTTAATCAATACTTCGAAGTCAACCTTCGGCGTTCCAGAAGTGACATTCCTTGGTTACCGTGTAACATCAGAAGGTACCAAACCCCTGGAAGAAAAGGTAGAAGTTATCCGACACCTGGAACCACCAAAAACTGCTAAACAACTCAGAAGATTCCTAGGAATGATAAATTACTACCGGAGGTTTATACATGCCAAGCTGCAAAGTCCATTAAACGACGCCCTGACTGGCAATATAAAAGGAGCAGCACCTATAAAGATGACAGAGAACATGCTAAACGCTTTTCAACTGTGCAAACAAAGTCTCGCAGACGCTACTCTTTTTACTCTTACTTATGTGCCTACGCAGCTTGCGTCTACGCGAGATGTGTGTCCATGAACGGATATGTTTCAGTCAACTTAGTTTTAGCAAGATCTCGCGTAGCCCCATTCAAAAAAAATAGTATAACTATTTCTAGGCTAGAGTTGTGTGGCGCACTATTAGGATAAAAACAACAAGATCAAACTTAAAACTCCTTTTAAGTAACTCCTTGTGGATTAAATCCCTTATTTTCTCTTAAACATACAGGCCAATAGCAATAAATATCTAAGATTTATTTTCAAAGACATCATGTTTTTCATCATGGCCATATGTATAAAACTAACTAAGGTTGTCAAAGATAATTTAAGGATGTAAGTGATAATTAATACACTTAATAAAAGGATGTCAAATAAATTGTGACATGACACATAAATTATTAAAAAAATACTGTTACGAACACACAAAGCACAAAGAAACTAGCGCCATCTAGCGTCAAACACTAAAACCACTCAAAAAACAAAGACAACATGAAACGCCCTACTCAATAGTTGATGACGTTAGAGGAACTACATAGTCTCGAAAACCCGGTAAATGCGCGAACTTTCCAGAATCATCCAACCCGGTCGATCACGTTCGCGCGAGTCGGGTACGTCCCAGAAAGAAACTTTCTGGAATGGTCTGGGACTCGTCTCTAGTCATATAAATAGCCGCAGGGAGGCGAGCCAGGCAGTTCAGTTTGAGCTACCTTCGAGGCGACTTCGAAGTGAAAACTAGTGATCAAGAGGGATACCAGCGAAATCTACGACTAGGACATCGTTAGTGCTTAGTGTTTGGACCTAATGCTTAGTTTGTGACCTAGTGTTAGTGAATAAAGTCTTCAAAAGAGTCAGCAGGTCTTTCTCTCCAAATCCTTCGAACCCTAACACGTAACAATATTATTATAAACATGAGTAAGCTGAAACCTATATTAGTGAAAATTCTTATGCTTTATATTTATAATCTCTATTATAGATTGCAAAGAAAGGCAAAAATCATATCTCTAATAAAATATATTTATTCATAAAAATACCCTAGTGCACTATCCAAATTTTTACCTTGTGGCATTTAAAATGTAACAAATTTTTAAATCTAAAAATAATTTTAGAACTAATATGGTCTGAATTATAAAATAAAAAAAATAAAAGACAAGGTACATTGATAGAAAGAAAATAGTATTTCTTCTATAAGCCAGATTATTTTATGAATTCATCAGTATTCATGGCCATGTAGTAAGATTTCCACCGTACATGTGCGACCTCAACCCGATTGAGTTGGCTTGGGCAAAAGTGAAAGGAATAGTTAGGTATCACAATGTTACTTCCGATCTACCCCTATTATAAAAAAAAACATTAATATAAACATTTTAAAAAACGAATTTCCATAACTCACATAAATTAAAATAAGCGCTTTTTTCAGCCGGAAACCAGACCATCTCTGCTTTAGAATGGACCGATTCATAGAAGTTCCAGAGGCCACTATTGGCGATAAAATTTCATAATTCGAAATCTTATTCAACTGCCAAGACAAAATACGTCGCAAATTACTGTCTTATGACATTTTGTGTTGTAATTTTTTCATTTTCGAGTTGTAATAAGATAAATCCATCAACTCTTATAGCCAATTTATCAATTTATAATCACATTAATACTTTGCTACATATATTTTAATAATAATTTGTAATTATTTTTATATCTACAATGAAAACTTAGTAAGTATCACTGTATTGCACATAGATACAGAAATTTCTTCATAAAGAGAAAAATATACCGCGAAGACTGGAGTAGGAGTTTTCGGAATACAGCAGAAATTAGCAGCAGGGGGTCTACCGAAAATAGTAAAACTTTGAAAGTGGTCCACAAGAAAAAAGTTTGCGAACCTCTGGTCCAGACAGATGGTAACCCAAGCTTAAGAAAATGTAAAATAGATTTTACGGAGTCGCCTGTTGCTGAAGATCCTTATGAATTTCACGAATAATCTAAGCAGCCCTTAATACTTAAAATTATTTGTTTCAAAGTTTTTTCAAACATGTAAATGTTACTTGAAGTAGTTATCAGTGTCGTCCACTTAGTGTCTAAAAAGTTTCATGAATGCGCCGCTCCTGTTATGTATTTTCCTTAACAGTGTTATTAATCTCTTTTTTTTCGGATTAGAAAAAGACACTTTATTACAGAGTAGATAAAGAAGTTAATTTAAATGCAACTAGAAGAGAAAACTTTTATATCTATCGTAAAACGAGGAACGTGGAACATCAAAATAACCTAAAACGATGAACAATTTAGCAATATTAAGACACCCACGTAAGTGTTATTCAATCATTTGGCACTCCACTGACGCTGAAATGGATATGTTTCTTTGTGTGGAAGTATGTATACTGATGTGGGAATGGAACGTTAGAGTAATATGTAAAAAGGAACGACGAGAGTGTAAGATAGACGAATATAAGAGAGAGAAAACATTCGCGATTCGGGAAACATCGCGTTCGATTGACAGACACGAGCAAAGTTGTAAGGTCACGGCATTGCCGAACAGCAGCAGAAAATCGGTATTGTTATTGACAAAAAGTCCTAAGTCTGCTTGATTTTTTTAATTTGTAACGTAACGCAACTTTTCAAGTGCGATGTGTCCTAGAAGTGTAGTACATAAAACTCACATTTTTTTGATAACCTAACCCATCCTCCAGTTAAATAAGAACCAGGCATCCATGGCTACAATGCAACACCAATGGCTATAGCAAAGCAAGTCCCGTTAGAATGGACTTAATTTATTGCCAGCCATTTATTTTTTCGTACCGAACAAAAAGAATGCTTTTACGTTTTATGGGGATAAAACTAAGAATTCAGTGTGCTTTTTCTAAATGAATAAAAAATTGATAAATAAAGAAGTTACTGGAGCTGTTGGAAGTTCCAAAACAAGGTAACGCTTTACATCGCTTGATATTTTATGTACACAAAGATATTGCGCATCAAAAAATGTTTTTATTTTCTATATCTACGGGAGGACATATGTACTATATGCCCAGCAAATTATATATTTGTAAAAAAGGGAGCAATTGCACATAGCAGAAAACAAGAAATAGTTTTCATATCTTCCGTCTACTACGCTTCTTTCGTTTTCTGTCGCCACAACATGGTTCACGAGACGACAATTTAATTTAGTCTTGAGGTACCACGAGACGGTACACGAGATGTTAATCTAATTTAGTTTGAGATCAATTTTGATCGAAGGACACTTACAACAGCTAATCATGTTTTATTTTTTTAAATCCAGTCAATTATTTCGTTAAGAAGACTGCTGCTTCTATTGAACAGCAAAGATATCTGATTGATACCAGTTTGGAATTCATCCCAGGTAATTTAAATTAAATAGTAAGACAATAGAAGCAACCTCTTAAAAATTCAACGCCTCTGACCCTTAAGTATCAAGTGGCTTGAAAGAATGTGAAATAAACGTTTGTTTTTTATCGCCAGGCACGAAAAATGGCGGTATATGTTTTAGATATGTGTGATTAAGAAAGACAACAAAATGCTTGAAAAAAACAATAATGTTAGAATGGTTAACAAAGAATAATGTGGAAGCTTCACTTACACTGAGAAAAGGTCAATCAGCTCTTTCATTTCGTTCAGTTACATAAACCTACAGAAAAATCTTTTAAACGATGAATTCATCAGTATTCATGGCCATGTAGTAAGATTTCCACCGTACATGTGCGACCTCAACCCGATTGAGTTGGCTTGGGCAAAAGTGAAAGGAATAGTTAGGTATCACAATGTTACTTCCGATCTACCCCTATTATAAAAAAAAACATTAATATAAACATTTTAAAAAACGAATTTCCATAACTCACATAAATTAAAATAAGCGCTTTTTTCAGCCGGAAACCAGACCATCTCTGCTTTAGAAGGGTCGTAACAGAGGCCCGATTCGGGCCCGATTCATAGAAGTTCCAGAGGCCACTATTGGCGATAAAATTTCATAATTCTAAATCTTATTCAACTGCCAAGACAAAATACGTCGCAAATTACTGTCTTATGACATTTGGTGTTGTAATTTTTTCATTTTCGAGTTGTAATAAGATAAATCCATCAACTCTTATAGCCAATTTATCAATTTATAATCACATTAATACTTTGCTACATATATTTTAATAATAATTTGTAATTATTTTTATATCTACAATGAAAACTTAGTAAGTATCACTGTATTGCACATAGATACAGAAATTTCTTCATAAAGAGAAAAATATACCGCGAAGACTGGAGTAGGAGTTTTCGGAATACAGCAGAAATTAGCAGCAGGGGGTCTACCGAAAATAGTAAAACTTTGAAAGTGGTCCACAAGAAAAAAGTTTGCGAACCTCTGGTCCAGACAGATGGTAACCCAAGCTTAAGAAAATGTATAATAGATTTTACGGAGTCGCCTGTTGCTGAAGATCCTTATGAATTTCACGAATAATCTAAGCAGCCCTCAATACTTAAAATTATTTGTTTCAAAGTTTTTTCAAACATGTAAATGTTACTTGAAGTAGTTATCAGTGTCGTCCACTTAGTGTCTAAAAAGTTTCATGAATGCGCCGCTCCTGTTATGTATTTTCCTTAACAGTGTTATTAATCTCTTTTTTTTCGGATTAGAAAAAGACACTTTATTACAGAGTAGATAAAGAAGTTAATTTAAATGCAACTAGAAGAGAAAACTTTTATATCTATCGTAAAACGAGGAACGTGGAACATCAAAATAACCTAAAACGATGAACAATTTAGCAATATTAAGACACCCACGTAAGTGTTATTCAATCATTTGGCACTCCACTGACGCTGAAATGGATATGTTTCTTTGTGTGGAAGTATGTATACTGATGTGGGAATGGAACGTTAGAGTAATATGTAAAAAGGAACGACGAGAGTGTAAGATAGACGAATATAAGAGAGAGAAAACATTCGCGATTCGGGAAACATCGTGTTCGATTGACAGACACGGCAGTCAGCATCCCAAACGAACCCTTAACAAGACAAGCTTCAACTTCATTCTCTCACGAGTAAATATAGACGAAATGCCTATTATCAATCACTCAAATGGGTTTGGCGCTACATGGTTGCATCCATATAACCTAGATGCTATTCCTGAAGATGAAGGGCTTTTGCGCCCTCTGCGTTTTCAGAACTTCCGAATCCTACAAACAGTGAGAATATTTCTGTCTTATCTGGTGAATCCGGGGAACAAGAGATTTCAACTGCAAATGTGGAAGATTCAGATGGCACAGGTATTGAGAATTTGGCACTGTCCTTGCTCTCAAAAAACAACCCGAGTGCAGAAACTCCACATCAGTTGTACATTCAATCAACCACGTGTCAGATTCATGGATTTTTACCTCCCAAGTTTTAAGTTAAAACGACTGCTCTACGCAACAAGTATCTGAATTACAGGGCTCAAGAGGTAACGAAAGGTTTGTTTGGTGACAATGCTATGAATTCCACATTAATACCATCGTCAAGAATAGCAAATGTTCCTGGTACGCTCAAAATATTTTTTGGTAAAGAAGATGAATTGATTACGAAAAAAATCTACCTTTTTATCGGTTACTTTTATCTAAGCCCATGTGCATTCAATTTGATGACGAATCGATTGGGCTTATGCTAAAAGATAGAAATTGGGTTGCATACCCATATCTCCATCTGCTACTACGTTTCAGGCATTAACAGCTTACGGTTATGTGGAGCGCCGTATGCTGCCTCTAATATTAAGCTGGGCGTTTACAGTTCGTAAACTACGGGTACCACCATCGAAAGAGCTGTAATCGACCTTGATAAAATATAATATTTTGCTCTAAGTCGTATCAAAAATTTGGAAGGCATAGCTTTATTAGACTTGGACTCCAAAAAATTATTCATTAGAGCACACGACACGTTAGAATATCTACCACAGATCCAGCCTTACAACGTACGAAGTAGCTGAGGAGCTAGAAATTAAATGTCCCAGAATAGTGTCAAGACAAACACATATAGACAATAACCAACCTGCTCAGTTTGCTGAAGAGTATTTCCACAGACTCTCTTGCAGACCTCTTCTGTATTCAATAATAAGTGATTTACAGGACCGCATGTCTCCTGAAGTACTTGTTTCAGCTAAGAGTTTTCATGCCCAAAAGCGTTACTGTATTCGCTTATCTTCTTATCAACACATTGAAACTGTGAAAGAACTAGCAATCGATTATACATTGTTACTAGATAATATTCCAGTTTATGTCCTTGTAACTGAATATCGGCTGTGTATAATGAAGTGGCAGCGGAGTCAGGACATACCTGACCTTATTATAAATTGCGATATTGAGATGTATTCAAATATAAGAAATTTCTTGTGTATTACGGCTACACTACCTTAGTGTAGCGACAGCGGAAAGATCTTTCTGTACGTTACGAAGAACCAAATCGTGACTAATAGCTTCAATGGTCGAAGAACGTCTATCCGAACTGGCACTTCTGGCACCACGTGCATATAAACGTACCCATTGAAGTATATGAGGTGATAACGCGTTGTGGGAGATGACGTAAAAGAAAAATTGATTTTGTTATTAAATATAGGTATTTTAAGTACAGTGGACCCCCCCTGGCACCAAAGCTGAAACCGCTTTGCTACCAAAAGCCGTGTATGTTAAATTTGATGACGAATCTATTGGACTCATGCTAAAAGATGAATTGGTTGCATACCCATAACTCCATCTAGTACTACGATACCATACCTCCATCTAGTACTACGATTCAGTCATAAAGAGGTTACGGTGATGTAGAGCGCCGTATGCTGCCTCTAACATTAAGCTGGGCAGTTACAGTTTATAACCTACAGGGTACCACCCACGAAAGAGCTGTAATCGACTTTGGTAAAAAAATTGCAAAAGGGCAAATATATTTTGCACTAACCCGTATCAAAAGTTTGGAAGGCATAGCTTTATCAGACTTGGACACCAAAAAATCACACGACGATAAATCGTTGGCTAAAATAACGGGACCACAAATTCTGTCTTCCGACAATGAAGGTCACACACAATACACCTAAAGTATTGAAATTAGAACGGTTCTCATGTTGCAATGCAGCAACAAACGTAAGCGCATTGCAATTTGATTACAGGCATTTATAAATTCTGCCACAAATCCACGCTTACTGTAAACCATTAAGGTGTTCCATTGGTCATTATATTTGACTACCACAATTACTTGACCATAACGACGTTACGGTAGGTGACTCAAATATCCGGATAGCTTTTAAAAAATTCGCGCAAGTATCATTAATTTGCTCCTAACAATTGAATTGTTACTATTTCATGAAACCCATAATCAGAAGAGTTGAGTTAAGGAACTGACAATGGCTTTGAACTGTAAGGATATTTATAAGAAATACATACATTTCCCTGAAACCCTTCAAGAAAGGCCCACACAACACTAGGAAAGATTCTTTCAATAGAAAATAATAACAATCAAGAAATGTTTAAATATACTTCTACTAAATTATACTTTCAACAACAAATAATAATTTAAAAATATTGTGATGATTCTGGATATCCTCTGAGGCCGTGGCTATTAACTCCAATTGCTTATGATGAACTTAGTATGGCAGATGAACATTTATAATATTCACTGTTGAACCGTAAACACTATTTAGAAATGCATTAGAGTTAAAGTAAAGAAAAGTGGAGAATTTTACTAAAACTTTAAAGTGTTAAAGTAAAGAAAAATGGAGAATTTTACTAAAACTTTAAAGTGTTAAAGTAAAGAAAAGTGGAGAATTTTACTGGCCCATCGAGTATTGCAAGCTAGGTATGCTAAAATTATAAATGCCTGTGGAGTCCTACATAACATCTGAAATACAAATATAAGCTTCCAAACAAATATAAGAAAATTGTCAAATACTGACAGTCAGGAAGACTTTAATAGTAAGATCCCGCAACAATTGCAGCAAGATGTAGGAGATAGTGAGCAACAACAGCGCTTGGCTAGTTGTAGACTGTAGGTCACTTGTTTTCTTCTTTTAGGTTCTTCCTTTAGGTATTGTTTCCTGAAAAACTAAAGCTTCAGCATTATTCTTTTTTGAGCATATGTAGCTGACAATCATTCCAAATATCTAAATGAAGTTACAAATTAAAGTTTTTTCACCTTTGCACGAAAAATGATCAACCAGATCAATTTTTTGACTCTAAATAACAAATATGTTTTGCTTATTTGGTAGACTTTTTTCACATCTCCATAAATTTAACCTTTAACTGGAAGGGTAAAGAAATTCGAATTAGCAATATATATCCATGAGAAGATGAAATCAATGCATTTATTGCCTGAATAGAGCTATGGATCAACAGACAAAACTTTTCTGCATTTGATACAAGTATGCTGAACCATATTTTTATTTACTCACAGTGCGATGAGATTAACGAAGAAATACAAAATAACAAATTCCATTAGATACACTTTAGAATCAAATTAAATTCCCATTTTCCTGATATTTGGATAAATCATAATAGAAGATATTTGGAGCCAAAAGCCTATTTCTTTCACAATGATTTGAGTAATTGCTATAATTATGTTAATGTTAACATATTTATGCAACTGCTGACTTTTAACAATTGTGTGTGTCATTTAAAATTGATAGCTATAATAACTCTTTATTCATTCACTTACGTCCAAATAGTTGTAGCTCCATGGCAAGATCAAAATTTTGTCAAACATTACCTCATCACTAAAAGGTTTAAGAACCACTGATATTAATATATAATAATTATAATCTATACAGTTTAATTTCTTGTAAAGTGAGTGGTTCTTTGAGTGTCAACCACTTAATACTGCTAACAACATTTCTAATAACATATACACACTACATTTCTCTTACCAATATCGAAACTGTTTAATCAAGTCTTCCATATATCCAAAATTCAAAATACCACTTCAGCCTTTTATATAAGTATGATGCCATGTGCATAAGTAACATAGTATTATACTCTAAAAATCAATACAATGACCTATTTATTGATGACTTTATGATAAACAAAACTCAAATGTTTGAAACTTCAATGCTCTCTAATGTAAATTTTATCATGTGTGCATATTATTATATTAAGTAACTATACACTTTTTATTATCAAAACTCTCTATATAATATAAACATTAACTATATAAAATAAGTAATGAAGAAATAGATTTTTGTGAAAGCCTTTCGCCTGCCCCAAAACCTCCAAAAATGGTAATATATAAGTATATGGTGGATTTTAAAGGCTCTATAGCTTTATCCTTGGTCTAATTAGATAAATTAAAGCCTGAAGAATAAAAATGTTGAAGAGAGCTTAAATGATAATGTTTCACGACTAACTATTTAAAAATTAACAAATAAAACCTCTTAAACAATACATAACACAATCCCCTATCTTATTACAGACCTTTTTCATCGTTTTTCAATAATTGTTATGTTTTTTTCATGAAAAAACTTCATCTAGCATATTCACTGAATAACCTGTTGTAAAACACTACAAATCCATACAAAATTTCACCAGTATAACAAAGCTAAAATCTCCTGTTTCAATTTTATTTCTTAAAAGTGAACAACCTTTTTGTGAAACAAGTACATATTTTTTTTTATGTGAAAATTTTCCAAACGAGCAGAAGGTTCACTGATAGGTGAATACCGGCGCCCATGGACATCTGCTACACCCGAGGGTTGCAGATGCATTGACAGCCTTTTGAAAATTGGGCTCCGACTACCTCACTCACCAGACGCAAAAGAATTTGTCATACTTCCACTTTATGCTGGTTTTCTGTAAGGTTGTGGTACTTACCTAGATGGGCCTGCCCATTCATGCACCAGCCGAGGCTGCTGAGTGGCCCTACCACCGTAGAACATATTACAAAAGCTATACATCTTATTTAACTTCTGTGGAGCAATGCGCCCAAAACCAAACCTTCCTAAGGACAAAGGGTAAATGTAATAGACCACTTGAAAATATTTAACAAATAGATAAAAGTAATGGACCAATTTCGAATGACACTCGTAGTTCTAACCAATTATGGTAAAATAATGTGTTGAAAGAAAAAGGTGTTGTGTTATCTATCTGATAGACATAAGAAATCATGTATAATCAAATTAAGACTCCTGAACATTAGCCCCTTCTTTTTTCATGCTCATGGGCTATGTAACGTTAGTAAAATGGCCGACGGCAGAAAATTTCTGTACTAAACATTATTTAATTTGAAGCAACTTGAACCACATATTTAATTCGGCATCAAAAACTGTACAAGAAAGTACGGTACAAACAGATACCAAGGTAAAAGTTTGACGTTAAACAGCACGACTCCTCGAGGGAGACTTGCATCTAAAGAACCAAGAGTCGAGCTAAGTGTAATATTTTTACCGTTAGAGCTGCAGTATCATTGAAGGCTGACGTGAAGCAGAACACCGCTTTAAGTATGGATCATTCAATCAATCAATCAATCAATCAGCCTTTTGCAGTCCACTGCTGGACATAGGCCTCCCCAAGAGTACGCCACAGAGTACGATCTTCCACTTTCCTCATCCAGCCACTACCAGCGACCTTTCTCAGGTCATCGGTCCACCTGGCAGGGGGACGTCCGACACTACGTTTTTCGAGACGTGGTCTCCATTCGAGAACCTGTCTGCTCCAGCGCTCATCGGTTCTACGACAGATGTGGCCAGCCCACTGCCACTTCAGCTTGCTACACTTACGGACTATATCCACAACTTTGGTCCTCTGCCGGATAATTTATTGGATCATTATCCAATTATTATTATGTTTCCAATGATTTATAACAAACTTTTGAAAGATACTTTGAAATATCTCAATTAACTGTTACTGTGAGATAATAAATAGAATAAAAATTATTCATTAATAATACTATTTTTGACAAACGCTAACGATATCACAGGGAGAGAATGTAAAACGTAAAATCGATATTGTAATCAGTGTTGCCAACAAAGCAGGGCTTGGCTTGATGTCACCAGTTTTTCCGGCATAAGTAGCCTAATGTAGACGAATTTCAACTTCTGTAGCCTAAGGTAGCCCCAACACCAAAATATCGCTTTAATACGTAATTTAAAGTAATTTGTTTATTTTCACCTTAAAGTGTTTCGATTTTGCGTTAACCTTATATAAAATATTTAGATTCTGCTTCGTCTGTCTGCAATAATAAGGCACGAACAAGATTTTCACCGTCAATGTCATGAGTGGTAATCAGTGGCATCAGGTGGCTGCTGTGCTACTACAAACGCAAGCTTAGCTTAAGATGCAGGAGACGTATATATTTCCCATTCGTCGCAACAATGCCTTCATATTTTACCATATTCTTATCACAAAAAAATGCCATTCAAATTATTTTATAGAAGCACATGATACGTTTACAGTAAAAGTGACAAAAAATAACTATCCGAGCTATTTGCAATGCCCGATCCACACTTATCACGGACAGTGGCGCGTAGCGAGTACATATACATTGGCCAGTGGCTATTATATAAGACCTGCGTACGACCTATTATGTCCTACGCATGCATGACATTCGCCCACACAAGTTGCAAATAGTACAAAATAAGTTCATCCGCCGCGCAACCGGTCCTTAGTGGTATCAACGCAACGTCGACCTGCACAGCGATTGCAGACTCCCGACGATTCGCGAATATTTTAAAGACCTGACCAAACGGTTCTTCGATAGAGCCGAACATCATCCCAACCCTCTGGTGGTAAGTGCAGCAAATTACCGACCCGACACTAACGCGAACGTCAACAAGCGTCGCCCGCGAAACGTACTCATCGTCCCGGTCGAGGCAGGGGACTTAGCCGCCGGGGGTCCCGCCGGATAACAGTACACCCACAGTTAGTGCAACATCAAACCACCCTCGACTCCGAGCATGGCGAGACCAACACAACGCGTTCATAAGGTACACCCGCGTTCCGGGGTGGTTCTCACCGCTGCCAGCCACCGATTAGTTATTAATTAAAATGGACGAGCAACGTCAAAAAATACATGCAATTTTGTTGCCTGTTGCTGGCCACTGAACTAATTTGACTGTTTACACTAGTGCAAGTGACGAGTCTAGTTATTTTATATCGATGTTATATCGATGTTTTATCCTTAATATATCAATTATGAAGTTTTTTGAGCCGTATTAGCTCATTGTCCGGGCGCTCGCCTTTAATTCAATATACTCGAGCAACCTGAGTTCGATCCCCGGTGCTGGCACCAATGAAGTTTTTTACCTTTAAGTGCTGACGGAACATTCAGGAGCATGTGATAATGCTCCGGAATGTTCCGGTGAAGGAAAACATCGTGAGGAAACTTGCATATTTTAGAAATATTAACAAAAAAAAATATTTTTCGAAGATATGTGAAGTCCGCCAATCCGCAGTGGGGCCGCGTGGTGGACTATGACCTCATACCCTCTGTATAGAGGAGGCCTTTGCACAGCAGTGGGACATGTATAGGTTGTTACGTTATGTTATTATTACGGTATGTTAAGTTAGACATTGATATTTAATAGAATACCGATTCACCGATAGATCAATGTTTTAAAAAATTAAACTTTTCTTTTACTTGCGTAAAAAACACATGTCATTTACTGCTTGTATGTTATAATAAGGTTATACCAAGCAGCAAAAATGTCATGCATGTAAAGGTCGTGGCGAATTCCTCTGATATGAATGTATATCAAGTTGAGACCCCATTCCTTCTGAATGAATTGTAAACATCATGGTTATAGCTTAGGAGAAGCTACAGTTTTACATATGACGAATACTTCTGTATTATTTAACTGACGGAAACTTTAATAAAAGAATAAAAGACGCAAAATGAGAAATCGCTTTCAAAAACATGAATATTTGACACCTGACAATCGTTGCATTCTTCAATAATCATCAGAAGTTGCATCCTTGAATAACGGCCTAATTATCATCACAAGATGTTTAGATATAAACCAGTAGTGATGATCTATTTGCAAATAGTTAAACGGATATATGCAAAAGATGGGATAAACGGGAAAATCGTTATGTACTGGTGAAAAGATACTTACTATTATATGAGAGAATAAAAAAAGATAGATGAGAAAAGCAAGACAGATCAGAAAGGAAAAAGAAAGTCGTAATAGTATAAATGATGTTCTGTATATGATGTAAATTACGTCATGCCTATAAAATATATCCCCGTTTAATAAAATCACCAAATTTTTTTTTGCCACATTTTATGGTCACTAAATGTAGCTAAACTATTGATTCTTTAGGATTAATAAAAATTAATCAAAATGTGGATAGATGTCACAATCAGTAATTAATTATTGTATGTGAAGTATTTGAAAAGAAAAACACGAGTGGTTAGCGCTGCAGTTTAATTCGGACTGAGAGAGGACAGACGAATATCACGCACAGATTCATAATACATTACACACTTCCACCCTTAACCTACATTTCCTCTTATACAATGCAACATAATACAAAAAGTACAACAATAAAATAATCGTAACTAGAATTTATAATGCGGTGGGTTATTAATACGACATTGAGGAAATGGACGAGACTGGGGTGGTGGACTATGACCTGATACCCTCTGTATATAGGAGGCCTTTGCACAGCAGTGGGACATGTATAGGTTGTTACGTTATGTTATTGTTACGGTATGTTAAGTTAGACATTTATATTTAATAGAATACCGATTCACCGATAGATCAATGTTTTAAAAAATTTAACTTTTCTTTTACTTGCGTAAAAAACACATGTCATTTACTGCTTGTATGTAGCTAAACTATTGATTCTTTAGGATTAATAAAAATTAATCAAAATGTGGATAGATGTCACAATCAGTAATTAATTATTGTATGTGAAGTATTTGAAATGAAACACACGAGTGGTTAGCGCTGCAGTTTAATTCGGACTGAGAGAGGACAGACGAATAACACGCACAGATTCATAATACATTACACACTTCCACCCTTAACCTACATTTCCTCTTATACAATGCAACATAATACAAAAAGTACAACAATAAAATAATCGTAACTAGAATTTATAATGCGGTGGGTTATTAATACGACATTGAGGAAATGGACGAGACTGGGGTGGTTCAGGGGGTCGCTCGGGCAATTGTGTGGTGTCTTGATTGTTTTTCGTCCCGAAACTATTCCTGGGATGCTTCTGTGCCTATCGCCGACGCATCCCTCACGGAGTGACCCGGACTCGGCGCATCGCACAGCTGGATTCTCTGTTCCGCGTCTTCGTTGGGGCTAGAAGTACTAGAAGGACAAATGATTCAGCTGACCAACGTGTTTAAGGGTCACCTTGCCAAACGCATCCACGAGTTTGTAATCTGTACTACCCATCTTTTCTGTGATCTTCCCTGGCACACATTTATCTTCGCCACCGTACCTACGAAACCAGACCTCATCCCCCAGCCGTAATTGACGTGTCGCCCGGTGACATTTTGTTGCTGACGCTTTATAGCTTTCCTAACTATGTCTCTATTCGGTATTAGTGCATCTAACTTAGTACGCAACCTCCAACTATTAATAATGCCGGCGTTTCCTTCGTCGTAAAATGTTCTGTATTTCTATAATACAGTAAATATTTATTTAAAGATTAGGTAATGTTTAAATTTTCCCTAACCTAAAAAAGTTCTTAAGAAACCCTTAATAACTTTTTTAATTATTCTGACTGCATTTTCAGCTGCACCGTTTGATGCAGGATGGTAAGGCCCTGAAAATATATGTTCAAGGCTGATGACAAATAGCAACTTGTAAGCGAAGGGCCATTATCGGAAACAATTTGTTTCGGTAACCCAAAATGTGCAAACACGTCACTCAAAACTGTGATCGTGTGGGCTGCCGCTGTGCTACGTACTTCAGCGACTTCCAACCATTTTGTTCTAGCATCAACAATAACTAAAAAGATTTTACCTACGATTGATCCTAATAAATCAATATAAATTTTGGCCCAAACAGTATTTTGGCCCACGGCTTATCCGGCCAAAACCATGGATAGGGCACATTTCGTTGTGGTGTGTCTCCTTCTGCCGTACACACCCGACATCCCCAACACATGGTCTCAATGGCCTCGTCCATCACTGTCCACCATACGTAGCTCCTAGCGAAAGATTTGGTTTTTACAATACCCATGTGCGCCTCATGGAGTTCTGTTAAGACCTTTGTCCTACAAGCTTCTGGTATGACTACCGGTGTTTCCACAGAATGCAAGCTAGATCTACACGAGTATATTAGTCGTGTGCCTGCCGCCTGGTCGTTTTTGAATCATTACGTTCACGGCATTTTATCTTATAAGAAAAAATACGACCGTATTATCGACAAACGGTAGTTTAGAATATGACATTTCTTATTTTTATTACTTATTGCAGCAAGACTATTTATTAATTGTTAAAAATTCAAAATTAAAATTTAGTGACTGGGCAACAGTGGGTATATATAAAAGTAGGGATTCACTGTATGAATTATATAATATGAGGCAGTGGAATCATGACCCCAACTTTCATAAAAGGGTACAAATGTTCTCAAAAATATTTAAAAAAAGTCTGTATTCAGGCAAAATCGATTCATATAAGAAATAGAATAATAAATTCAAACAATAAAATTAAAGCCACATGGGACATCATTACCCGTATATCTGGAAGACCCAAGATATTCAGGGAACCTATAAAACTGGTTATAGGTAATACTCCCATAACATCAGATAATGAAATTGCAAGTAGTTTTGAAAGCTATTTTTCAGAAACTGCAGTTAATGTCACATGTACACTAAAATCATCTCCCATAGATGCAATTAACGTTCTAAGAAATAATGTTACCTTTTGTCCACACACATTTAAATTTAATCACGTAGATACTTATGATATTATAAAAGTTTTGAATTCTATTAATCTTAAGAATACAGGGGATTTATGGGGCATGTCCATAAAATTAATGACCACAATAATGCCATATATTGCACCACATTTAGCTAATATTTTTAACAACTGCATAGATTCTGGAATATTTCCAGATCTTATGAAATTTAGTAAGATAATTTGCAACAATATGGTGTTAAATGCTAAAAAAACTAAATGCCTTCTTTTTGCCCTTCCCAACGTAAGAAGGCAAAGTTTTAGCTTAAAATTGAATAGCGTAACCCTTAATCCTGTTGAGTCCGCTGTATTCTTGGGAATCACAGTAGATTCAAAGCTCTAATGGAGTCCCCATCTATCATCTCTTGCGAATAGGTTAAGCTCCGCTGTTTTTGCAATTAGGAAGGTTAGGCAGCTATCAGACATCGACACTGCCAAACTTGTTTACTACAGTTATTTTGACAGCATCTTGTCGTACGGCATTTTGTTGTGGGGTAGTGCATCTGATATAAATTCAATATTTATTATTCAAAAAAGAGCTGTCCGAGCAATTTATAACATCGGAGCCCGGAATACACTCAGAGATCTTTTTAAAGAGATTAATATACTCACTGTTGCGTCTCAATATATTTATTGTAATATTTTGTATGTTAAACAGAATATTAATAATTATCAAAAGAATAGTGACAGACATAAACTAAATACTAGAAATAAGGACAAACTAACTACGCCATTATTTCGTCTACAAAAAGTAAACAGATCGTTCATGGGGCAAAGTGTGCGCATGTATAATAAAATCCCACAGTCGATGTTAAGTCTGCCACTTGATGAATTTAAACGAAAAATTAGAAGTACACTTATGGCTAAAGCCTATTATACTATTGCCGAATATCTTGACGACGCCAATGTGTGGGGTTAATACTGTTGATACTCACGTAGGCTAAAACAAGACTATTGTACCTGTACTATTATATTGTAAACTGATTTTTTAAAAAAGAGCAACTGTTGAGTTTCTTGCCGGTTTCTTCTCAACAGAAACTGCTTTCCGAACCGGTGGTAACTTACGAACGTGTTAATTTCTTGTAAAATTTTGACGTTTCAGAAGAACGCGCAAGCGTCTATGTGAATAAAGATATTTTATTATTATTATTATATTATTATTATTAAAGACTACTCGAAGAACAATGTTAAGCCGGGGATGGAGGAGAAAAAATTATTTTAAATAGAAAATTATTTCAAATAAAAGGAGAAATGATGAGAGTAAATTTTTACGATGCTTAGAGATTTGAGAAATGATGAGAATACATTTTTACGATTGTTAGAGATTTTCATCTTGTTACGCCAAAGAAGTATAACTTCTAACGCGTGTACATAAGTACACACACACTGTTTTTTTTTTATTATAGTTTTTCCTTTTCCTTCCGTTTGTGTTCAGGAATGTCTGTCAGTGACATGCTTAAATAAGACATAAAATATATAATATAATATTAACATTTTTGAAAAAAAAAAAACTACACATTTTTAAACACCAAATATAGTATTGGCAGCGTTGTATATTGTATATAACAGTGACTAGTGTTGGCTGCATTGGCCTATGTAGTATTTTTAATTGTTCCGCCATAAACTCTTATTGTGAATATACGTCTACACATAATACATTAAATTTATTTAATAAGTAATATAAAATGCCAAAGGGTGAGAAAATTGCATTCGGATATGTTCAAAAATCATGCATCACTTAGCTACATTTATGCACATCTTCGGATATGTGCAGCTAAGTGGGAAAAAGACAATGAATTTAAAGGTAGGTATGTTTCTTTTTATATTTGTTTTTTATATGTTTCGTTACTTATTCCAATTATTTCGTGTCTGATTCTTAAAAATAATGAAAATTATTACAACGTCATTGCGCGCAGAACGAATCAAAAAATAAATATTGACAAACGTGTAACTTTGTAAAAAAAACATAATTTTTTTTAACATTGTTTATAACGAAGTTAATAATGGGTCAAAAAGAAACCCGCACAGACTTGTCTTACAAGACAGTTTTTTTTTGGCTGAATGAGCCACTGATGGCCTTAGGGACCTTTACAGATCCGACGGACTTGAGGTGGCCGGGCGCTCGAGGCGCCTAGCCTGAACCTTGCGTATTATTATTACGCGTTATGGTGACTAAGCTCGAGGGCTCCCGAGGCAACCACGGCTCGGGCCATCACGCTATTATTTTCACCGGTTTGGGAGGCCGCCAAGCTCTTAGGGCGCTTTGGCGGGCGCTCCATGGAGTGATCAAGCTCAAGGGTTCCTGAGAGGGGACCTTGGGCTTGGGCTGTCACTCAGCACGCGTTTAGCATTCCGATTCGAGGGTGCCTGAGAGGGCTGGACCTCGGCTTGATCGGTAGCTATTATCTGACTAGGAACAAGACAGGCTCAGCAGAATTTAGTAATAGTTGTGTGATTGACATGACAATGCTGAATGACAATTTCAAAAAGTTACCTAATGTGATTACATAATGTGATAAAAATTTTTTATGACGTATGAAAACTCGATATTATATTATGTAAGTGTGACATTTAATTATTGAGAATTTAATTATAATTAAATTTTTATTCATTTTATTTACATATTAAATTAAAGTAACTTTAGTTGATGCTATTAATATTTTGCATTCATGATAATTTATGATTTGTAACACCTCTATCATGTTGTCCCTTTTATATGGATAGTAATTATCCTCAATCGTTGGTGTATGGTTATGCCAACATGACATGTGTTTTCTATTTTAAATTAAGAGTAGATAAGGCGCCCATCCGAGCCCTCTTTAATACCACCCAGAAAGCCATCGGGTTCTATAGTACCAAGAAAATAAAATTATGTAAACCGCCACTAGGGAACCATGGTAACTACATGATATAGTGTAAATAAATTCCGTATATCATTAACTAGCGCGTTTTGATTATAAAATAGCAACAATTTCATTCTTCGTACATTAGTACGAAGCATGAAATTGTAGTATAAATACCGTAATTATAGTACAAAATACATCACTGCATCCGCGACAATACTAGTCATAGACTACAATTTTTTTTCTCGTAAATTTTTATATTTTACGGCTTTGACTGTTTCAATAAAAATATCGTTTTTGATTTAATTTCGACATTCAATTTTTTACATCGATGTATCGGAATAAAATATATCGGCCAAAATTATCGATATATTTTTAAAAAATATCGATGTATCGATATGTCGATATCTTTTCGGCATCCCTTATTTATAGTACTTTTAAAGTACTACTTTAACTTTACCTTCTGAAAAATAAACATTTATCCATTTTAGAGAATATTTTGGAATTTATATCTTTCAACTTTCATGATTGTATCATTGGCGATATCATATGGATCGAAAACTGCCTTAGAAGAAGAAGAAGACTGAAGAACTTTACCTCCGGTTTTGGATTTGATCGAGTGAAGCAAAGAGTACTTTTGTATATCTGAAAGTGCAGTTACGTTAAGTCTTAAACTCCGTGGTTATTATCTCAAATTCATAATCGTGGTACTGGAGTACTCTTAAATATGAAGAATACCTGTTGCGTTCCAGATTGCGATAGCAAGCGAAGTAGTGTTAAGTTACATCGTTTTCCAAAGACAGAGATAAGACTGAAGTGGGTGGAACTTGTAAATTGTACAAGCTTAAAGAAGCTTGGTGTAGATGAGCTACAAAAATCGTTTGTGTGTCACAAGCACTTTGAGCAGAGATTTGTTACTGGCAGTTTGCGTCTTCGGCATTCTGCGTATCCTACCCTACTTTCGAATAATGAAATACAGTCTGGAATACCGGCTGTTGAGTACGAGACTTTTGGTAAGTCACTTTATAGTAATAGGCGCAGCACTTAGTTTTGTATATAATATAATTTTAAAATAACTTCACACCACTTTCCGCCAGAAAAACTAAACTATTCACTTATTAAAAAACACATTTATTAAAATTCTTAAATTTTCAATAATTAGTACTACCTCAATGACTTCCTCCGTTTATCTTCCATAATTTGAACAAAAATGTTTTTCAGATAATCAAAGTGTTCGTGATCATGATTACACTGAACAAAGGAAAAGAAGACATGAAGAGCATACCTACTGTAAAACTCAAACATCGAAATCACTAGGTAGTTATTAATTTTATTAGAAATATTTCTTGTAATACAGTTTTGCATTGTTTATCATATTTATTTTATTTATGTTATATTTAGAGAGCTGTGACAGCTCAGTGCCTGGTGCTCACCTTTAATTAAATATACTCGAGCAACCTGAGTTCGATCCCTGGTGCAGACACCAATGGAATTTTTAATTTCAAGTGCTGAATTATGACAAGCTCAGCGGTGAAGGAAAACATAGTGAGGTAACCTGCATATTTTCGAAAATAACAATAAAAAAATATTTCAAAGAAATGTGAAGTCCGCCAATCTGAAGTGGAGCAATGTAGTGGACTATGCCCTGATAACCTCTGTACAGAGTAGGCCTTTGCCCAGCAGTGGGACATCAATACGCTAATCCTTTACTTTTTTACTTTTAGATTTAAGTAGAATAAATTTACTTCACTTTTTATTTTTAATTAATGATGATTAATCAATAAGAGATATTGCCAAATTTTCCAATTTATATTCTAACTTTCAGATTTTAATGTATCATCTACATCCAAACTGTAATCAATGCATTAAAAGGTAATGCACCATTTTGGAGAATAGGAAAATGATTATAACCTTAATAGTAAAACACAAAAATGCCAATTATTTGAAACAAACTTGAGGGAGAAAGTGTTGAATTTGATAGAGATTTGCTATCTGATCATAAGAATAGCACTCGCTTTTAAAGAAATTAAATGATTTTTGAGAAAATCATACATAATTCATATAATGAAAATTTTATTTTTCTATGAGCACAATTAATTTTGTAGTAAAACCTCTGAAAAACAATTGTAAATTACAACCATGATTCTTTTTGAAGGTTTTGGCAAAAATATAAATATGTACATTAGAGCTTTGATGACAGTGGTACTTAAGTTTTAATTTTATTGTTTTCGGCTACTGTGCCATCCATCACAATAAGTTCAGAGGAAACTGTTAGTGGCAAAACTAAACTACAACTAATTGTAGCAGGTAACTGTCAAATTATCTACATAACTTCTGCACACATATCTAACATGGTAGACAGTTGTCTAGAAAATTTGGTCCTCGACCCCCGTTTTACCATGATTTTTTTGGGCAATGTCACCAGTGGTGAGCCTGTCGACATCTTATTGTCCAAGCCAACAATATGCAATGTACATAAGTTTTGTACTCCTTGGCAAGTCTTTCTCCTGGGATTGAACTTGGGTATATCAAATATAAATAAATTCAAAAATCTAATTTGTTTACGTCTTTAGGCCAAGCTTATATTTTTAAAAAGATTACTATCTTGGTATATAATGTAATAACCAGTAAACTCTTGATTTAACAGATTTGCCGCAATTTGGTAATGTGGTGGTAAAACATAAGAAATCCATGAAACAAGTTTGACCCCAACATGTCAGAAAATATTAAATCAATATAAAAAAGCAATAAAATTTTGCTAAAAAAACTAAAAGAGCTGTGAAATTTTCCAAGATAGTAAACTTTGAGAAAATTACTAAAAGCCTCAATCCACTTGCCAAAAAATTAATATGGATGCAAATATCAGAATGCAGTAAACAGTCCAAACAATGGAGATTTATTATGGAGGAAAAAATTATTGCACTTGCTATAATGAAACAAAGGCCAAAAATCAGATTTCTATGAAAAATATTTATTCTTCCATCCATACGGACAATTAACAAAGTTATTAACAAACTCATATATTTAATGCAATTAAAACTGAAGGTTTGTATAATTAACACTCACTTTTACTTCCAATATATTGAAAGTTAATATCCGTAACATAATATATTTTTTTATAATTCTTTCATTCAAAATTGGCAAGAGTCAAAAAAAATATTGCTCAATGATATTTGATGAAGTCTCACTAGAGCCAGGTCTTGTATACAACAAATACAATGACAATATTTGTGGACTTATCAAGCTACAAAGCAAAATTAAAGAAGTTGCTGAAGCAAAACTGATGACTCCGTGGTGCAGTTGCCAAGGTATTGGCTTCGGCGTCAGGGGTCGTGGGTTCTATTCCCACACGGGACAACTATTTGTGTGACCCAGAGATAGTTGTTTCGCATCTGGGTGTTTGTCTGCGTGAAATTTTTGTTTGTAAAACGTCATTACAACACAGGATAATATTATCCTAAAGTAATGGCAATGTTTTCAAAAAAAAAAAAAAAAAGAAAACTAATGAACTGATTGTTAGTGTCACTTCTTAGAGGTGCTGTGCACAAATTGCAATAGCCTATAACTTTTTATCTTTGTGAAGGAGCTACACCAGCACAAGTACCTAAAAATATATATTACAGGAAGTTATAGTAGAAGTACAAAAAATAGGTTTAATTCCTGTGGCACTGATATCTGATCAGTGAACAGCTTCCCAGTCAACAATAAATAATTAAGGGAAGACACCAGAAAAAAGCAAATTTAAGCAAAAGAAAACCTTGTTAAGTTGATTAAATAAAATAATTTAAGTTAAATACTTATAAGAATATAGGTACTTATATTGAAAGCATAAGTTGTTCTTGTTATATATTGATTCATTTGTCTATATAAAACAAATGTAAATATGATGTGAAAAAGTTCATTAGACAAAAAGTATTGTCATTTTATAATTCCTGAATTGTTTAAATTTGACATGGGACAATTGTGATAGGTGAAGAAAAAATTCATAAAATGTTTTATCCACCTCACCTCACTAAGGGCTAAGGAATAATTTTCTAGATAAAAATATATGTATTATAGAATAGTAAAACATAGAAATGGAGCGATATTGTAGATGTTTATCTTACAGACTGCAAGCACACAGAAATGCGTTTGCTGCATAAGTTAAATGATGAACATGTCATACCACAGATAATTTAAAAAAATAAAGTAAGTTAATATGGATGAAATTAATTATTATGAACAATATAATGCTGTGTAAATATTATTTAAATACCGCGGATTTAGATAATAACGATGTTGGAGGGACCATTTTAACGTTGTCGCTATATCTAGTGAAAGTCAAGTACATCATTCATTTAGTCTAATGTCGCTATAACTGAGGTCGTTATTAATTAAATGCACTGTATATCGCAAAATATGAAGGCTAAATGTTATCATTTATTTTTCAGGTCAAAAATTGCAGCCGTGTGTTAAGCAAAACTGTTGCAAGTTACACAGCAAACTTTTGTAAGTTTTCATTGTATGTTTGGTTAATATATACAGATGTACAATTGGTCCCGAGTACCTGACTTTTAGGTCTCTCGTCCTATAAAAAATTCTAGCCAAATCCAAAATTTTTACAGTTCATAGCTCTCAGCAGTATTTAGAAGTAATCATGATGGCTGAAAATTGTCCCTGAGGAGGCAAATTATTGTTCTTTATATAAAGATAAATTTAATTTCAATTAAAAAAGTAACAAAACATGCAGTTGGTTACTATCATTGTAATAATATAAGCTATTTTTTTACAATTTTGTATTTATTTTACAGTTTACCATGCAGACGGAAGAGAAGTGAGCAAAATGTTACAAAAACCCTTCAGAATTGATATAATTTTTTGATGATTTATTTGATTCATGTAATGGAGCGTGAATTCATGAGAGTGAAAAACAAGGGTAAATCTTTAAGACAAGCTGCCACTGGTTCATTCATGCATGAAGCCCTTTTGAAAAATGCTGTCAGAAACTTGGAAGAATTAATTTTTTTATTATTAATAATGAGGGTAATAAGAATGTATTGTGCCCTCTCAAAAATTTTTTATAACAACTCTAAAAAGCATACTTAGATTATCATGACGTCATAGTATGGCAGCATAGGAAGGTTTTTTATTAAATTACTTCTAAACTTTTCCTTCTGATATGTCTATCGAAACAAACACAGCTTTCCTTGGATTTTACCAGAGTCAATGTGACAAACTACCCCGAACGGTCTAAACTTAATTTATGATTAATTATTAATCTGTGCAATGGTTTGACATCTGTAAAAATCTTGTCTATACATGTTGCACTTGACTCTGTTATTCTTGTAGGTTTAAAAGATTAAATGATTTTAACAATGAACAAAATCTTATACTGAATGAACACAGTCATATACTGAAAAGGCATTAAGATTATGTGTACGCGTTACTTTAATTCAGATCCAATTGAAATTTTTTTGAGTCAAATCTGGGCATGTAGTTTTAGAAAAAATGTCAAGCTTTTAAAAACGTATTTCGATCATTATTAATGACAAGATTTATTAATTTTCACTCAGAGAATTTTAATTGTGAGAAAACTACAGGAGAACAAATATTAAAATAAAAAAAAAAAATTGAGCTCAACCAAAGTAACGAGACGCACATCGATTTATCGTCTAAAATAATTTTGTCTCTGAAAGATTCTGAAAATATTCAATTAGAAGCTCGAAAAGAGCGACTAGTTGTCCACTCTCGTGCATATACTGCGGTGGGTATAATATTCGCATAAATACTTAAATGAATCATTGAATAATGTTATGGTTTCGAATGTTATGTACTTAATTAATTAGGTTAATATTCTATAAACGAGTTACGGTTAACAGTGCGAATTAACTAATGTTGTTAAAGGCTGTGACACAAATCGCGATCTAAATTAAATGTTTCTTTCATTGCCTTATTAAATTGTAAGTACGTTTAGTTTTTGTTAAAATCCGTAATCAGATGAAATCAAATAGCGCCATCTCACACAGTCTTGAGTGCCTATGGTTTGGCATACATCGAAAAATAACAACGCTAGTTCCTTAAAAATGTACGAGATGGCGCTATATAAAATTAATTCTGTCCACCCACAGACGGAATACCAATATTTCTTGTTTTATGTCAATAGCTATCGTCGTTAGTGGTAATAGTAAATTAATCTTCTTATCCTTTAAACGAGCAATTCTTGTATATATATATATATATATAATCGGAATCTCGGAAACGCTCCAGCGATGTTCATGAAATGATGTGCGTAGATTCGGGGGCGAAAAATCGATTTAACTAGGTTTCATTTTTAGAAAATGTCCTTTCATGCCTGTTTTCCAGGGATTGAAAAATATCATTCGAATATGACGGTAAATTTCGACGTAAAAAAATGTTATAATAGCTCGGTCGGTAATGGGGCGGCCCCGGTATAGAAGGCCAATGTTCGTGTCACGAACATTTATACATTCATTCTTTTTTACTTTTTTTTTCTATACCAGATCATCTTTATTTATTTCGAAAATACATGATTTACCAAAAAAAACCGAGCAAAGCTCGGTCTTCCAGGTACTTTTTATTTAATGACCACTAGTGGCAGACTAGAAACTTCCCTTTGTGTGTCGTATTTTCTTTTATGAATATTAGAGAATCAGTAAGGTCTCGTTACCAGACCATGAAAACTTAAAATAAAAATAGCGAATCAGTGAGGACAAGGGCATCCACTACTATTCAAAAACTAAAGTGTAATAGGACCTTTATTGTGTTAAATTTTTTTTTGGATAATTTTTGAAGGTTTAACTATAACAATTAAATATTGTCAAATACTTTAAAGAAATCACAAAAAAAAATTTTTTAAATATTTCATATAATTGATTCAGTTTTTTATTAAATGATTCTATACAATATGTAAGATGTTCCTTTCAAAAATTCTCAAATTTTATATTGTTGAGAACTTATACCAATAATAAAGTAATGGATGAATTAATGAATAGTTAAAATAAATTTTTAACCCCCATCTTTTTAAAATACAAAATATTTTTAGGTATATGAAAGTTATAAAAATATGAATTAAACAGCGTGTCGTTACCATCACGACAATAAATGACATCACGTCTAACGCTACTTGCCAATAATCATAAAAAATATTAACTTTAAAAAACAATCCATAATAAAAACAATTTTTTTTTCAAACAAACTAATTTAAGTAAAAAAGAAATAAAATTTGTAACACCTATAAAACTCGCGCCACAGCGTCGCATTACAAGCCTCTCCTTCTAACAGTATGTTTTGTCTCTTTTAAATTCATTCAACCCATTCATATGCTTTGTGACCTTTACAAATGAACTTTACGTTACAGTTTTATGCGTTCGGTTTATTAAAATTCTTTGTTTTGGAAAATTTAATAACTCTGTAAATATTGATGTTTAAAGAAAGTAAATGTTTAATACAATTTTAAAAAGTTATCCTCTATATGTGTGTTCATTTATTGTCGCGATTGTAAAGACACGCTGTATAATATTATCAATATATGTAAATAAGAATATTATTCTGCCTTCAATTAAAATTTTAAACAATGATGCAGAATTAATACAGCCAAAATCCGCTTTATGGCATATACATATACGCAGCAGCCTCGGCTGTTGCAAGAATGGCAGGCTCGTCCGGGTAAGTACCACGACCTCACAGAAGATCGGCGTAAAGTGGAAGTATAATACTTTCGCGTTTCATCTGGTGAGTGAGGTAGCCGGAGCCCAATTTTCAAAAGGTTGTCAACGCATCTGCAACCCTCGGGTGTAGCGGATGTATTCACTTAACATCAGGTGAACCGTCTGCTCGTTTGGCAACTTTCACATAAAAAAAAAACCACCAAACAAAGAGCACTGGCCTTACAGTATACAATTTTTATTTATTTTTACGCTAAAGAAGCATAAATTCTTACGTGTACACGTAACTTAAACATACATATTATACCTCAATTTACGTTTTTGTATTAAATATTAATCTAAAATGTTTATATTATATTTATATATAGGCGTCTTGAAAGTATATGATTGTACAAAAAGTATTTTTCAGTACAAATCGACAATATTAATAGTCTGATATAGCGCCATCTCCTAAGTTTTGGAGAAATTGCATTGTTACTTTTTGATATAAGCCTACCCATAGGTACCTCAAGACTTTGTGAGATGGCGCTATTTTATTTCATATGATTACGAATAACCTTACAAGAAATAAACGTAAGTATTTACAGTTTAATAAGGCAATAAAAAAAAAACAACCTTCAATACAGATTTGCCTCACAGCCAAAAAATTTTTTAATTTTCAATCGTGGCCACAAAATATTTATTATGCTCGGAAAATTCAAAATATGCCTTATTTCGAATTTTATTTATTTTAAAATATGGACTGAACGCTTATGAAAGACCAAGTTATATCGGTGCGGTTACACGATGTACTATATTAGACGAATAAAGATATTAAACGATTAAAGACGAATAAATATGATTAATCCAGAGAAATACTGGCTATTCAATTTCAATACACATTTTCGAACAACGCAATAGGGATACTAAATAACTGATAAACATATTCCATTATTCCCTTTTTAGGGTTCCGTACCCAAAGGGTAAAACGGGCCCCTATTACTAAGACTCCGCTGTCAGGTGCTGTCTATCCACCTGTCAACAGTATCTCATGAACCGTGATAGTTCGACGGTTGAAATTTTCCCAGATGGGATTTGAAAAAAACAATAAAAAAATATTTAAGTGGGGCTCCGATACAACAGACAGTATTTTTAACCGACTTCAAAAAAGGAGGAGGTTTCTCAATTCGACCGTATATATTTTTTTTATGTGTGTTCGCGGATAACTTCGTCGTTTATAAGCCAATTTTGATGATTCTTTTTTGTCGGAAAGGAGATATATATTCCAAGGGTGGTACCATGATAAGGAAACCCGGATCTGACGATGGCATCACATAGAAATCGAGGGCCATAATTGAATGTTATATTTTCTGATTGAAGTCGGTTTTTTTTTTTTGGTAAAAATTATATGGATTCTGCGACGACTCGCACTTGGCCGGTTTTTTTATATACGTCGCAGGATCAAGATGTGGCGCTATAATTTGATTACAACACCATCTATTGGTAGCTCTCGGAGACGTCAAGTAGTGCGCTTGAGTAAGGTCGATACAGGAAGTGAGAGCGCGGACTTGACGGTTATGAGTTGTGGAAGTCATGTGCTTACAACATGTCGGATGAGGGATCTGACAACGAGTTTTCCCATATGATCCACCTATCTCCGACATATAATAACATGTCACAGACATATAACCACCCAGCCACTGGAGGAATATTGGATGACTGACATAATTATGATGCGGGTGCAATTGAAACGTTTAAACACACGAAAGCTTTTTAATGTTTTATTAAAAATAACAATACAGGTAAAGCATTTCAAAAGTCGTTATTTATAAATACCTATATTTCTGTACGTCAGTGGCAAACAGCAAGCGTTATGCGACAAAACACTTTATAGGAGAGGCAAAAATGCGCGGAGTGAAACATCGAATGCATTACTGATTATGATTGTCATATACGATTGGATATTTTATTAATTAGGACTAAACGATTTACGCTATTGTTTAGGATTTGTTCTCGCGATTTTAATGGTGTAACAATAATTAATCTGAAAAATGTGCAGTTGCTTTATTCCTCTGAGGTACAGATTTACATTGGGCCTTGCAGACGCTTCTTGTCTACATGTAGGTATAGGACTTGGAGTCCAGGCCCTCGAAGCTGAGCTGCCGCCCCACCCACTCGTATAAGTTGGTGACGTTCGCGTAAACGGCCGGCACGTCCTTAGTACCGCAGCTGACACCGTAAGCGACCATTCCGTAGATGGCGAAGCGCGAACCCTTTTTCACAGTTTTCTTATTGAGTTATTAGTATTGTTTTTATTATGAGACAATGGCAAACGAGCTGGCGGTTCACCTGATGTTATGTGATAATCGTCGGCCGTGGAGAGGTTTTTTTAATTAGAAGAATGACGTTTTACTCCGCTTTCGTTTGAACGAATTGTCGATAGATGGCATTGTTATGCTAACTTTGTAAGAAATTTTTATGATAAAAGTAAAACATTTACTTTATTCTGCTTGTTTTGGACCTTGAACTCCGGAGATACATCAGAGAACTCCTCAACATAAAATATAAAACGTACCTACAATAACTTAAACTTAATAACGTAGTAAGAAAATGAATAATGTAGTGATAGCTGATAACGTAGTTATAATATAGTCTGGTGAGTGAGGTAGCCGGTGCCCACTTTATTTAAAGGTGGCAACGCATTTGCAACCCTAGCGATGTGGCAAATGTACATGGGCGGCGGTTATTACTTAACATCAGGTGAACCGCCAGATCATTTGTCACTTTCTCCACATAAAAAAAAAATATTGACATGCGTATGTTAACGCAAAACGTATATTTACACGATGAGACATTTGAGGTCTGTTTTGTGTTTTGCCAATAAAAATGTTATATACTTTGTGGCTATAAAAGCGCTTGCTTCAAGTCTTTCTTAGTTAAGCACTGCAACTCTATCACGTGACCAATATAGTGGTTAACACCTATAATTGGCCAAGCATTTATTCCTTCGTGAAACATCCATATAAACAAATAAGTGATTAAAAAAAGCTAAAAGACCCAATTGGAGCACGAAAAAAAAAAGATTGGAAGCCTACATTTTGGCGCCAACAGTCCGCCATTTTTTTTTTTTTTTTTTTTTTTTTAAATAAAACAAAATAAAATAAAATGCCCATTACTATAGGATAACATCGTCCCGCGTTGTGAGAACGTTTTACAAACATGAATTTCACGTGGACAATTTATACACCCAGATCTGAAACAATCATCTGTGGGTCACACAATACTTTCCCTGCCACAGATGCAAAAAATTCTCACTTTGGAATCGACTACTACGAATTCTCGCTTTGTGAATCCGATGGTTGCGCCGAATCTAGAGACAATAAGTCGAATTCGACCATTCTCACTTTTGAATCGACTACTACGAATTCTCGCTTTGTGAATCCGATGGTTGCGCCGAATCTAGAGACAATAAGTTGCATTCGACCATTCTCACTTTGGCATCGACTACTACGAATTCTCGCTTTGTGAATCCGATGGTTGCGCCGAATCTAGAGACAATAAGTCGAATTCGACCATTCTCACTTTGGAATCGACTACTACGAATTCTCGCTTTGTGAATCCGATGGTTGCGCCGAATCTAGAGACAATAAGTCGAATTCAACCATTCTCACTTTGGAATCGACTACTACGAATTCTCGCTTTGTGAATGCGATGGTTGCGCCGAATCTAGAGACAATAAGTTGCATTCGACCATTCTCACTTTGGAATCGACTACTACGAATACTCGCTTTGTGAATGCGATGGTTGCGCCGAATCTAGAGACAATAAGTCGAATTCGACCATTCTCACTTTGGAATCGACTACTACGAATTCTCGCTTTGTGAATGCGATGGTTGCGCCGAATCTAGAGGTTGCGCCGAATTCGACAATAAGTGCATTCGACCATTCTCACTTTGGAATCGACTACTACGAACTCTCGCTTTGTGAATGCGATGGTTGCGCCGAATCTAGAGACAATAAGTCGAATTCGACCATTCTCACTTTGGAATCGACTACTACGAATTCTCGCTTTGTGAATGCGATGGTTGCGCCGAATCTAGAGACAATAAGTCGAATTCGACCATTCTCACTTTGGAATCGACTACTACGAATTCTCGCTTTGTGAATGCGATGGTTGCGCCGAATCTAGAGACAATAAGCATTCGACCAATTCGAACCATTCTCAGTTTGGATCTATTCTCACTTTGGAATAGAACTATCTACGAATACTCGCTTTGTGAATGCGATGGTTGCGCCGAATCTAGAGACAATAAGCTTGCATTCGATTCTCACTTTGGAATCGACTACTACGAATTCTCGCTTTGTGAATGCGATGGTTTGCGCCGAATCTAGAGACAATAAGTTGCATTCGACCATTCTCACTTTGGAATCGACTACTACGAATTCTCGCTTTGTGAATGCGATGGTTGCGCCGAATCTAGAGACAATAAGTCGAATTCGACCATTCTCACTTTGGGAATCGACTACTACGAATTCTCGCTTTGTGAATGCGATGGTTGCGCCGAATCTAGAGACAATAAGTTGCATTCGACCATTCTCACTTTGGAATCGACTACTACGAACTCTCGCTTTGTGAATGCGATGGTTGCGCCGAATCTAGAGACAATAAGTTGCATTCGACCATTCTCACTTTGGAATCGACTACTACGAATACTCGCTTTGTGAATGCGATGGTTGCGCCGAATCTAGAGACAATAAGTTGCATTCGACCATTCTCACTTTGGAATCGACTACTACGAACTCTCGCTTTGTGAATGCGATGGTTGCGCCGAATCTAGAGACAATAAGTTGCATTCGACCATTCTCACTTTGGAATCGACTACTACGAACTCTCGCTTTGTGAATGCGATGGTTGCGCCGAATCTAGAGACAATAAGTTGCATTCGACCATTCTGTGGTTGCGCCGAATCTAGAGACAATAAGTTGCATTCGACCATTCTCACTTTGGAATCGACTACTACGAATACTCGCTTTGTGAATGCGATGGTTGCGCCGAATCTAGAGACAATAAGTTGCATTCGACCATTCTCACTTTGGAATCGACTACTACGAATACTCGCTTTGTGAATGCGATGGTTGCGCCGAATCTAGAGACAATAAGTTGCATTCGACCATTCTCACTTTGGAATCGACTACTACGAACTCTCGCTTTGTGAATGCGATGGTTGCGCCGAATCTAGAGACAATAAGTTGCATTCGACCATTCTCACTTTGGAATCGACTACTACGAATACTCGCTTTGTGAATGCGATGGTTGCGCCGAATCTAGAGACAATGAGTTGCATCGACCATTCTCACTTTGGAATCGACTACTACGAATACTCGCTTTGTGAATGCGATGGTTGCGCCGAATCTTGAGACAATAAGTTGCATTCGACCATTCTCACTTTGGAATCGACTACTACGAATACTCGCTTTGTGAATGCGATGGTTGCGCCGAATCTAGAGACAATAAGTTGCATTCGACCATTCTCACTTTGGAATCGACTACTACGAATACTCGCTTTGTGAATGCGATGGTTGCGCCGAATCTAGAGACAATAAGTTGCATTCGACCATTCTCACTTTGGAATCGACTACTACGAATACTCTCGCTTTGTGAATGCGATGGTTGCGCCGAATCTAGAGACAATAAGTTGCATTCGACCATTCTCACTTTGGAATCGACTACTACGAATACTCGCTTTGTGAATGCGATGGTTGCGCCGAATCTAGAGACAATAAGTTGCATTCGACCATTCTCACTTTGGAATCGACTACTACGAATACTCGCTTTGTGAATGCGATGGTTGCGCCGAATCTAGAGACAATAAGTTGCATTCGACCATTCTCACTTTGGAATCGACTACTACGAATACTCGCTTTGTGAATGCGATGGTTGCGCCGAATCTAGAGACAATAAGTTGCATTCGACCATTCTCACTTTGGATCGACTACTACGAACACTCGCTTTGTGAATGCGATGGTTGCGCCGAATCTAGAGACAATAAGTTGCATTCGACCATTCTCACTTTGGAATCGACTACTACGAACTACTCGCTTTGTGAATGCGATGGTTGCGCCGAATCTAGAGACAATAAGTTGCATTCGACCATTCTCACTTTGGAATCGACTACTACGAACTCTCGCTTTGTGAATGCGATGGTTGCGCCGAATCGTAGAGACAATAAGTTGCATTCGACCATTCTCACTTTGGAATCGACTACTACTACGAACTACTCGCTTTGTGAATGCGATGGTTGCGCCGAATCTAGAGACAATAAGTTGCATTCGACCATTCTCACTTTGGAATCGACTACTACGAATACTCGCTTTGTGAATGCGATGGTTGCGCCGAATCTAGAGACAATAAGTTGCATTCGACCATTCTCACTTTGGAATCGACTACTACGAATACTCGCTTTGTGAATGCGATGGTTGCGCCGAATCTAGAGACAATAAGTTGCATTCGACCATTCTCACTTTGGAATCGACTACTACGAATACTCGCTTTGTGAATGCGATGGTTGCGCCGAATCTAGAGACAATAAGTTGCATTCGACCATTCTCACTTTGGAATCGACTACTACGAATACTCGCTTTGCACTCGCTTTGTGAATGCGATGGTTGCGCCGAATCTAGAGACAATAAGTTGCATTCGACCATTCTCACTTTGGAATCGACTACTACGAACTCTCGCTTTGTGAATGCGATGGTTGCGCCGAATCTAGAGACAATAAGTTGCATTCGACCATTCTCACTTTGGAATCGACTACTACGAACTCTCGCTTTGTGAATGCGATGGTTGCGCCGAATCTAGAGACAATAAGTTGCATTCGACCATTCTCACTTTGGAATCGACTACTACGAACTCTCGCTTTGTGAATCCGATGGTTGCGCCGAATCTAGAGACAATAAGTTGCATTCGACCATTCTCACTTTGGAATCGACTACTACGAATACTCGCTTTGTGAATGCGATGGTTGCGCCGAATCTAGAGACAATAAGTTGCAATGCATTCGACCATTCTCACTTTGGAATCGACTACTACGAACTCTCGCTTTGTGAATGCGATGGTTGCGCCGAATCTTGAGACAATAAGTTGCATTCGACCATTCTCACTTTGGAATCGACTACTACGAACTCTCGCTTTGTGAATCCGATGGTTGCGCCGAATCTAGAGACAATAAGTTGCATTCGACCATTCTCACTTTGGCATCGATAGGGCAGACGAGGGGCGAGCCGCCGTCCCCTTTGCACGTGTCGACGCCCTCCTCGCCCCCCGCGCACATGAGCGAGGGGTGCAGCTCGAAGTTGCCGCCGAGCCGGGTCCTCCTCAGCATCTCCACGCACCGGCCGGTCTCCACTAAAGGCAGTTTCACCTGCGGAACAGCCCTGCGTTACACAACTAGGGTCGCCGATCATTAGTGGTTGTAGTCTTGGCCGCGCTAGGCCCCAGCCGGAGCCGGATTTAGAGGTCTAGAGGCCTCGGGGCAACAAAGTAGTGGAGGCCCCTTGCCCACAAATTATTTTCCAGTACTGTTGGTAAAAGTAAAACGCGAAAAAATGTATGAAAGGTAAAATGTTTACTATTGTTTACTAGTCTGAATTTGAGCTCCTAGTTTGTGGAGGCCCCGGGGCTGTTGCCTCGGTTGCAGTCCTCAAAATCCGGCGATGGCCACAGCCCATGTAGTAAGTTCCAGCCGCCCCTTTCAGTAAATTTTTTGTCACGGTTGGTCGCCCTTAGCCCGTGTCTATTGTGCTAAACAAATCCGCCACTGCCAACCATATTTATAATAACGTAAGTAATAGCCTATACATGTCCCACCTGGCATAGTCCACCACGCGGCCCCACTGCGAATTGGCGGACTTCACATATCTTCGAAATATTTTTTTTTGTTATTATTTCGAAAATATGCAGGTTTCCTCACGATGTTTTGCTTCACCGCGGAGCACGTGATAAGCCAGCAGTTAAAGTTAAAATCTTCATTGGTGCTGGCATCGAACTCAGGTTGCTCGAGTAAAGAGCCGTGATAGCTCAGTGTCCGGGCGTTCGCCTTTAATTATAATAACTGTCTCGCTTAATTTTTTGTAAGCACACTTTATGATTTTGCATAAAAATTAAGTATGTTAAAATACTTTGAATTTAATTCTGCTTGTTGATTATTTCATCACTGATTTTTCTCCGCCGAAAAAAATTTTTTTAACGTCGAAAAAATGGGAAATTTCACTCTCTTTTGGCGCGTTTCGAAAAAACTATCAGAGTAAAACTTAATGACGCGGGCGCACACCGACACGAGCGACACGATTCGGAAATCCACGGTATTACGACGGCAACCGATAGCAACTTTCCGACTTTTACCTGCATCTGAAAACGAGGAGTGGTAGGTTCATAGGCGTATATAGCGGGGGGGCCGGGTGGGCCATGCCCACCCCAGTATCGTCTAGTGCCCACCCCAGGATTTTGGGTTACTGATTCGAAATTCTAGGCTATCTATTCATCATTGGATACATAAGAAATATCATAAAAAAATGTTGAAATAATTATCTACAGTCGAGAAATCTATGTACAACCTTAGTTTTTATTACATACTATTATTCAAATTCGAGTCCGTTTATTTACATGTGAATACACAACGTAGGTACTGACTACTAATTAGTTAATACTACTATTATAAATTAATAAAATTATTAACGATAACGAACTGTTACTTCTTTAATAAGGCGCATAGTGTTCGATTTCTTTTTGTAGTCAAGGCCCAGGCCCACCCTGAAAAATAAACCTAGATACGCCAATGGGTAGGTTGACAAGGCACGGTGTGGGGACCCTTTGTTTTGTTCTTTTTTTTTTTTGGCTCGAAAAATGATGGGAACTAGACCCGCCGTTGCTCGCGCGCCGTTTGCGGCTCACCTTCTTCAGCACGGAGGCGAAGACCCTCTTGTTGCTGAAGTCGTCCGCGCCCCAGCCCATGCTGAAGCAGACGGCGCGGGGGGGCGGGGGCCGCCGCGCTAAGCAGCCCACGCCGATTTGCGGCGCGTCCGCCAGCGACACCGGCCCCTCCAGGAACAGCAGCGCCACGTCGTGGTGCAACTTAGCTGGAGGCGACCGGCGTCAAACACAATGATTATATACAGCGTGTCGTTACCATCGCGACAATAAATGAACACACGTGTAACGCTACTTGCCAATAATCATAAAAGAATATTAACGTTGAACAAAATCCATAATTAAAAAAAAATATTTTTCAAACAAACTAATCAAGTGAAAAAGAAACAAAATTTGTAACATCCTATACAACTCGCGCCACAGCGTCGTATTACAAGCCTCTCCTTCTAACAGTATGTTTTGTCTCTTGTAAATCCATTCAACCCATTGATATGCTTTGTGACCATTACAAACGAACTTTACGTTACAGTTTTATACGTACGGATTTCTAAAATTCTTTGTTTTGGAAAATTCAATAATTCTGTAAATATTGATGTTTAAAGGATGTAAATGTTTAATACAATTTTAAAAAGTTATCCCATATATGTGTGTTCATTTATTGTCGCGATTGTAAAGACACGCTGTATATACATAGTACCTGGAGGACCGAGCTTTGCTCGTTTTTTTGGTAATTCATGTATTTTGGAAATTAAAAAAAAAAAAATAAAGAAAATGATCTGGTATAGAAAAAAAAGTAAACGAAATAAGTGTGTAAATGATCGTGATACGAACCGCGGCCGTCTATTTTGGGGCCGCCCGATTACCGACCGAGCTATTATAACATTTTTTCTGCGGCGAAATTTACTGTCATATTCGAATGATATTTTTCATTCCCTGAAAACAGGCATAAAAGGACATTTTCTAAAAATGAAACCTAGGTAGATCGATTTTCGCCCTCGAATCTGCGCACATACTAAATTTCATGAAAATCGCTGGAGCCGTTTCCGAGATTTCGATTATATACTTATATATATACAAGAATTGCTCGTTTAAAGGATAACATATACAATTCAATATATGATTTGTATCCAATAATAATATTATTTTCAATTCTCTTTAATTTAAATTTTATTATTCTGGCATCTTTTGCTGCACCTACCATAAACTCTTCCCATATCCTGGGTTGACTGGTAGAGAATGCCTTTGGGCATTAAGTCCGCCCTTTGTTACCATGTTTTACTGAAGGTTGGCAATAAAGATTAAATAAATAAATAAATAAATAAATGATGTTCAATAATACAGATGACTAGGGTTGCCACCTGTATTTCAAGTAGAGAAAAATAAAGTATTTGGAAGGAAAAAAGGTATTTTTTGAAAAATATGTTTTTGATATATATATCATAAAATACAACGTTTTAACTTAAAAGTATCGATAAAAGTTCAGTAATTATTCATATGGGTACATACATTTTAATTGTTTTATTTTATGCAATACAGTAAGTATTTAAAATAGAGTATTTTCACAATTTTATTCAAAATTATAAAGTATCTTTACAAAAAATAAAGTTAAATACTGTATTATAAAGTATAGTTGGCAACCCTACAGATGAAGCATGTCCATGCGCGGAATTTAAAAATCGTTCAACTTTACAATAGACGAGATATGCAGGGTGATTTTTTAGACGATCTACATACTTTGACATAATGTTAATTGAGCATTCCATAATTCAAAAAAATGTATATTTTTTTTTATTTAGACAAGAAATAATCAGAAAAATATCAATTCAAACATTAATTTAAATAAATTTTTAATAGTGCTAATCTCTGCACTTAAGAATTAACATTAAAATCTGTAGAAAAATGTACGGAAAAGCATGTCGCCGCTGTGGGAATCGAACCCACGTTTTCGGGATTCGCGCCCTGACGCTTCAGCCACCAAGCTAAACGGCCGATTGCCACACCGACTATTGCCATTACCAATTATTATTTGCGAACAATGGATCATTTTCGATATTAATACTCGCCGTACTCACGTCTGAAATAGCTTTCGTGCACAACTATCTTGGCCACGTTCCTTTCCTGATGCTCGTACAGTTCGTCTTCCGAGTTAGTGTCCCATTCGCCCGCGCGAATTTTTATCTGTGTAATGCGGGAAGTTGCATTGGAAGTTCGTTGACCGCACCATCAATACTAGCAGTTAAAAGCCTTGTGGTGTTTACGTCTGCGAGTTGTTTTGGTGTGAGAAGTTGCATTGAAAGTTTGGTTGACTGCACCATCAATACTAGCCTTGTGGTGTTTACGTCTGCGAGTTGTTTTGGTGTGAGAAGTTGCATTGAAAGTTTGGTTGACTGCACCATCAATACTAGCCTTGTGGTGTTTACGTCTGCGAGTTGTTTTGGTGTGAGAAGTTGCATTGAAAGTTTGGTTAAAAAAAAACGGCTCCATCAATACTAGCAGTTAAAAGCCTTGTGATGTTTACGTCTGCGAGTTGTTTTGGTGTGAAAAGTCGGCAAACTAGGTGGCAGTTCACCTGATGCTAAGTGATGATCGCCGCCCACGGATATTTGCGTATTGTATTTGATACCCGTGGGGATGCTGATGGGTCGCCACCTTTTAATAAAGCGGGTCCCGACTACCTCACTTGCCGAACGAAACGCAGAACTGTAACACTTCTTCGTCTGCACGCCGATCTTCTGCGAGGTCGTCGTACTAACCCGGATGGAACTGCCCATTTGTGCAACAGCGAACACCTTTGCGTGGCCCTACCACTGTATGTTGGTTTGGTTGGTTGTTATTTTGGCGTGAAAAGTTGGTGAGCGAGCAGGCTCAGCTGTTGTGAAGTGATACCGCCAATCGTGGCTATCTGACGGATTTTCTATAATGCATATTATAAATCCACCAAAACCGGCCAAATGTGACTCGCGCCCCAAAGATTCCGTACCATTATCTATAAAAACTGCAAAAAATCGTGTCTGTTGTATGTTGTATGAGCCCTATTTAAATATTTAATATTTTTAGCTGTAGCAGAAATACATCTTTTTTAAAAATTCCAACTGTCTAACTATCACTGTTCTTGAGATACAGCCCGGTGACAGACGAACAGACAAACAGACAGCGAAGTCTTAGTATTGGGGGCCCCAATGGGCACGGAACCCTAAAATAGTACGCCCCGGTTGCTTCACTCACCAGACCGAACGGTAAAGTGTAATATTTCCACTTCACGCCGGTCATTTGTGAGGCCGTGGTAAGGCCCCAGACGAGCCTGCCCATTCGTGCAACAGCGAAATTTTTACGTGACCTTACCACGAGGAATCGGCTAAAGTGCACACACTGAGAAGAATCTTGAGTTAAGTTTAGTGTACTTTTTTATGTGGGAAGGTGGCAAACGAGCTAGCGGTTCACCCGATGTTAAGTGATAACCGCTGCCCATGGACATTTGTAACAAAGTGGGCCCCGGCCAACTCACCAGGCGAAACGCAGAAGTATAACACTTCCACTTCACGCCGGTCTTCTTTGAGGTCGTGGTACTTACCCGGACAGACCTGCCCATTGCAACAGTGACAACTGTTGCGTGGCCCTACACTGTGTGTGTCTGTTCGTATATCCGTCGGACTTGTCTGATTCTGTCTAAGCACGCACCTCGTTGGCTTTTCGGTTCTGCACCTTGTGGGCCACGGTCATCACAACGGACGGATGGATCAGCGAGCCTCCCCCAATGTAGATCTCCCGTGCTTCGAATCTTCGCTGTCTGAGCGTCTGCGAACGTATACACGTATCAGACGCGCATTCAGATCCCGCCGGACGTTGGTCTCCCAGACATGGGACGGTCGACTCAGAATAAAAGTTCTTTTTGAAGCCGGTCGAAAAGTACAGCGAGGTCGGGCAACGCTATAGCCAGAGTACTTACTTGAGCAACGCGACCATCCAGGGGAACTCGCCGAAGTCCGCGTAGACCCTATCGCTAGGGGAGGCCCCTTCGCGTACGTTGAACACGTTGGCCCCTGGGTTGCTGTAGCCGCATTTGCCCACGGACCCACGTGATCCCGAGCCAGAGGGGCCCACAGACGCAGCTGTCCCGGAGCCAGAGGGGCCCACGGACCCACCTGTCCCGGAGCCAGAGGGGCCCACGGACCCACCTGTCCCGGAGCCAGAGGGGCCCACGGAGCCAGGGGTCCGGCGGGGGGGCGGCGGCGTGGTCTGCACCGCGCTGGTATTTTCCTCCTCGATGCGACGCACCGGCTCCGGTGTGCTGAGCACTTGGCCGAGCACGCAGCACACGTCCAGGAAGACGGGACAATCGGTGCCCGCCCTGTAACACTCGACGTTACAGCGGCTTGAGTATACAACGGTTGTATGCTCAAGCCATTCTTGCTTTCATTTTAGGCAAGTTCAGCTTAAAGCCGTGATAGCTCAGTGTCCAGGCGCTCGCCTTTAATGACATTTACCCGAGCAACCCAAGTTCCGTCCGCGGTGCGAGTACCAATGAAATTGTTAATTTTAAGTGCTGAATTATCACGTGCTCGGTAAAGGAAAGCATCGTGAGGAAACCTGTATATTTTCGAAATAATAATTTAAAAAAAATTCCGAAAATGTGAGAAGTCCGCCAATCCGCAGTGGGGTCGCGTTGTGGACTCTGCCCTGATACCCTCTTTACAGAGGCCTTTGCCCAGCAGTGGGACATTTATTATAGGCTGTTACTTTAAGCTTAAAGGGGGCTTAAGCTTGACTCAAATATATCTTTATTGAAATAGACGGTTGCGCGTTCTTATGAATCGTCAGATTTTAGATAAAAAAATGATATATAGGTTCGTAAGATGCAACCGGTCCGAAAAGGAGTTTCTGCTGAGAACAGACCGGCAAGAAACTCAACAGTTGCTCTTACTCAGTAGTTTTCAAAAATATCAGTTTACAATATATGTTATATTACAGGTATAACAGTCTTATTCTAGCCTACGTGAGTATCAACAGTATTAACTCAAGGTATTGGCTTCGGCGCTGGCTGTGTCGTGGGTTCGAATCCCACACTGGACAAGTATTTGTCAGGCTCGCAGATAATTGTTTCGGATCTGGGTGTTTGTCCACGTCAGATCTATGTTCGTAAAACGTCCTTACAACACAGGATCATATAGGGCATAGTTTAAAAAAAAAAAACAGAAAAAAAATATATAGACTAGAATGCCATTAAGGATGGTCAATGAAAATAATTGTCAATATTGATTTCCTGATTTTACTATTTCATTAATTAAATAGAATTAGATTATTTAATTCATTTAATACATTTTTCATTTGAGCTTATCTCAAAAAGTGCGTGATTTATGGGCAACTCATTTATTTTACGCGCAATCATTCATAACTAACACGCACACATTAGTTCGTTTCAAAAGTATACGACGCATTTATGAATGGCTACCGCATTGTCCACGAGTTCTGTTTTCTAAGGAATGGAATGGCAATGTTTTTGGAAAAAAAAAAGTTTGTTTTCATTTCAATAAACGATTATACTAACTAGTTTGAACCTCCTGTGTGAATTTGGGCACCTTTAGAAAAGCCATCCTGTATATAACTTAATAATAATAATAATAGGAGGGACAAAAGTGACCCACCTTTTCTACATGGATGACCTCAAGTTATTCGCCTCCAATCGCTCCCATTTGATGGAATTGCTTAAAGTCACTTGTGATTTCAGCAATTCTATCAAAATGGAGCTCGGGACGGATAAGTGTGCGGTCCTTCATGTCGAAAGGGGTAAGGTCACTAATACGGCGGGCATAGACTTATCTATGCCCGTTAACATAAGGACCCTCTCTGAGGCTGAAACATACCGATACCTGGGTATGTCACAAAATATGTGTATCGATGAGGCTGGCATGAAACAGTCAGTTCGTGACGTGTTTTTTTTTGCACGCCTGACAAAGGTGTTTAATAGCCATTTGTCAGGCGGGAACAAGGCACGTGCTTTTAACGGCTGGGTCATGCCAGTCCTCATGTATACCTTTGGCATACTCAGGTGGACTCAAACTGAGCTCAACGCCCTGGACCGAAAAGTCCGCACAACTATGACGTCCCACAGAATGCATCATCCGAGATCGTCAGTGATGAGGCTGTACCTTCCGCGGAAGCATGGCGGGAGGGGCTTTTTAAGCGCCCTCACCATGCACAATCGCGAGGTGTGCAGCCTCCGTAACTACTTTCTGGCGAGATCGGATGAGTCAATCTACACGGACGTCATTAGTTGTGATAAAGGACTTACCCCTCTATCCTTAGCCAACGAGCAATGGCAGGACCCGGGAGTACTGAGCGTTTCCGACCGAGAGGCTGTATGGAAGGAGAAAGAGCTCCACGGGAGGTTCTACAAGGCTCTACACGAGCCTTTCGTAGATACTGTTGCCTCCCTGAACTGGCTACGTTTCGGTGACCTCTTTGGGGAAACCGAAGGTTTTGTCTGTGCGATACAGGATCAGGTTATTAAGACGAACAACTATAGGAGATACATCCTAAAGGATGGCACCGTCGACATCTGTCGAGCTTGTCGCCATCCCGGGGAGTCACTTCGGCATGTTATCTCCGGTTGTTCCATGCTTTCTAACTCTGAGTATCTGCATAGACACAACCTAGTAGCCAGAATCCTACACCAGGAGCTCGCTCTGAAATACGGCCTCGTGGAACGGAAACTGCCGTATTATAAGTACTCTCCGGAGGCCGTGCTCGAAAATGACCGCGCCAGGCTCTATTGGGACCGGTCCATCATCACAGACAGGACAATTGTCGCGAACAAACCTGATATCGTGTTGATGGACCGGGCACAGTCGCGGGTATTTTTGGTCGACATTACCATTCCATATGACGAGAACCTCGTGAAAGCCGAAACAGATAAGAAGACGAAGTATCTGGACCTGGCTCACGAGGTGACCGACATGTGGGGTGGTGTGCCGACCGAAATTATCCCGATAGTCGTGTCTGCGAATGGGTTGATCCCAGTCAGCCTCTCTAAACATCTGAGGCGACTGGGACTCCGGGACGGATCGCTCCAGGCTCAAATGCAGAAGGCGGTGCTCCTCGATACCACCCGCATCGTCCGCCGGTTTCTCTCCCTTTCGCCCTAACCCTCGGCCGTTTGGTCTCCCCTGCCGAGGGCTTCCGTCTGGTTGGGTCCTATTTATATATGTATTATATAAAATATTTATTTATATATATATATATATATATATATATATATATATATATATATATATATATATATATATATATATATATATATATTTTATTTTTATCCATAATATTTATTTTATATATGCAATATATATCTATATCTTTATTTTTATTTATTATTTATAAACCCAACCAGACGAGAAAACAAATGAATATCCCCCCCAATAATAATAACAACGTAACCTGATGTCAATGATGGAGTAGCCATCCTCTATGACCGTCTTTGAATCCTGATCGCAGAGATAGTACTTCACACACACTCCTCCTTGTCCGGACCCCATCACGCATTCGGTGCCTGTTTCGAAAGAGATTAAATTAGTTATTTGCCCAGTCGGGTGTTAGATAGAAACATTGGTTCTCTCTTAGTGGGTAAAAGCACGATTTCAAATCGGAAGATGTTTTCAAGCTCAGTACTGGAAAGGACATGGTATTAATATCAATGGCGAATACATCCTTTGATTTATTGACGACATAGTCAACATGGCAGAATCGCTGGAGGACTTTGGTACTATGCTGAATGGCATGAACAGTGTCTACCAACAGGTGGGCCTTAAGATGAACATGGAAAAAAACGATGATCATGACTCATTAGGCAGTGACATGGACATTTCTATGTGACGCCTATACCAGTTGTTGTTGGGAGTATTATGGTCAAAGTTGTTGACGAGTACATATACCTAGGACAGTTAGTCCGGAATATCCAACTCGGGTGGACGGTGTTCAGGAAACTTCGGCAAATCTCGTCGAGTATACCTCTAAGTTTGAAGACTAAAGTCTTCAACCAATGTGTGTTGCAAGCTATGGGGCGGGCTATGCTCGGTATTTCTCTGCGTGACATCCGCAGTAGAATAAAGGTAACCGACATAGCTCAGAAGGTTAGTAAGCTGAAGTGGCGATGGGCCCGGCCATTTAGCTCGTAGAACCGATAACCGTTGGGGGAGAAAGGTTTAAGAACCTGTCTTCCCCAACGGCCAGCGAGGCTGCCAGTCGAGACAGCCCTTTACTGGCCATCGTAGTAAGTACCGCTGCCTCACAGAAGACCGGCGTGAAGTGGAAGTGTTAAACTTTCTGTCTGATAAGTGAGGTAACCGGGGCCCACACTTTTAAGGGCTGTCAACGCATCAGCAAGCCGCCGGGGGTTATAGATGTCCATGGGCGGCGGGTTTAATTTAACATCACGTGAACCGCCTGCTCATTTGACGAATTTTCACAAAAAAAAATCGGTTTGCACTTTATATGTGAAAGAATTCGTGAAGTAATTAGAAAACTTTATCATTTCAAAACTAATGTTATTTTATTTCATTACTGTTCAGTAGCGGATTTGCCCTAAAGCCCAATAGGCCCGGGCCTAGGGCGGCCACACATTAGGAGGACAAAAAATTCACTGATGATAACACGATATAATTATGATGGGCTCTGAGAAAGAGGCGACTGGCTACATGGGCTGGGGCCTAGGGCGGCCAAGACTACAAATCCACCACTGTTACTATTATACCTTTATTATTCAGGGCGTTGTCGCTCCTACCTGAAAGAGGAAGAAAATGAGTACGTCAAGTCTCACTTCAATAGTTTTTATGTCTTAAATAATTATTTTATTTTCCATGCGTGTAACAATTTCTCAAACTCCATGAATACAGTTGCAATGGGTGGGTGTGCTCCAGGCAAATCGGATTGCAGAATTTTGTTTTGTTTTTTAGGGTTCCTTGCCCAAATGATAAAACGGAACGGAAAAAGAATGTATTTATATTTATCATATTACAATTTTCGACCAACTAAACCACTATACACGACCCTTAACAAATTTCAACTTCCCAGGGCGACTTCCTATATGCCGTGCGGTTGTAGTCGTCACTGGTGTCCGGGCGCTTGCTTTTAAATCAATATACGAGCGAACCGAGTTCGATTCCCGGTGCCGGCACCAACGAAATTGTTTATTTTAAGTGGCGACTTACCACGTGCTCAGCGGTGAAGGAAAATGCCGTGTGCAAACCTGCAAACTTTTTGACGTAATAACAATTTTATCGAAGACTAGCGACCCGCCCCGGCTTCGCACGGGGGCAACGTATTGTTACGTGTTAGGGGTTCGAAGGATTTGGAGAGAAAGACCTGCTGACTCTTTTGAAGACTTTATTTACTAGAACAAGGTCCAACACAAAGCACTAGGTCCAAACACTAAGCACTAACGAGGTCCTATTTTGTAGCCAAGTCGTAGGTTTCACTGGTATCGCTCTTGATCACTAGTTTTCGCTACGAAGTCGCCTCGAAGGTAGCTCAAACTGAACTGTGTTCGCTCGCGGTTCCCTGCGGCTTTTTATATGGGCCGAGACCGGTTCCGGACTAATCCAGAAAGATCATTCCTGGAACGTACCCGACACGCACGAACATGTTCGTGATTCCGGAAAGTTCGCGAATGTACCCGGTTTTCGAGACTATAGTTCCACAGCAGTTCCTCTAACGCCATCTAGTGTTGAATAGGGGGTTTTATGTCGTCTTTGTTCTTTAGTGGTTTTAATAGTTGACGCTAGATGGCGTTCGTTCCTTTGTGTGTTCATAACACTACTCCCCTCTTAGAGATGCTCGTCCCGAGCATCATTGTTACTGCCATGGTAACGCGCCAGACGGTCTATGTGTACCACTTTGAATGTCCCTCTTGGTTGCTTTTGAATCCTATAAGTCACATCATTCAGTCGGGTAACCACTTTGTATGGACCGTCCCACTTGGTCTGCAACTTTGGGGATTTCCCTTTCCGACGAGTTGGGTTATGCAGCCACACCAGTGACCCTTCGTCGAAGCCGTCCGTGTTCGATTTCCGGTTGTATCTGGTTTTCATGTTCTCACTTGACTGTAACCCATTTTCCCGAACCAAGGCGTGTATATAGCGCATTTTCTTTCTTAAATTGCAGACTTAGTCTTGTACGGTCTCTGGTCCCTCCGGTGACCCTCCTGTCAATAGGTCTACTGGTAATCGTAGTTCTCTGCCGTAATTGACATACGCCGGGGTAGCTTTTATGCTCTCATGCCTCGGCGGTTCGGTACGACAGAAGGAAGAGTGGTATATACTTGTCCCAATCCTTTTGTTTGTCGTCTACCAATTTCGCCAGATGCCTCTCAAGGGTCTGGTTAAATCTCTCAACCATTCCATCAGACTGGGGGTGGCACGCGGTGGTCCTCGTCTTATGCATGCCCAACATTCTACATACTTCCTGGAATACTTGCGATTCGAAGTTCCTGCCCTGATCGGAATGGATTTCTAGAGGCACACCAAAGCGACATATCACTTCTTCGACTAACTTAGAAGCGACAGTTGTAGCTTCTTGGTTTGGTATGGCGAACACTTCGGGCCATTTGGTGAAGTAGTCCATGACGACCATAAAATACTTGTTTCCCGACTCCGTTACAGGAAATGGCCCAGCTACGTCAACTGCAATTCGTTCCCACGGTGCACCGACGTTATACAACCGCAGATTCCCACGGCTTCTGGTCTGTGGTCCTTTTACAGCAGCGCAAGTAGTACATTTGCGGCACCAATCCTGTACATCATCTCGACAGTGCAACCAGTAGAATCGTTCTCGCACTTTTGTTAACGTCCTCTTGACACCTAGATGACCTCCTGATACGCCATCATGTATTTCACGGAGAACATCTGGTACTCTCGTTCTCGGGACAATTATCTGAAGATGGAACTCTCTGCCGTTAGTCTTCTCCCATTTCCGGTAGAGTATTCCGTTTTGAAGTATCAGACTGTCCCATTGCGCCCAGTACGCCTTTGTGGCGGCGCCAGTGGGAGCAACCTCACTCCAGATTGGTTTTACGTCACCCCGTTTCTTCTTCCATGTGATGATGTGCCGAAGGTCGTCATCTCTTTCTTGAGCCTCCCTCATAGCATCATTCTCCCAGAGACCCAAAGGACTTGTTCTCGTTAGCTTTAATGTTACTTCATTAGATTCCTGTTTGACGCAATGGTTGCAGTCTTCTGAACACGGCCTTCGTGAGAGTGCGTCGGCATTCCCATGCGGCTTTCCACTGCGGTGTTCCGTCTTGAAGTCATACTCCTGGAGCTGTTCAATCCATCGAGCTACTTGACCTTCTGGGTTCTTGAATTGCAGTAGCCACTTCAAGGCTGCGTGATCAGTTCGCAGTAAAAACTGTCTGCCGATGAGATATTTGTTGAAATGTTGTAGTGTCTTTACAACAGCCAAGAGTTCTCTTCTTGTCACACAGTAGTTTCTCTCTGGCTTGGATAAAGATTTGCTGAAATATGCGATAACAACTTCTCTTTCACCCTGTTTTTGAGATAACACCCCTCCAATGGCCGTGTTGCTTGCATCCGTGTCGACTATAAACTGGCCTTCAGATTGTGGATACCCCAGGATTGGTGTTTCACATAGATGTTTCTTCAATTTCTGAAAAGAATCTTCACAAGTCCCATCCCAACTAAATTGTCGTTTATCTTCTGTCAGTCGATGTAATGGCTTGGCTATCTCTGAGAATCCTTTAACAAAACGCCTGTAGTGTGAGCATAGGCCGAGGAATGCTCGCAATTCGGTTTTGTCCTTAGGGGTAGGCCATTTTTGAACTGCTTCCAGTTTCTCCGGGTCTGTCTGGATTCCATCATTGGAGATAACATGGCCGAGATAGTTGACCTTGCTCCTGAATAAACGACACTTTTTCGGGTTCAACTTTAATTTGGCTTCCTCTATTTTGGCGAAAACTCGCTCCAAGTTTCGCAAATGGTCCTCGAAGTCACGGCCGACAATGATGATGTCATCTAAGTAAACTAAGCAAGCCTCTCCAACTAAGCCTGCAAGTACACACTCCATGAGTCGCTCAAATGTGGCAGGTGCTTTGCACAATCCGAAGGGCATGACGTTAAATTGCCATAAACCTTTACCGGTCGAGAAAGCTGTCTTCTCCTTGTCTTTTGGATGAATTTCCACCTGCCAGTATCCAGATTTCAGGTCTAGGGCCGAGAACCATTTCATGGCACTTAAGGTATCCAAAGTGTCGTCGATTCGAGGTAACGGGTAACTGTCTTCTTAGATAATCTTATTCCTTCTCATGTCCTCCAAAAGGCCTTCAACTTCTTTTTCCTTTGCAATTGGTATCCGTCTTGCTCGTTGACGAATTGGTCTTTCGCTTCCGGTATCTATCCTGTGCTGAACCATCGAAGTTCTTCCAAGGTCCCCTTCTTGACTGGAGAAGATATTCGCGTAGCGCTGTAAAAACTTCCTAGCTTTCATGCCCTGTGAATAAGTCAGATTACTCTTGCAGTCATCGAGTAGCTCAGTCACTAATCCGTAGTTGTTGCTGTTTGCTGGGTCTGCGCCTGTCGTCGAACTACACTTTTTCATCCAGACAACTTCCTCGCACTTTCCAATGACGTCACCTTTGTTCAAGCAGACCTCGCGATCACAGAGATTCAAAACCTTGACCACAGCGTTACTGCTTCCACTAACAAGGGTTCTTGCCGTAATCAGTTTTTGTGCCGATGTCTTGGTAGGTGTGTCTTCGATTAACACGCATCTGTTTGACTTTTTCTTTCCATTTGGCGGCAGTTTCACCAGCACCCGAGCTTCCGCTCGTCCAGGTATAATGACTTTCTTTACACATGCGACTTTCCCGCAGGCGCCTCCAAGAATGAAGATTTCTTCTTCACCACACTTGAAAACTCCGTCAGCGACATTAACTCTGCAGTTGTGTTTCCTCATGAAATCCAAACCCAAGATGCAATCATCCATTATCTTAGCCACGATGACGTTATGAGAGTATGAGGACCCCCCTACATACATCGTGACTGACATTTCTCCCAGGACGGGTATTGGCTACGGAGGCAGTAAGAAGCCGGCAGTTAATTCTCCTTTTGAGTCCCCTTGCGGCTTTTACCAGATTAGGGGTCACTATTGTTCTAGAGGCTCCTGTGTCTAGAGTCATTTTGCAATCCGTCCCACTAATAGTACCCTGTATTCCCGCTGTATGCCTGGGAGATAACAGTTATCGGGGCCTCCTCCGCGTCAGCCAGTACTCGCCCCTTAGTACTGGCTTTTATTAGTTTCCCTGATCCCGGGCAGGGGACGAAGCCCCTCGCTCCTTCAGCTCCGCTATTTGTTCATCGATCCATTTCATCCTTGCCATCTGGGTCTCCTTCTGCGGGCAGTTGAGCTGCAGATGGCCCCTCTCGCCGCACTTGTAACACAAAGCTCCAAAACTTTTCTTTGTAGGAGCCTTAACCTCCTTGACTTCCTCAGAGACCTCGCGGATCTTATGGGTGTGCCGTATGTCATGGCGAACAGCCTCGACCTCTAAAGCATGCGCCAGTGCTTCCTTTAGCGAGGTATGGTGACGAAGCCTCACTGCAGCTCTGACCTCCAGGTCTTTGATCCCGTCCACAAATGCTTGAACAATGTTCGTGTCTACCATCTTGGTGTCGGCTCCTGGGTGTGCCTTCCTGACGAGTTTTTCAATTTCCAACGCCCATTGTTGTAGTCCTTCTCCTGAGCGTTGAACTCGGTCACGCAGTTGGGCACGGAACACGTGCTCCAGGTGTCGCTCCCCGTATCTGGATTCAAGTGCCTCCATCAGGTCTTGGAACCCATTTCCTGTACGTGGCAGTGCTTCCAGGATCGACAAAGCTTGCCCTCTGAGCGCTACAATGAGAGCGGTCAGGCATTGCTCTTCCGTCCATCCGTTGGCAGTAGCAACAGTCTGGAATTGCCGACGATAAGCGTGCCAAGAAGTAGTGCCGTCGTATGGCGGCACTTTCACTTTTGGTCCTTGTGCCACTCCAGTAGTGCCACTAGACATCGCGATTCCCGTGGTTTCAAGGCGCACTACTTTCTTCTGTAGTTCGGTGAGGCTGGTTTTCACATTTTCAACATCCAATCCTAACCCGGTAACTCGTTCTTCCACTACGTCGAGATCTTTTCGAAGTTTAATCACCGTGTTACTAACATCATTTATAGCCCAAAGCGCCTTTTCTTGGAGGTCTTTTTGTTGCTCATGTGATTCTCGAATCGCTCTGATTTCAGCTTTTTGAAACTCTTGAATCGTAGTCAGCTTGCGTTCTTGTGACTCTTGCAAAGCGCCGAACTTGCGTTCTTGTGACTCTTGCAAAGCGCCGAACTTGCGTTCTTGTGACTCTTGCAAAGCGCTAATTAGTTCAATTAAACTTCCTAATTGAAAAGCCATTTCAGGGATGCAGAAGTTACGGTGCCGCTGGTGGGCGTGGCAAGGTGGGCGGGGCCAGTGGGCGTGGCCCGGCGGGTGGAGTCAGTGGGCGGTACTTGCACCAAAGGGGGCGGGGCATGCGCCTGAGTGGGCGGGGCCTGAGCCCGAGTGGGCAGGGCTTGTGCCTGAATGGGCGGAGTCTGAGGGGCCTGGTCAGTGGTCGTGGTCTGGTCGGTGGGGCCAGTGGGCGGGGCTTGGTCCCCAGTGGGTGTGGCCTCCGCAGCTCGTGCCCTTGTCCTGACACCCTCCTTGAAGTCCTCTCTCGGAGTCAATGGCATCTCCAAATCCCACTTCTGACACCAGTTGTTACGTGTTAGGGGTTCGAAGGATTTGGAGAGAAAGACCTGCTGACTCTTTTGAAGACTTTATTTACTAGAACTAGATCCAACACAAAGCACTAGGTCCAAACACTAAGCACTAACGATGTCCTATTTTGTAGCCAAGTCGTAGGTTTCACTGGTATCGCTCTTGATCACTTGACACAAACTGAACTGTGTTCGCTCGCCTCCCTGCGGCTTTTTATATGGGCCGAGACCGGTTCCGGACTAATCCAGAAAGATCATTCCTGGAACGTACCCGACACGCACGAACATGTTCGTGATTCCGGAAAGTTCGTTTTTCCCGGTTTTCGAGACTATAGTTCCACAGCAGTTCCTCTAACGCCATCTAGTGTTGAATAGGGGGTTTTATGTCGTCTTTGTTCTTTAGTGGTTTTAATAGTTGACGCTAGATGGCGTTAGTTCCTTTGTATGTTCATAACAGTATTATACATTTAAACCCTCCTCTTGAATCACTCTATCTGTTAAAAAACCGCATCAAGATCCATTGCGTAGTTTTAAAGATCTAAGCATACATAGGGACAGATAGACAGCAGGACTATGCCCTAATGACCTCTGGGTAAAATTTTAATGACTTACTGCTAACAGTGTTTTCCCCAACTGGATCGAGATTCAGGTTATCATCGCTGTCATCGGCATTCTGGCAGAGGGCGAGATCGAGGAGAATCGCCAGCGCCAAAAAGAGAACTTTCCTCCTGCGGTTGTAAGATTATACTTTTGAGCACGAAGACACGTGGTTAAGTTTCTGAATGTGAAGTTTGTATCGACCGAAACACCGTTTGAGTTTTAAAGATGAGGGTTCGTTTTAACCGCTATATTTCAGTTTTAGGCGGCTACTGTTTTATGTGATAAGGTGCTAAGCTAGCTAGCAGTTATGTTAAGTGATAGCCGCCACCCATTGACATTGCAGGGGTTGCAGATGTTTTATGTGAAAATTTGTCAAGCGAGCAGGCGGTTCACCTGATGTTAAGTGAATACCGCCGCCTATGGACATCTGCCACACCCGAGGATTGCAGATTGACCACCATTTGAATATTGAGCTCCGGCTACCTTACTCACCAGATGAAACGCGAAAGTGTAATACGGGAAGTAATAATACGGCGATTTAAACAAACAGTGGTGACGGTTATCACTCGATGAATGACCGTTTCCTGGTCTTCCCTACGAAACGGGAAAACTTTTTTATGAGAAATATCAAATGCAGCGGATCAGACCGACTGTTATGTTAGCGTGGCGACCCTATATTATAATAGTATGAAACAACTTATACGGTGTGGTGTCGACGCCACGCGTAAGTTGCAAAGAAAATATTTTTTAATGTCAAATTTTTGTATTAAATTTGTAGAAATGCACGGACTAGTAAATGATTATTTTGATTCTCCGTGTATAAATGTTTATTTAATTGACATTTATCGTTTCTTTTATATAAATTGAATGTTTTATTTTTGCTTATGACATATGTATTTTATTTCGTAAACTAAGGGTAGTTTACGAAAGAAAATAAATACGCGTTATTTTTTTTCAATTATCTGCACTAACCAATTTTGCCAGGCATTTAGCGACGTTTTAAGTATATAGTTGTCAGATGAAAAGACGGTTTGCCTGATATACACAATCTCTTTTTTTCAATTCGATTTATAAATAGTAATTTCTTTAATTATATAGACAAGTGTACAATCAAAGAGCAATGTCTTGAACATTTCATCCAATTTATGACGTCCAACATGTGCTTACTTGTAAATATGAATAATTAATAAATTCGGGTTTTAGTGCAGGAAAGGGGACGGCATAAATTCGTCTTGAAAAATGTTCGGGTTTCTTGCCGGTTTTCCCCGGCGGTCAAACCTTTATCAGAAACTATATTATTAAAACAATAATAAATGTATACTCTTCATAATAAAGATAAATTATTACCAATGTGATTTACCTATTAACAACATCATATCGTGAAGCAATAAATTTTCGAATATGGTAAACTTCAACACACTACAACTAGAAAGATTAACGCCCGGTTTCTGAAAACCATAATAACCAATCGTAAAAATTAACTAATCTGCTGTCAAATGGTTTTTTGAATTGTCATTCTGTTCGTTAAGAAGATCATTCTGATCAATTCAGAGAGTTTAACCATCCTTTTGGCAACTCAAACGACAAATGAAAAACCATTTGACAGCTGATTAATTAATTTCTACGATGATCAGTAGGAAATATGAAGCTATTCTGAAGATCATAGGTAATAGATTGTTTAAGATTTGAAGAAAGAAAGATTCCGCAAGAAGGTACTGAGCTTAACTTAACCTTCGTGGTTATTTTTATGACCACCCAAAATAGGAGCAGAATTAACATATTGACAACAACAAAACGGCGGATTAATGTAGTGAAAATTACACTTTTTCATTATTTTTTTCTTGAAAACTATAAGCGACCGGAGCTGCTTGTTGATTAATTCATTTGTGATTTTTCTCTATCGTTGAATTTTTTTTTATTTGCAATATGAGCTCGTCAATGTGCCGAACATTTGTAATTTTTTTTTAAATTTGCTTTTACTTTAGAATAACATTAACCTGTGTTGTTAGAACGTTTTAAAATGAAACAAGCAGATGCGAAACAAATGTCTGTGGGTCACACAAATAATTGTTCCGTGTGGGGTCAATTATTTGTGTGACTCTTGGCGACTGCGCCATGGAGTCACCTGTTTGGATAATTATGTGCTCTATACATTATTTCTCAGTTATTTCTTTATCGGAACCCCATAACTTCCTTAATTCATCAAATATAATAAAACAACACTATAAAACTTACGTTTGCAGTTATTGACAAAAATAGAATAAAGTTAACGTATTCATTAAAAAAAAAAATTGTCTCAAAACTTCATAAAAGCAATGTATAATAATTCAATGTATTGACATTTTTCCTTAATGAAAGATTTCCTTTCCTTAGCGAAAGAGACTGAAAAGCGTTTGAAGTAATACCTAAAACTACAATGAAATTTATTTTTGGGGCCTAAATTAATGTATTTTAGAACGCCCGCACGGGAATGGACAAAAAAATATCCTGGTTTGAAGATGCATGTTTTGAGCCAAAAAGCGTACGGGAGGCGTAAGAGAACAATTTATTTCTGCGCTCTGGGTTTTTCATGCTGGTGGGAGTAAGTCCAAGTTCACAGTTCACTTTTTTCATTTAGGTTAAGCACCTTAGATACGACATGTTTGTTTAAATTGACTTCACTTCTCGAGATAATGAATACATACATTTTTTATGTATACTTAATGACTAATATTGTAGTACAAAGAAAATAGTTTTCTACATACATATATAATTATGTAATGTTAAAAAATGTTTGGTATTATTAGGATTACCAATAGTTACATACTTAATTCTGTATTTCTTTATAATGCGTTTTGTTAAAAAACAAAGTTAAATTCAAGCACTGATGAGTGACCTTCACACAATAATGCTGAGAGTACACACAATAAATAAATAACAAAGACAAAAGGTTAAATTAAATTATTAAAGCATGTATACATACATAGACAAGTAAACAACTAAAGCAGACAATAAAAATAAATTATATAATCTCACTTCATTTTACTTTGACAGCTGCGATCGCCACAGATAATATATTCGAGCGCGGTTCGCGGTATTCACGAGTTCCCGCTATCACGGTGAACCGCGTACTGTGCTGTGTTCTGTTGAGGAAAAGAAACAAGTTGTGCTTGTTGTTACGACTATGTTTATACTATTAACTAACAAAAACCAAACGCGGGAATTGACTGATTTAATTAATCGGCTAATTTCCTTAAATGCTACCTAATGTTTGCACCAATGTGCTATTTTGATAAAGATATACCTACGACGTACATACATAAGTAAAAATAATGAGCTTTAATTTGACGAACTAAAACAGGGTTTCTATACACTAAAATCGTGACAAATTATAAAAGGACCCGAGCTAAGTTATTAGTTAGATAAAAAGAAGAAAAACTTAAATGTTTACTTGAAACGCTGGCCGTATTGTAGTTTAAAAAAATGTGTTTAAAGGACAATAGGGCCAGCTTTCACTGGTGGTGAAAACAAGCCACGGGACCACAAACGCGCAAATACCTACGAAACCTCGGAGGTGTTGCAAGAATACCGAGCTTTTAACACGCAGGCTAAAATAATAATAATGTAATAAGACAATAAATAAGAATTATATGAATACTTCCGATTTTCACCGGTCTTCTGTGAGATGTGGTATACATCACGAAGCAAGCTGGTCCTTACAGCTGAAGCTACTGTGTGGCCTGATATTTACATTCCGTCTCTCCTCAAGGTCTCTTACGTGGTTTTAATTTATAAATAGAAGAAAATATACTTTAATTAATGTAATTCTTAGGGCTCTCCTCAAAGTAGGACTTATTTAGTATTCAGAGAAGAATTGCAGCTAGCTCTTAGCTCGACGACGCAGTGTGAGCTAGGTTTGTTGGATATGTCAGTCAGTCAGTAACAGTATTTAATATTGTAATTACTTTTGTAAATAACAATCAAATTTTCTCATTGAAATCGGTTTATTTAAGAAAAGCCGCGCAGATGACAAGGCTGGGGTGAAAACCCAGAATAATATTGAGCATAGTAGATGTTTTGGTAAACCCAACGAATTCTAGTTTTCTGTCATTCCTTATCGTATGTGTTTACTTTAGTAAAGTCTCTATAATGCATACAAATAAAAAAAACTCGCCAAAGCGCGTCGGACTCGCGCACGTAGGGTTCCGTACAATTATCTATAAAAACGCAAAAAAATTCATGTCTGTTGTTCGGAGCACCGTTAAATATTTTTTATTTTATTCTGTTTTTAGTATTTATTGTTATAGCGGCAACAGAAATACACCATCCTTGAAAATTTCAAATGTCTTGTTTGTCTCAACCTTGAAAAGAGTCGCTATTCCGAGTGGTTTAGCTTATCAAATATGTTCATATGGTGCAAATCTTCATAGTTCTGTCTTGTAGAGGTATGTTCCACTTGACGGATAGTAAGAACTGACCAATCTTTTTCGGCAGAAGCGCGCTTTAAGCTAATCTTGTCTCTGGCTCCTCTAATATATGGTAATTCTTTGAATATTACTCCGTGTCGCAGTCGCCAAGGTATTGGCTTCGGCGTCAGGGGTGGTGGGTTCGATGCCCACACGGGACAACTATTTGTGTGACACAGATAGTTATTTCGCATCTAGGTGTTTGTCTGCGTAAAGTTTGTTTGTAAAACGTTTATTACAAAACAGGATAATATTATCCTTAAGTGATGGCAATGTTTAAAAAAAAACAAAAAAATAATTCAGCATGTGATCGCTCAACTGTGACAGGCGTGGGACTTGGGGCTTGTCGTCGACTTCAAGAAATTTTTAGCTCAGGCTTTTATAGTCACAGATCTGCTTTAGACAGCAGCCTGTAAATTATAATGAGATGGCCTTCGTAACCGTCGAACTCGGCCAAGTGAGAACGGCCGTACTCAAGATGACGTTCGAAATCAGCCGCGTTATACATGCGAAGTGCGTTCGTAGATAAGCAACAGCTGACCCTGTTGACCGGCGCAACGTTTTCCTGATTAAGGCGAGTCGAGCACGCAGCGTTCAATGGCGGCCAACCGCTGTCCCCATATGCAACCTGTGTACTATATCACAGGTATTTAAGCTTGGTTCGTGTCGAGGCATTCGGCTAGCTTCTTGTGTTATCGACTGTCTATCGTAGGGTAATTTTGTAAATTTATTTAAGTATTTATACTTTCGTTTGGATCTTAAAGTTCTGTAAGTTATTACATACGAAACCACAAAAATAAAATGATGCAGGCCTATAATCCTTATAATTATTTGTGTTACAGCATAAATAAAACTGCCGCCGTGCGTGATGTTCGACAGTTATTTTTTTTTTATTTATGTGAAAAGTTGACAAGCGAGCAGGCGGTTCACCAGATATTAAATGAATACCGCCGCCCATGGACATCTGCTACATCCGAGGGTTACAGATGCGTTTACAACCTTTTGAAAATTGGGCTCCGGCTCCCTCACTCACCAGACCAAACGCGAAACGCGAAAGTATATGTCATACTACCACTTTGCGCCGGTCTTCCGAGAGGTCGTGGTACTTAACCGGACGAGCCTGCCCATTCATGCAACAGCCGAGACTGCTGCGTGGCCCTACCACAGTATATAAAAAATTAAATCGTTAAAAAAAGATACATGCGTGCTAAAGAAGTTTAACTGTGTGATACGCTCTAGCCATAGTGGTATGGCCACGCAGCAGTTTCGTGTTAAAAACTAAACTAAAAAGCGTACTTACCCTGGACTGAGATTTGAAATGAATTGCCTAAATACAGAACGGAACTGCGAGTTGTTAATACTACGAGTCCAAGTTAAATTATGCTGATGTTGTTATCAAATGTTTATATTCAAGTACAAAGCTCCTAATATAGTACGGATTGCGTGCGCTAGGTTCAGTTTAAAAATACCTCATAAAGCCTCTTGGCTCCTGTTCTAAATCGTCATGTTCTATCGGGTTATTCGTAATCGAGGGCAACAGTATGTATACAAGAAGTTTTTCCAGAAGAGAGAGTATAGAATTTACACTAGAGTCAATACAGTATAAAATAGCTGAGAGCTAAATAATGCTTTGTATTAAATACATCAAATACGTGCTATCTATCTTTCGTTAGCAGTGTATTGCGGAGTGCAGCGGAGCGGACGGCGTCTGCGTGTCCTCGTTGTGCACCGGCTACGTTGTTCTCCCAAGTCCGCGGGTAGTCTGCCCGTGAACTTCTTCCGCCGACGATGTCAAAGCCGACGGGCTAACGGCGAACTACACGTCACAAAAAAAGGAAACATAAATTTGACGCATTTAATTGGATGGAAAGTATTTGGACGCCGGCAGACGCCGAGTCCGCGGGCCGCCTACAACCGCGAACTTGTTCGCGCCGTCTTCAAGTCCACCGGCGGGCGTCCGGCGAAGGAACCTCACCATTCGAAGGTCGGGAGCCGATTGCGACGCACGTGCGCGGCGTCTTTGCGGGCTCCAAGAAACGACGATGGGGTATGTAATATCAAAATGGCACTTGATTGCGGACTCTCGGCCGCAACCAAAGACGTCAACTAACAACTACTATTTAAAGTCTTTTGTTCGTCTTTAAGAATTTAAAAGGATGTGAATTTAAAACCATAGCAATGGTTATTTGACAAAGAAATAAACTTTATATCTGAGAGCGGTACTTTGTGTGTCACCCTTTTAGCACTGCTGGAAGGATTCGATTGGAATTGCGATTGTAGGCAGGTCATCTTTATCGGGGCTTTGTGAACATCAGTGCATCGCGTCTGCCAGGTTTACATTTTCGCGTGCTCTTGAGGTTTTTCGTAAAGCGCTCTTTTGTACGTGCCTAATATAACTTCGCAATACGGCGTAATAATATATTAGTGATTATATTCCGCAAGACCTCTACTATTGGACATAGACCTCCCCCTTAGAACGCCACAACGAACGACACTTTGCCATTTTCATCCACCGGTTGCCCGCGACTATTATAATCTTGATGATGATGAGGATGATTATATTCCATACTAGCTGTGCCCGCGACTTCGTCCGCGTGGAATTTAAAATAAAAAAAAATCTAAAATAAAAGTAGCCTAAGTTACTCCTTATTACATCAGCTATGTGCCAGTGAAATTCCCGTCCAAATTGGTCCAGCCGTTTCAGAGATTAGCCGGAACTAAGAGACAGACAGACAGACAAAAATTGTAAAAAAAAATATTTTGGTATATTATGCATGCATTTAGTAAAAAGCGGTTATTTTAATATTACAAACAGACACTCCAATTTTATTTATCTGTATAGATAATATACCATAGCCGTTTGTCATTAACGTTAAATATTAATATTTTCTCAGAATGCAAAGCACCGCCAAAATAAGACTGCTTGTAAAAGCTTACAGTTGCACAAAAAATACCAAACTAACCTAAAAACTTACTAGACCTTCGATAGTGAACTCCAGTGTCGTGCTCTTTTCTTATCATTTGTTTGTCTTACGAAGAAAAACCATTGGCGCAGTTTCATTACACGGTGAGAGGCTGATCGCCTGTCATGTTTTCGTACGCGTCGCTCCCTTCGCGGTTGTTCCGTTAGGATGAACGTCGCGACACACTGGTATTTACTGCATATATGTTATGAGGACTAAATTTTGTATCGCAGTGCGTTTTTAACCGACTTCAAAAGGAAGAGGTTATATTATGCTGTATTCCTTAATATATCCCTCTTATATGTTCACACCATCACTGAATTGCTTTTCTACAATTCAACACAACGTTCTCTTTCAATTTCTTCTTTTTCTTTCCTCTGCCTTTATCTCACCTAAGTGGGGTCGACACAACAAAATATTGACAGAAATCAATGGAAATTAATTTGGGGCCAAGGGGCCTCCACTCCCTTGTTGCCCGAGGACTCCGGACCTCTAAATCTCTCTTAGGTAATCAACCCAGATCCGGAGAAATTGCTCAATAACTACAAAAAGAACAAGACACAAATACTAGATTTCTTTAGAAATCTTTTGGAAATCGAACCCAAGAAATTAGAAATTGGAATTTACACAGACGATGTATTTCAGTAGCCGCTATAACAAATACTAAAAAAAACAGAATAAAAAAATATTTAACTCGGGCTCGTATAATTAATACAACATAATTTTTACGGAACTCGGTGGGGCGGTCACTTGGGCAGTTCTTTTTTCATGTAAGAAGGTGGCTAGCGAGCTGGCGGTTCACCTGAGGTAAGTGATAAGCGCCGCCCATTGACATTTGCAACACCCGTAGGGTTGCAGATGCTTCCCCTTTTAACAATATGGGCGCCGGCTACCTCTAATCACCAGAAGAAAAGCAAAAGTATGACACTTCTACTTCACGCCGGTCTTCTTTGAGGTCGTTGTACTTAACCGGATGGTAGGCCCGGGGGGACCACGGAGCAGCTTTGGCTGTTGCAGGAATGGGCAGGCTCGTCCGGGGACGCACCACGGCCTAACAATACACCGGCGCGAAGTGGTAATAGGTGCACTTACGAATTTGACCGGTCAGTGGGCACCTTATGCCCACTTTTTTAGTATTTGCAAAGCATTTGCAACCTTTCATATGTTGTATCACACATATAATTACTTAACATCAGGTGAACCGCGTACTCGCTGGCCAACTTTTTATTAAAGAAAAGTCCAGCCCACATTTTAAGCGTGGAAAAGATGGGCAGCAGTCATAATTTAGTAACAACCTTCCGATTCTAAAGTTGTTATCGTAAACTTATATTTTCCTGTAACCACAGGATGCAGCTAATGTATTTAATTGTAATATAACTGATGTATAGACAAGTTATTGTTATTATAACGCTTACAAATAATACGTAACTTTTTTGTATTCTTGAAGTGTTCCTTTTTTATCTTTGTGCTATTTATTATTGTTTTTTTTTTATCGTATCTAGAAGCTTCCATTAAAATAATATTGTATGATCAATACGTGGATAATGTAGTGGGCCGTAATATTATTACTATATCAACGCAACAGATCTGTTCATATCATATATTGTAGCTGTTTGTTATCCCCAATAAAATAAAATAAAATAAAAGTAATCCACCGCAGGCGCGTCGACATCACAAGCGATGCAAATGAAATTGAACATAGCGGCCGATCCTTCCTTAAGTATACACCGTTGCACATACTTCACAATGATGAGTCAACGATTGCGTATTTCCCGCGGGGTTTTCAAGGAATAATGTAGAGATATTATATGCTCTTGCATCCCGCACAATGGTGATTCTCAACTACTTAATTCAACGGCTGTCACTACTTAATTAAACGCGGCGTTTGTGAACTCAACACTCGTTTAAATTGAGTGTTGAGTTTACAAACGCCGATACGGGCCGAAAGCGGCCGATGCTTTTAGGGTTCCGTACCCAAAGGGTAAAACGGGACCTTATTACTAAGACTCCGGTCTCTGTCTGTTTATCTGTATGTCTGATTGTCACCAGGCTTTATCTCATGAACCGTGGTAGACAGTTGAAATTTTCACAGATTATGTATTTCAGTTGCCGCTTAACAAAATATACTAATAAACAGAATAAATAAAAAATTTTGTACGGCTCCCATAAATGTTTTTTTGCTGTTTTTATAGATAATGGTATGCAACCCTTTGTGCGCGAGTCCGACTCGCACTTGGGCGGTTTTTGTTTGAGCTATAGGAAGTTTAATGTAGAAATGCACCCGATAACCAGTTACCGCTAGCCATTACAACACACGCACCGGTTAAGTATGGATGACAATATTCTTTGGGAGGGTTGGCCACGAGTACTCAACAATCGAAGAAGTATGAATAGCATAAATAATTTACCTTACAACAGTTATAAGGCCTCTTACTTCATCGGTATCGAATCATGCAACAGCAGGAGCCGCCTGGCATGATCCATTCGATATCACAAACAGAAAGTTGCTTACACTGTTCTTTTCAGCATTGGGAAAACGGTAATTGTTTAGTGTGGGGATATATATTGTTCCAAATACTACAGGGCCACCTTCTTCGTGGCAGCGGCGTTGATCCTGGGAGGCGCATTGGTGCCAGGAGCTTTGGTGGCACGGGCCGAACAGCCCCAAATGAGCGTCTTCACTGCGCTACCGGCAGGTACAGTTTACGTCACGGATGACGTCATCGTTACGATTAGAAGACATCTTTTGAGTGTTCCTCAAAGTCTCCCTGAGTGCGGACCGTTTAAAATATGCTCGTTCTGTCATTGTCTGAGTGCCTTAAACAGTATGACACGGTTAAGGACTAGCGTGGACTAGTGGCTACCACTGTACATGTGTGTCGCCAAGATTTGGGAGACAAAATAGAAAAGTACAAATGTTTCCGATACAGATGCTGTGGAGGACCACGGAACACTCTTCGCTGTTGCACGAATGGGCAGGTCCGTCCGGGTGGGTACCACGACCTCACAGGAGACCGGCGTGAAGTAGAAGTATTATATTTATGCCGTAGCCGGGGCCAAGCTTTATAAAAAGTAGCAACGCATCCGCAACCCTACGGGTGTTGCAAATGTCAATGGGCGGCGGTTATCACTTAACATCAGGTGAAACGCCAGCTCGTTCGCCACCGTTTTACACAAAAAGGACCGTTTTGCTTTCAGTATTCCCCAGTATCCTTTACCGCTGCACCATTGTACAAGCTTGGATTAACGGCCGAGTACAGTATTGATCTTGATTCCAGACGGAAAGTCCTGCGTCACGGGCGACGGAAAGTCCGGCATCTGCGTGCCCAACTTCCAATGCAACACCGACACAAACACGATCAACAATGATGCCTTCATCGACCTAAGGTTAGCTTTCTTAGTCTATCTCTTCATCATAATGCCATAATCACATCTATGATAGACGGCTAAAGCATGACACACGCTTTAAATCAGCTATAGTATGTACGGTCTCGTCATGAGAACATCTTTAACTTAATGGGACATGCAGAAGAGAATTCAAGTACAGTTTCCCCTAAGTCGCCAATGACGTTTTTTATGTTCGCAATGTTTACGCCATGTTTACGCTCCTGGTACCTGGGTGACCCGAATGGCGTAGTGGGTTGTGCACCTGCCTCCTGCGCCAGAGGGTGTGGGTTCGATCCCCGCTACTGGAAAAATTTTGTGTGATGAACATGGTGTTTTTCTAGTGTCTGGGTGTTTATACATGTATAATATGTATTTTTTTACAAAAGAAAAGTATGTTTATCACTCTTCTAGTACCCATAGTACAAGCTTTGCTTAGTTTGGGAATGGAAAATGTTGTGTAGAAATGTGTCCTAAAATATTTATTTTTTCATTTATTTTATTTTTATTTTATATGAGATGGTGGCGAACGAGCTGGCGGTTCACCTGCTGTTAAGTGATAACCGCCGCCCTGGCCGCTGGTTGCAGTTATTCCAATTAGTGACGTTGCTTTTAATGAGCCTGGCTACCCTCATCCACCGGAAGTTTAACACTTGCACTTCACGCCGGTCTTCTGTGAGGTCGCGGCACTTACCCGGACGGACCTGCCCATCCGTGCAACAGAGAGGAGCGTCGCGAGGCGTGCCACAATTCGTGACGAGACCGTGTCTCTAAGAGACCATTATTCGATCCACCGGTGGCGTAACTCACTCCCGTTTAGGATAGGGGCATGCCCGAACTTCCTGCAGATCTGCTGCCTGAAAGATGAGTTCGTGACGGGAGGGGAGAAGGAGCCGGAGAACGGGCCACCGCCCACCTGCGGCTGGAGCAACCCCGGGGCTACGGAGGTGAGGGTCAAGCCGGGAGCTGAGACCACCGCCGACTTCGGGGAGTTCCCGTGGATGGTGGCACTCTTGAGGTAAGTAACAGCCTTTACATGTCCCACAGCTGGGCAAAGGCTTCCTCTATACAGAGGGTATCAGGGCACAGTCCACCACGCGGTCCCCCTGCGGATTGGCGGACTTCATATATCTTCGAAATATTTATTTTAATGTTATTTCGAAAATATCCAGGTTTCCTCACGATGTTCTCCTTCACCGGGGAGCACGTGATAAGTCAGCACTTAAGGTTAAAAACTTCATTGGTGCCGGCACTGGGGATCGAGCTCAGGTTACTCGAGTATATTGAATTAAAGGCGAGCGCCCGGACACTGAGCTATCACGGCTCTAGCTATCACGACTCTTGAGGTGCGTTCTCCGATGTGGTCTACATCTTCCCACTGATACCTGGATCTTGATCCACAACTGTCCTAAGAGTAACTCGTAATATGGTTATGAACGGTAAACCTGCTACGCTATAAAAGTTTTCACTCTTTTTACGTACGAGCGTTTTACGGAGGCGATTTAAAAACGATCTTAAGGCTTGATCATAATTTTTCTTTAATGAGCAACAATACGGTATCCTCAATGTAGTTTGACATTATCTTCTTTCGCAAGGCCGTTTAAAAATGTTTAAAGTAATGTACCAGCCTATATATACGTGATAAAATCGAAGAGAAAAGCCCGGGATTGCTCAGAAAGAATATGTTATTTCATCCAATCGTTGAATCCATGTCCCAATTGTAGGATTGACGTTTCGAATACAGTCCCATTTCGGCTCATTTTCCTGATTTGACCTTTTTTTGTGGTCTAAACATTTTCATCGAATAAAGAAGTCAAAATTGCGGTATATTTTAAGTAGTATAGAGTAAGACCCATATTACCCCTTAAAATGATATTATATACAAATACGAGGTAGATATGACACTATCGCAACGAAACTCAGGCATTCTAATTACACCTATTGGTGATATCGGATTTTAATTCTATAGACTGCTATCTCTTTCCGTATCACGTTCCTTATCATCTGTCATATTCACTTGAACATATTTTTTTTAATTATTATTATTTTTAACATTTATGTCATGTAATGTAATGCAGAACAATTTTTAAACGCCGCGCAGTATGACAAGCGCCATCTTTATTGAAACGTCATTGACCCCTAATAGAATTATTATTGAATACTAGCAATCCGCCCCGGCCTCGCACGGGTGCAATGTATTATACATATTATGAACCTTCCTCTTGAATCACTCTATCTAGTAAAAAAACCACATCAAGATCCGTTGTGTAGTTTTAAAGATCTAAGCATACAAAGGGACAGACAGACAGCGGGACGACTTTGTTTCATACTATTTAGTGATGCACAGCAAAGAGACGTTTACATTTCAAGTGACATTTTACCACAGTACTCACTTGATTTGACTTCCCGGAACCCTTCCACTAACACTTAAACTTTTAGTATGGTATTAAAGTTCAAATTGTCTTTTAAGTATTATTACGAATCTTTTGTACGGGAATATAGAAAAGTGTTGTTATTATACCATTTCAGGCAATTTTTTAAATTTTGCTCTCCACCATCCTTGTACTTCAAGGATTATTATAAAAAAATAATTAGCGAAATCGGTTCAGCTGTTCTCTAGATTTGCGCTTAGCAACACATTCAGCGATTCATTTTTATATATAGAGATATGTCATATAATGTAAAGCAGAACAATTTTTAAACGTAGCGCAGTATGGACATGCGTCATCTTTATTAAAACATCATTGATCCCTTATATAATTGTTATTGAATATAAAATGATAACACGCTCTGGAAATTAATTGGTCGCTCCAGGTTATTTCAAGTAGAATTTAATACTTATTGTAGAATGTAATAGTAGAAAAATAATAAAATTGAAAGTAGAATTTAACGTTAAATTTAGATTAATTGACAAAAAAAGTATAAACATGTTTTTTTTTTCAAAATTCTGTTAAATTATGCTAAAAAAAAATGGTCCGCCGAGTTTCTTTCGCCGGTTCTTCTCAGGTCAGTGGATTTTTTTCCGAACCGGTATTAGTGTTTTTTTTACCATCAATAAGTGTAATGTTTCTATATTAAATAAAGATATTGGAATCTGAATAGGATAGGCATCAAAGCCTTGTAAAGCAGGTGGAAGAAGTGTACAGAATTTGATGGAGATTATGACGAGAAATAAAATAGTATACATAACAATGTGCGGGAAGTCGATGGATGCAGGTGGCTCAGGATCGTACTTCGTGGCAGTCTATGGGGGAGGCCTTTGTTCAGCGGTGGACTCAAACAGACTGAAATGATGGTGATGATGAATAAAAATAGTGTTCATATTTTATTGAATTCCCTTACCTAGGCCATGAAATCTAATCGAACCTCTTAGATTCTGATTTTGCCACCAAGTGATATAAGTTTGTTGCATTGTTTTAAAGCTACGGGGACCGCGCCGCGTCCTGTTATCCATCGGTGTGAATTATTATAGTTGGCAATATTAGTGCTATTTAAAGTAGTACATAATCGGTGTTGTATAGGTTTCATTTTCGATTTGATAACTCATATGTTAGCTGGTTCTTATATTTTTAAACGGTTTTATTTAGCTCGACCCGTACGGAATTTATTTATTTATTTGGGTCTAAATTAGAAATTGAAATTTAAGCACCTTCCCGTTGTCAGTTTGATCTGAAATTTGGTACACACATTTAATTTAGATGACAATACAATATTGTAGTTTTCAGTGCACATAAAATAAAACCGTTTAATTTAAAAGTTTTTAAACGGTTTTATTTCGCAAACAACCACATTTGACGTGCACGAACGAAGCCTGTACCTGTGTGTGTATAAGTAAACTAGTATACCTAGTATAGTATAGTATAGTAATATAGTTAATATAATTCACTAGCTGTACTACAATATAGCGTGTTTCCTGTTCCACAATTGATTTGAATAACTTTTTAAATGCTACGACAACTACGACCATCACCTTTTACCGGTTTACATAATATATGATTAGCATATTATTTCAAATACTATACTACTTGAAGAGACACAAAGATCTATTGTATTTGAAAAAAAAACTGCTTATTACTTTTTAAGTTAAAGTTTTTTTTATGTGAGAACGTGGCAAGCGAGCTGACGGTTCACCTGATAGTGCTGGCCAGTTACGAATTAAGAAAATAAATAATAACCACCGCCCATTGACAGATTGTGTTGACCGTCAAGGATCCATGGCGGGCGAAAGCTTGCACCGCTCACCAATGCTGACCGATCAATTCGCGTAAAATTCACCGGCTGGCAACTTTGCAGGAACACTGCCCCCGAAGTGGAATGGTCCCAGGACCACTTCCTGGGCGGAGGCTCCATCATACACCCCTCGGTCGTCGTCACGGCAGCGCACAAGGTGGACGGGCTTTACGAGAACGAAGTAAGTAGAGCACTCAACGATTCGACGGCCCGTTGCAGATGTGGTAGGGCCACGCAACAGGCTTCTCTGTTGCACGAACGGGCAGCTCCGTCCGGGTAAGTGCCACGACCTCACGCAAGACCGGCGTGAAATGGAAGTATAGTAATTCCGCGTTTCGTCTGGTGAGTGAGGTAGCCGGAGCCCAAGTTTCAAAAGGTTGTCAACGCATCTGCAAACCCTCGGGTGTAGCAGATGTCCATGGGCGGTGGTATTCTCTTAACATCAGGTGGACCACCTGCTCGCTTGGCAACTTTTCACATAAAAAAAAGAAAAAATATGGGCAAATTTTGGTTTTCGCGAAAACTTGTAAGTACCAAAATTTAAATTTTAAAGTTTTTTATAGTGCTAATCTCTGCACCTAAGATTGAATATTAAAACATGTAGAAAAAGTACGAAAAGATTGTCGCCGCTGTGGGAATCGAACCCACGTCTTCGGCATTCGCGGCCTGACGCTCTAGCCACTGAGCTAAACGGCTGATAGCCACAGCGACGAAAATCTTAACGCCTTCTTTCTACATTGTTATTTAGCATTTGAAGCAATGCTTGGCGAATCTATTGTTATATCCTTTCCAGCATACAAACAATTTCGAATATCGTTTTACAACGATAATTCGAACGAGAGATGTCGCCATTGCTTTTTATAAATTTTAAAGTTTTTTATAGTGCTAATCTCTGCACCTAAGATTGAATATTAAAACATGTAGAAAAAGTACGAAAAGATTGTCGCCGCTGTGGGAATCGAACCCACGTCTTCGGCATTCGCGGCCCGACGCTCTAGCCACTGAGCTAAACGGCTGATAGCCACAGCGACGAAAATCTTAACTCCTTCTTTCTACATTGTTATTTAGCATTTGAAGCAATGCTTGGCGAATCTATTGTTATATCCTTTCCAGCATACAAACAATTTCGAATATCGTTTTACAACGATAATTCGAACGAGAGATGTCGCCATTGCTTTTTATAAATTTTAAAGTTTTTTATAGTGCTAATCTCTGCACCTAAGATTGAATATTAAAACATGTAGAAAAAGTACGAAAAGATTGTCGCCGCTGTGGGAATCGAACCCACGTCTTCGGCATTCGCGGCCTGACGCTCTAGCCACTGAGCTAAACGGCTGATAGCCACAGCGACGAAAATCTTAACGCCTTCTTTCTACATTGTTATTTAGCATTTGAAGCAATGCTTGGCGAATCTATTGTTATATCCTTTCCAGCATACAAACAATTTCGAATATCGTTTTACAACGATAATTCGAACGAGAGATGTCGCCATTGCTTTTTATAAATTTTAAAGTTTTTTTTATAGTGCTAATCTCTGCACCTAAGATTGAATATTAAAACATGTAGAAAAAGTACGAAAAGATTGTCGCCGCTGCTGGGGAATCGAACCCACGTCTTCGGCATTCGCGGCCTGACGCTCTAGCCACTGAGCTAAACGGCTGATAGCCACAGCGACGAAAATCTTAACGCCTTCTTTCTACATTGCTATTTAGCATTTGAAGCAATGCTTGGCGAATCTATTGTTATATCCTTTCCAGCATACAAACAATTTCGAATATCGTTTTACAACGATAATTCGAACGAGAGATGTCGCCATTGCTTTTTATAAATTTTAAAGTTTTTTATAGTGCTAATCTCTGCACCTAAGATTGAATATTAAAACATGTAGAAAAAGTACGAAAAGATTGTCGCCGCTGTGGGAATCGAACCCACGTCTTCGGCATTCGCGGCCTGACGCTCTAGCCACTGAGCTAAACGGCTGATAGCCACAGCGACGAAAATCTTAACGCCTTCTTTCTACATTGTTATTTAGCATTTGAAGCAATGCTTGGCGAATCTATTGTTATATCCTTTCCAGCATACAAACAATTTCGAATATCGTTTTACAACGATAATTCGAACGAGAGATGTCGCCATTGCTTTTTTATAAATTTTAAAGTTTTTTATAGTGCTAATCTCTGCACCTAAGATTGAATATTAAAACATGTAGAAAAAGTACGAAAAGATTGTCGCCGCTGTGGGAATCGAACCCACGTCTTCGGCATTCGCGGCCTGACGCTCTAGCCACTGAGCTAAACGGCTGATAGCCACAGCGACGAAAATCTTAACTCCTTCTTTCTACATTGTTATTTAGCATTTGAAGCAATGCTTGGCGAATCTATTGTTATATCCTTTCCAGCATACAAACAATTTCGAATATCGTTTTACAACGATAATTCGAACGAGAGATGTCGCCATTGCTTTTTATAAATTTTAAAGTTTTTTATAGTGCTAATCTCTGCACCTAAGATTGAATATTAAAACATGTAGAAAAAGTACGAAAAGATTGTCGCCGCTGTGGGAATCGAACCCACGTCTTCGGCATTCGCGGCCTGACGCTCTAGCCACTGAGCTAAACGGCTGATAGCCACAGCGACGAAAATCTTAACGCCTTCTTTCTACATTGTTATTTAGCATTTGAAGCAATGCTTGGCGAATCTATTGTTATATCCTTTCCAGCATACAAACAATTTCGAATATCGTTTTACAACGATAATTCGAACGAGAGATGTCGCCATTGCTTTTTATAAATTTTAAAGTTTTTTATAGTGCTAATCTCTGCACCTAAGATTGAATATTAAAACATGTAGAAAAATTACGAAAAGATTGTCGCCGCTGTGGGAATCGAACCCACGTCTTCGGCATTCGCGGCCTGACGCTTTAGCCACTGAGCTAAACGGCTGATAGCCACAGCGACGAAAATCTTAACGCCTTCTTTCTACATTGTTATTTAGCATTTGAAGCAATGCTTGGCGAATCTATTGTTATATCCTTTCCAGCATACAAACAATTTCGAATATCGTTTTACAACGATAATTCGAACGAGAGATGTCGCCATTGCTTTTTATAAATTTTAAAGTTTTTTATAGTGCTAATCTCTGCACCTAAGATTGAATATTAAAACATGTAGAAAAAGTACGAAAAGAATAAGAACGGAAAACGGCTGATAGCCACAGCGACGAAAATCTTTGCTTCAAATGCTAAATAACAATGTAGAAAGAAGGCGTTAAGATTTTCGTCGCTGTGGCTATCAGCCGTTTAGCTCAGTGGCTAGAGCGTCAGGCCGCGAATGCCGAAGACGTGGGTTCGATTCCCACAGCGGCGACAATCTTTTCGTAATTTTTTCTACATGTTTTAATATTCAATCTTAGGTGCAGAGATTAGCACTATAAAAAACTTTAAAATTTATAAAAAGCAATGGCGACATCTCTCGTTCGAATTATCGTTGTAAAACGATATTCGAAATTGTTTGTATGCTGGAAAACGGATTGATAACAATAGATAAAAGCTTTGCTTCAAATGCTAAATAACAATGTAGAAAGAAGGCGTTAAGATTTTCGTCGCTGTGGCTATCAGCCGTTTAGCTCAGTGGCTAGAGCGTCAGGCCGCGAATGCCGAAGACGTGGGTTCGATTCCCACAGCGGCGACAATCTTTTCGTAATTTTTCTACATGTTTTAATATTCAATCTTAGGTGCAGAGATTAGCACTATAAAAAACTTTAAAATTTATAAAAAGCAATGGCGACATCTCTCGTTCGAATTATCGTTGTAAAACGATATTCGAAATTGTTTGTATGCTGGAAAGGATATAACAATAGATTCGCCAAGCATTGCTTCAAATGCTAAATAGCAATGTAGAAAGAAGGCGTTAAGATTTTCGTCGCTGTGGCTATCAGCCGTTTAGCTCAGTGGCTAGAGCGTCAGGCCGCGAATGCCGAAGACGTGGGTTCGATTCCCACAGCGGCGACAATCTTTTCGTACTTTTTCTACATGTTTTAATATTCAATCTTAGGTGCAGAGATTAGCACTATAAAAAACTTTAAATTTATAAAAAGCAATGGCGACATCTCTCGTTCGAATTATCGTTGTAAAACGATATTCGAAATTGTTTGTATGCTGGAAAGGATATAACAATAGATTCGCCAAGCATTGCTTCAAATGCTAAATAGCAATGTAGAAAGAAGGCGTTAAGATTTTCGTCGCTGTGGCTATCAGCCGTTTAGCTCAGTGGCTAGAGCGTCAGGCCGCGAATGCCGAAGACGTGGGTTCGATTCCCACAGTGGCGACAATCTTTTCGTACTTTTTCTACATGTTTTAATACCAAAATTTAACTTAATTTTCAACTTTTTTTTATTTTTCGCGATTTGTCTACCCTCTACTTGTGCTGTAAGACCTTGCTTTATAAAATAGACAATTCTAGGTAAATCAGAAGTACCCTATAGGTTTTGACACAACGCTACAGAATAACAAATGTTTCCTGTTACAAAATCAAAGTGATTTATTTTTTAAATACTATGAACGTCATGTTACTGGTTATAGATATTTGAATAATAGATTGTTGTGTCTCTTCAAATAGCATTTGCTTAGAACTTACTGTTTAACTTTAATTCTTTATTGGACAAAAATTAGAATGGCATTTCGTTAAAAATATTTAATCTTACAATATATCTAAAACGTTTTACAGGTATATATCTGAATTCGTAACTACTTAACAATATATAAATAGTTCCGATACATTCTTGGCTGGTCAATTTAAATATTCCAAAGTATTCGGATGTCTGCAAGTTAATGAAACTTGATTTTAAATGCGTTTTGCATACATACAAACGTGTATAGAAATGCGTTCGTCGACTTACACGTAGATTATTACGCATTCGGACCCGCCGTGACGTCAGCGACAAGACATTCAACGTTACAAATGACTAATTTTGAGGAAACATCGCGGGAAAAACATTCCGCGTCGGTAGAACTCGTTTTAATTGTAATAAATTTAATATTATATGTATGTACTAGCGGACCGACAGACGTTGTGCTGTACATGCCTTAAATCCGACAGGAAATTATAAATAAAAAATTAAATAAAAGCGGATCGAATTGTGAATCTAAAACATTCTCGAATCGACCAGAAGATACGCAAAAAAATTATTAAAATCGGTCCAGCGGCTTAGGAGGAGTTCGAGATATAGAATCGTATATATAAACATACATATTGTAATTTTATAAACGGGAACGTCTCACGTTTTTCCCTCCATTATTTCGTATTCAACAAAGCGCGCTGTGGTAGCTTTGTTTTGTTTCTTGCTTTTTAATGGCATCGGTATACGGTTTTATTTAGCTCAATGTAAAAAGTTTACCGTAGATATGCAAAATAATTTGTGTAATAAGGATGTATGTACTAAAATAAGTTAATTTAAATCTAACCTAAATAAATAATTTTACTTTATTTATTATTTTTATTTATTTAGTCTTTATTGCATTTCCTTTAATACGGAACACAATAAGCGGACTTAATGCCTCAAGGCATTCTCTGCCAGTCAACCTATGGTGTGGTGAGATCTTTAGGCAGGTGCAATTATAAAACTAACTAAAATTAAATTTTAAAATAATCAACCAAAATAGTAACTTAGTATATTCTGCATTCTTAAAATAATAAACGTCAAACAATACTTATGTATTGGCGCTTAAGTTAAAGTTTTGGCTAAATTCATAGCACCGTTTCTACAGCATAGAGACATACTTCATATATTTTAGGAATAGAAAAAGTATGAAATAAATTACATCCATACCAATATCATAAATGCGAAAGTGACTCTGTCTGTCTGTCTCGCTTTCACGCCAAAACTAGTGAACCGATTTAAATGAAATTTGGTACACAGATAGTCTAGAGCCTGAGAAAGCCGCGGGCGAAAAGCTAGTACGTAATAAAATACACATAAAATAATAGTATACCTAGATAAATGACACCAAGGCGCAGTCGCCAAGATATTAGCTTCGACGTCGTGTGTTCGATCCCCACATGGCAACTATTTGTGTGACCCATAGATGGTTGTTTGGCATCTGGGTGTTTGTCTACGTGAAATTTATGTTTATTAAATGTCCTTACAACGGAGGAAAAAACCGGTTTACTTAAAAAAAACTCGGCGGCGCAGTTACTAAGCCTTTGGTTTCGGTGGTCGCGGGTTCGATTCCTTGCGGCCTTAGGAAATCAGTCTAAGTTCTATGGAGAAATTTAACTGTGGTAGGACTACGCAACAGTGTTCGCTGTTGCACGAATGGGCAGGTCCGTCCGGGTTAGTGCCACTACCTCACAGAAGACCGCCGCGGCGTGAAGTAGAAGTTTTACACTGCTGCGTTTCATTCGGTGCGTGAAGCCGGGGCCCACATTATTAAAAGGTGGCAACACATCTGCAACCGGTGTTGAAAATGTCCGCGGGCGGCGGTCATCACTTAACGTCAGGTGAACCGCCAGATCGTTTGCCACTTTTTCACATTAAAAAAAAATTAATTTTGATATGGACGTTCCAGGTGAAATGTCGGGCCGGCGAGTGGGACACGAAAGACGACTCCGAGCTGTATCCGAGTCAAGAGCGCCCTGTCAAGTCGATAGTCACTCACGATGACTTCTTCAGAAGTGAGGCTCTGGTTTTAATATTCCAATTTAAGTTAAAGTATATTTATTCAACATAGGCCTAACTTAAGCTCTTGTTGAACGTCAACAAAAAATCTACCCCCGGTTCACTAAACTAGACCTGCACAGAGAAGAACCGGAAACTCTGCGGTCTTGTTCTTTTTGTTCTTTTTTTTTGATGCAATTATACACACTTATTTGTCACAGGTCTTGCAAGTGCAGAGCAAGAGTCATTTCCAAACATCCTTGTCCTCAATGTATTCTTGGACATTATAGTAGGCCCTTGCCACTAAGGTAACTTTTACAAATTGTTTGAAATTGTTTATACTTAGTTGTTTGTGGATGTCACCTATTTTATTATTTTATTATCTAGTACCTGGAGGACCGGTTTTTTTTTGGTAAATTATGTATTTTGGAAATAAAAAAAAATAAAAAATAAAGAAAATGATCTGGTATAGAAAAATAAGTAAAAAAAATAAGTGTGTAAATGATCCTGATACGAACCAAGGCCGTCTGTTTTGGGGCCGCCCGATTACCGACCGAGCTATTATATCATTTTATGTTGCGGCGAAATTTACTGTCATATTCGAATGATATTTTTCATCCCCTGAAAACAGGAATAAAAGGACATTTTCTAAAAATGAAACGGATATGAGTAGGTAGTGTACCTGCCTCCTGGGCCAGAGTGTGTGGGTTCGATCCCCACTAATGAAAAAGTATTGTGTGATGGACATAGTGTTTTTCTAGCGTCTGGGTGTTTATATATGCATAATATATATTTATTTACCAAAAAAAAGTATGTTTAAGTATGTTTATCATTTATCTAGTACCCATAGTACAAGCGTTGCTTAGTTTGGGACTAGAGAACGTCTTTGGCATTCGCGGCCAGGCCGCAGGCCGAAGACGTGGGTTCGATTCCCACAGCGGCGACAATCTTTTCGTACTTTTTCTACAAAATTTAATGTTAAATCATAATTGCAGAGATTATTACTATTAAAAATTTTAACGTTAGAAGACTCATAGAATTGCTATTATTTCTCAGTTCAAGCGTACAACAACATCGCGCTACTCTTCCTGGAGAAACCGTTCACTTTCCGCGGAGCTCCCCACATCGGCGTGGCCTGTCTGGGCAAGAAACTCCCCGAGCCGGGCACGGAATGCTTCACGATGGGCTGGGGGAAAGACTTCAAGGGGGCGTACGCCTCCACCCTCAAGAAGGTATGCTTTGTGAACGCATGCTCTTAAAACGTAGACAAGGTATGCTGTTTTAGAACATTCTGCATGAGCTGTAACTGAGGCCGTCCTTTAGACGGTATACTCTTTAGGGGCTGTTCTAGAGGAACGATTATCATTTGCCAATAAGAAGGTACACTAAGTACAAAAAGTTCTCTTTGTTGGTACAAAAGGTACGCTCTTCAGGGAACATTCCTAAAGAAACTAAGACCAATTGCATTCACGTCGCCGTCCTTAAGAAGTGGTAGTAGTAGGTCTTTAGGGAACGTTGTAGAAGAACGGGTATTTAGGTCATCTACAACACCACACCTAGGAGGTACACTCTGTCAGCCCTGTAGTCCCGGGCTCATAGAATAGGGTAAGTTATGGGCCCTGCCTGTCGTAAAAGGCGACTAAAAGGGGACACGGACTGGCAGTAGTACGAAACAGTGTCGCAAATTGCGCGATTCGTGCAAAGGCAGTAGCTAAACTCTTAGGAAACTACCTGATATACGAAATAAATAACATATACAAAGGAAGTTTTATAAAAGAACTAAACAGTTTCGTTGCTTTGAAAACAAAGATTTATTTTTCTATACACGAAGTATAAAACTTCAAAAAATTGTATATGTAATATATACAAGATTTGTTACAACTTTTATCGCAATGTATACCAATTTAAAACTCTCCATATAAAAGCAAAAAAGTTTGGTACCCGCTAGCAAACATCCGCCAAATAAAAACACAGATGTTAGTAATTGTCAGGGTTGGATTTAGGTATGATGAAAAAGATAGTACAAAATATTTAAAAGGATTGTATAGTACACCTTATAATTTTCATCAGGCATTAATTTACTCCTCTTCCAAGTTTATCAATTCTTCAATATTTTTTTCATCCTTCGAATTTAATTGTTTTAACATATCCTCAGTAGGAATAAAAGCAGTACCAATTCCACTTTTTTTACCATCTTTGATAGCGTCACAAAACAATAAAATGGCCTACCCAGGTAATTGTTATTGATAATTTTATTTGAACTCTTTAAGTATTTATTGATTTCAGCGCCATCTATTGGTGTTATTTTCGTCATAAATGACAACTACTATCACTCGTGGCTTTTGGTATTTATTGAGATGCGCGCCATCTGTTAATAATGTATTTGGTTATCATTTAAGCAGGTAATATCCGATTCTTTTAACATGAATCGCGATGAAAACATTTAGAAATAGTTTGACATGCAAACGTTTGCAAATTTGTTTCATTGATTGTTTTTATCGTCATTTCGTTTCGGTTGTTTATCTTAATTTCTCATTATTATTATTTAGTTAATTACTTTAAAAACACTAATGTGTATTTTTATTTCATTAGGTTTTAATAATAAACTATCTAATTTAAATTATGAAACTTGTGATGATTAAAGTACTACATTTAGCCATAATGAAAAAAAAAATCATTCAAAATTATTATAATCCCGCCTAGATATTTAAAAGTCAGCGGTGGGGGTTCTTTTGCTAGATATAGTACTACGGCGCTAGTAGTATAATGTTATTAGTTGTCAATTTTTATGTTTGGAGTTACGCTTTTCTCAGAGTATATTATGTATTCTGTGCAGGTATGGCGTTTTGATTTATAAATCATTTATAAATTACTAAAGTTCTCACTTCATAATACGTAAATAATACAACACAAAACTATCTTTTAAATTTAAATTAATTTTCGCATAGAAAAGAACTTTAACACCTCATAGCCTCTTCAAAGGCAAGTTATCCAAGTGTAAATGCGTAAGTAAAACTACGCAGGCCACTGCTCCCGCCGGGCAACGTTACGAATACAGCATTTGTGTATCGTTTCGTAACCAGTTTCAGTTCGATTATAATATCCTTACTAATGTTATAAAGGGGAAAGTTTGTATGGATGGATGTTTGTTACTCTATCACGCAAATAGTACTGAATAGATTTTAATAAAACTACAACAATCATCTTATACATCAGAATAACACATAGGCTATAATTTATATACATATTTTTATGTATATGTGTCTTTCTGTCTGAATGTTACGCCTTCGGCCTATTCTACGCAGATATAGTCGCGGGCAGCTAGTAGTCCATATACCAATGAATAGTGAAGTTCTTTTGTAAACTCATGTTTTTGGGTAGCACCTCCATTAGCCCGTTCATACAAAAGCTGCTATAAGGCTTTACGCGGTAAAAACTTTTTCATCTAATAATAGTCGGCAAGCGAGCAGGCGGTTCACCTGATGTTAAAATTACCTCCGCCCATTGACATCTAAAACACCTGACGTGTTGCAGATGCGTTGCCAACATTAAAAGAGCCTACCCCGGTTCTTCCCTCACCGAACGGAACGTATAAAGCATTCTTCCACTTCACACACTTACCTTCGGTCTTCTGTGAGGCTTCTCCGGACGGGCCTGACCATTCTTACGACAGCAGATGCTGTGTGGCCCTAGCGCAGAAAAATCTTCATAGTTGTTGTTGTTTAAACAGTACAGAATGGTGAGAAATAAGTTCGCTCTTCAGATAAACGTGCCTCTCGTGGACTTCGACGTGTGCCAGAGGCGACTGCGCAACACTAGGCTCGGCTCACGGTTTCGGCTGCACCCATCGCTCACCTGCGCTGGGGGGGAGGCAGGAGTGGACAGCTGCAAGGGGGACGGCGGCTCGCCCCTCGTCTGCCCCATCTCGGTGAATATCCCACAAACTTGTAACACCTTTAAAGCAGGGGTTTCTTTTTCGACCTACTTCAAAACAAAACCTTCTTAATTCGGCTGTGTGTTTTTATGGTACCGTAACCAAAGCGTAAAACGGGACCCTATTAAAGAGACTCCCTGTCTGTTTGTCCGTCTGTCAACAGGCTGTATCTCATGAACCGTGATAGTTAGAAAGTTAAAATTTACACAGATGATGTATTTCTGTTGCCACTATAATAATATACCGTATACTAAAAAACAGAATAAGAAAATATTTAAGTGGTAAGTTTAACTCCCATACAATAGACATGATTTTTTGCCGTTTTTAGAGAAAATGGTACGGAACCCTTCGTGCCGACTTGTACTCGGCCAGGTTTTTATGTTTGTTACCCCAGAACTCCGCCATTTATGACCTGATATAAAAGTTCTTTTTGCATTCCTTTCGACTTAGCTCCCATATGGTCTCCCATTCATGGGTATTTGACCTTGGACTCCGGATACATCAGTGATTTCCTAAAAATCAAATAGATAATGGATTGTGAGTGAGATATTTGAAACTCGGAAACCTGCATGTTTTCGACATAATAATAAAAAAAAATCGAAATATTTGGAAGATATGTGAAGTCCGCCAATCCGCAGTGGGGTCGCGTGGTGGTCTTTGCCCTACCCTCTGTACAGAGGAGGCCTTTGCCCAGATGTGAGACATGTATAGGCTGATATTGTACTTTACTCTACTTTTTATTTTAAATAATTAAGTATAGCGCGCTTACATATTCGTAATTTACTTTTGAACATACGTATTAATACTATGACATTCTTTAATAAACCTAGGTAATTTGTCTACATAAGTCCATACAGAAGCCACTGACTCGCTCACTAAATGCTACCTTCTAAGGTGGTTTTCACCGCTCCCCGCCACAGATTAATACAGTCATCGGCCATTGGGGGCCATTAATAAACCATCTTTATAAGAGCCATGCTCTTATAAAGATGGTTTATTAAACAAATAAATATATAACAGGACCCCAAGAAGGGGATGCGATACGCGATTTTCGGCATAGTCTCGTCCGGCGTGGGTTGCGGCAAGAAGGGGGTGCCGGGCGCGTACGTGAACATCCCCTACCTCTACGACTGGATAGTGGAGGTTATGAAAGAGGAGAAATTGGAGAAGAGCTCCTTCACCTACTGAGAAACTCCAACTGCTACGGAGTTCACCAGAATGTGCGCTTATTAATCACCAGTACTACTAGTAATGGTCTACTTAGTTATGGTTCATCGTGGATGAACATGAACAAATATAAACAAGAGTTGAATTTTATTTGTATTATTGTACAATATTGTAAATCCCTGAAAGTATTGAACTGTTGTCGTTTTCTTTTTTTTTTTCATTATCATTTGTTCTATTATCAGTTAGTTTTCCGTAATAAAAATTTATTTTACAGTACGTACCTTCATATGTTGAAGGATTACAAAAAGAAAGTATTTTTACTCCACTAAAATGTTCGAACAAAAGGAACGAACTTAAGAAAATCTCAGCTTACTTTAAATAAAAACTAAGTTAAACAAAATGGTATTTCATATTTATCAAACTTCAACTTCGTCGAGTCGACATCTATCCGCCGATTTCAATATTTTATCTATCTGTGGACATTGTTACTAGCGATATGTATTAGAAATTAGCTCCGTAATACTTACGTGAAAATTATATCTCCAGTGTATTTATGGTTAATTATGTTTGTTGCTGTTGTTGTACACCAATTACGACGCTCTGTAGCAGAAGGATAAAGGTAATAAAACACATTACTCGTATATTGCAACTCTAACATGACTCCACCATGGTTCTTACGAGTGTCTGCCGAGTGTCCCTCGTATCCATCGATTGTCCGAATGTCTCCTGAGTATGGTTCGATTGTCCCAATGTCATACACAACAGAATTTTAATTAAATTATCATTATCGTCAAATTAAAAAAAAGTAGCTTTAGATAGAAAGCGTCGAGAGTTGTTTGTACCATAATGCAGTATCTATGTAAGGCAAAATAATTAGTTAATTTGTTTAAATGTTTTATATTTATCTTTATAAATCGCTAAATTACTATTATAATTAATTGATCTTAATGTATAAGTTATAGTTTCGGAAATTTGCCACATGTTAGACAACAAAACTTTAGTATTCGTTGATAGTTAAAAATACAGATGGTGCTGTCAAAAAATGAAACTTATTTAAAATCTTTGTATGTGCAGGTAGCGTAGTATTTGCCAAATATATATATACGCCAAACCATTCATATCATCTAGCACATTTAGTTATTTCTAAATTTTTAAGTATAATTTTTATCACATTTATTATTATCACGAAAAACACTAAACTAAATGGGTATTATACATTGCATTTCTTCTCATGTACACTATATCCATATACTTCAAACTGGAAGTATTCAAATAAAACGTTTCAATTAATTTCAAATAATTTAAAATTCTCTTGTAAATAATTCTCTTGTTAATATTGGTGATGAAATGAACTAAATCAATGTTAACAGACTTGCAATTGATAATTTCTATGATAATATTACGTATTAAGATCATTGTCCGGATTAGATAATAATGGACGTTTTAGCAACTGGAAACTAAACTTTTTGGTATACAATAAAAGATTAACCATTAAAAAACCAAGTGCTCCCGCTAAAGTCGGTTGTTATAGCAACCATAATAATACTGCCAACATGTTAAAAAATAATTTAGAAGCCCAGCTATGGCAGGGCCACGTAGCAGCATCTGTTGTTGCACGAATGGGCAGGCTCGGCAGGTAGTACCACAGTCCCATATAAGTCAAATAAGACACCCTTTAGGCGTTGTAAATATGCACGGCCGTGAATAATCTTTTTACATCATGAACCGCCGCTTTCCGACTTGTCACATAGAGGGCCATACCTTCCTCCCATTAAAACACGCCCACAACTAATAACCGTTAGTCCAAATGCCTTCAATTATATTTTCACAACTTGTTTACTGCCGAAGAAGTAGCAGCTTCCATGTATAAAATGACAAGAGGATCTAGGACATGATTGAATTAGTAATAGGCACTTGGTTCACGTGGTAATTCGCAATGATATTTATTTAATCATATAGATGAGGCATGTCCATACTTTGATGAGGCTTTGAGACTGTCGCGTTGTGTGGACGTCGACCTTATCTTGGTCATTAGAGTATCTGGGTGCGTGACTCGGAAAGCATAGTTTCGAATCGACCGCCGCAAATGGATACAGCACCCGTGGAATACAAGTTGCAGTGCCAACCTTAAATTAGTTGCACCCTGTCTATCTCACTTACCAGACGAAGCGCAAGAGTGTTAGTGTAGGACCACGCAACAGTGTTCTCTGTTGCACGAATCGGCAGGTCCGTCCGGGCTAATTCCCGGTATTTCCCCGCGGTAATTCCCCGGTAGAGCCTGCACATTCGTGTGATAGATTAATATAAAAATTAAATATGTTTTGTTAAAAAATATATACAGGGAGGCTTTTCTAAGAGAATACATTTTTTTAATTAAATTCTAATCATATATAATGTTATATAAAAAATTATAAATATTTAATTTCATTCTTTTGAACTTACCTCAAAAGTGCGTGATTTATAGGCAACTCATTTATTTTACGCGCCATCATTCATAACTAACATGTTCGTTTCAAAAGTATACGACGCCGTGCCGGCACGGGTCATTCTCATTTCTGATTTATCGCGAGCGCTCAGTTTTGTTTGTGTGCGTGCACAGTAAAATTTAGGTATTTATGAATGACTACCGCATTGTCAACACGTTCTGTTTTTTAGGAAATAGAAGCAATTTTTTTTTTTTAAGTTTGTTTTTATTTCAATAAATGATTTTATTACCGAGTCAGAACGTTCGGTGTGAATTTGGGCATCTTTAGAAAAGCCACCCTGTATGTAAAGTCACAAAGTATTATCACAGTTCATAGTCCTAAAGTCTATTACAAAATTATATTTAAAACATACAATTTAGTATATATTTTTATAATAATACATATTTAATTTGTTATATTAATCTATCACGGGCAACAGTGAAGGCTGCTCTGTGGCCCTGGCAAAATAAATTTAGAGATTGTTCATGGAGCTTATTGTCGGAGCATCGGACCAGGAAGCGCGGGATGTGTTTAGAAAAAATCATTCATTATAAAAATGCTTTATTAGTTACACGTTCAATTTTTGCTTGCCATAATAACTTACGATAACACAAACCTACTGGCAATGTACAAAAGCGCTTTGAAAATAGAAAGTAAACTTAAGGCCAAGTGGTTAAGATATCTGCTAAATATATTATCTACAGTGAACGCATACATGGAAGCATTATTGTCCGAAATGACATAACGAAAAACTACACCGTGACAGCGCGGGGCTTATACCGCGAGGCGGTTTTAGGTTTGTAGACTTAGTTGAACTAACAAATAAGTTCATTTTTGTTTGACGATGCGTGATAACTCTCAGTGAGAGTTGTAGCGCTATTATATTTATATATTTATTAACAATCACTTGTATGAGCGAACGGCTTCCATGTTTTATTAGGGTTCACTGCTTATCTATCATTTAATACAGGTCTTGAGAAGTTTTCCCTTCACAACCAATCTCGCAGTAAATCAACATTGAGAAAATCATATACAGCGCGTCGTTACCATCGCGACAATAAATGAACACACGTCTAACGCTACTTACCAATGATCATAAAAAAATATTAACGTTAAACAAAATCCATAATTAAAAAAAAATATTTTTCAAACAAACTAATTAAGTAAAAAAGAAACAAAATTTGTAACATCCTATACAACTCGCGCCACAGCGTCGCATTACAAGCCTCTCCTTCTAACAGTATGTTTTGTCTCTTATAAATTCATTCATATGCTTTATGACCTTTACAAATGAACTTTACGTTACAGTTTTATACGTAAGGGTGTTCTAAAATTGTTTGTTTTGGAAAATTTAATAACTCTGTAAATATTGATGTTTGAAGAATGTAAATATTTAATACAATTTTAAAAATTTATCCTCTATATGTGTGTTCATTTATTGTCGCGTTGGTAACGACACGCTGTATAACAAACCAACGCTCATAATATAGTGAAACGTGAATGTAGTATCGGATTCATTGACCAAACATACAATAACCCTGTCTGTCATTAGAGACATAAATATTTAACAACAAAAAATATGTAACATGGGCCGATGAGCGACAGGACGTACAGGACAAATACACGCTTCCATTTGGGGAAGATGTAACGATTCTCGAAGTTTGAGTTACACGGCAATGAGGTCCCTTTTTTAGGGTTCCGTACCCAAAGGGTACCCTTTTACTAAGATTCCACTGTCTGTCCGTCTGTCACAGCTGTACTCATAGAGTTGAAATTTTCACAGACTATGTCTATGTCTGTTGCCGTCATAACAACACATACTACAAAACGGAACAACAGACGTTACTCGTTTTTGCCGTTGCTAGAGATTCGCACTTGGGCGGTGTTTTTTTTAACGTTGGCCTATCTGTGAGTCACACAGCTATTTGCCTCGTGCGTGAATCGAACCCACGGCGTGCGACGCTAAGCCAACACCCTGGCAGCTGCGCCGCGGTGCCGTCAAGTCTTCGCGTCAGTCGGCGGTCGTGGAGGACGGTGCTGGGTGGGCCGTCTGCGCCAAGTCAGTGGCTCCACGGGCCAGCATCGCGCGTAAGGTCATCGCCTCTTGGCGCAGAGCGGCGATATGCGCGCGCAAGGATGCGTTCTCCTGCTCGAGGAAACAGGCGCGCCAAGCGATCTGGCGCCGTGACGGAGATTAAACCATTACATCCTTACTCCCTTACTAATATTGTATATATGGATGGATGTTTGTTACGCTTTCACGCAAATACCACTGAATGGATTTTAATGAAACTTTACAATAATATAGCTTGTACATCAGAATAAGACATAGGCCGTAATTTATGTAAATATTTCTATGTATATCTGTCTTTCTGTCTGAATGTCATGCCTTCAGTCTATTCTACACAAACGTAGTCGCGCTTTTATGACCTCTATTTATAACGTAGTAAGTACTACTTTCCTCTGGCGCACTTCATGCAACATGTTCAACGCGCAAGCTTTCATGACTCTTATTCAACACGTAATAAAGACCGTTTTCGTCTGGCGTACCTGGTCCTCCTTGACGCGGCGCGCGTCGCGCGACTTCTTCGCCGCCTGGTTGTTGCGGCGCCGCCTCTCGAAGTACTTCTCGTCCTTCAGCTCGGCCGGTATGGGCCGCTTCTCGCCGCGGCGCCGCCCCTCCGCGTCGCCCGCGCCGCTCGCCGGCGACAAGACTGTCGGGTGACGGCCTTGTCAGACAGGTCCAGCCGGACCAACAACAGTGGCGCAAGTGACGGCTTTGTGTACATGTACATCTTTGTGTAGATGTACATGTACAAGGTAACATTGAGTAACACTCTATGTACAGCGTGTCTTTACCATCGCGACAATAAATGAACACACATAGAGAGGATAACTTTTTAAAATTGTATTAAACATTTACATTTTTTAAACATCAATATTTACCGAGTTATCAAATTTTCCAAAACAAATAATTTTAGAACACCCTTACGTATAAAACTTTAATGTAAAGGTCACAAATCATATGAATGGGTTGAATGAATTTAAAAGAGACAAAACATACTGTTAGAAGGAGAGACTTGTAATGCGGCGCTGTGGCAACGAATGAAAGAGTATCTGAATGTATGAATCAGTCAGTTGTAGTTGTATATGTACAGGTAAAATTAATATAAAGTAGAGCAACACTATGTATTACAGTGACGGCTCCGTCAAACAGCTGTACCCAGACCAACAACTTGATACAACGGCTTTGTGTACATGTAAATCTTTGTGTACGTGTACATGTACATGTATAAGATGACACAAAGTAGAGCAACACTATGTATTACAGTGACGGCTCCGTCAAACAGCTCTACCCAGACCAACAACTTGATACAACGGCTTTGTGTACATGTAAATCTTTGTGTACGTGTACATGTACATGTATAAGATAACACAAAGTAGAGCAACACTATGTATTACAGTGACGGCTCCGTCAGACAGGTCTACCCAGACCAACAACTTGATACAACGGCTTTGTGTACATGTAAATCTTTGTGTACGTGTACATGTACATGTATAAGATAACATAAAGTAGAGCAACACTATGTATTACAGTGACGGCTCCGTCAGACAGGTCTAGCCGGGCCAACAACTTGATACACAACAGTCACTTAGGTAACGGCTTCGGTTAACATGTACGAGTAAAGAGAAGTATCACTCAGGAGTAACGCAGACAACGGCCTACGTGTTACATGTACGAGGTAAGGTAAAGTGAAGTAACACTATGTTATATACACTTTCAACCGGACGAACAACTTGACACACCACAATACAGCGCACGCGACGGCTTTGAGTACATGTACATTGTACAAGGTAAGGTAAAGAGGAGTAACACTATGTATTATAGTGACGGCTCCGTCAGACAGGTCAGGCTAGACCAACAACTTGATACACAACAACAGTAACGTAGCCGACGGCTTTGTGTACATGTACAAGTTAAGGTAAAGTTGAGTAACACTATGTTTTATAGTGGTGGCCTACGATAGAGATTCTCACCGCCCCCAGCCACCGACTAACCGAGCACAGTCAACGGCCATCGGGATCACGGTCCGCACCGAACCTCGATGGCGCGTAGGCGATATGTCATAATTAACGCACGCATGAGTACATGCGTGGCCCTACCCACTCAGAAGGGCCTCAAATCCGTGGCCCTACCCACTCTTTAATAGACTAATGGCTGAAAGCGTAACATCAATTAGGGTTGATGTCAATGGGCGGCGGTTATCACTTAACGATCAGAACGAACCGCCAGCTCTTTTGCCACCTTCTCAAATAAGAAAGCTACACGGGCGCGGCCCGATAGACCCAGCCTGAGTGATGTGTTGTACGATTAAGGGACTTATTCGTTTGCGAAGAAGTGATGGAGGGAATTTACGGAGGGGAGTTGAGGACTTAACGGGGGATTGCAGTGATGAAGGGTCGCCTCGTAATGAGAATGTTCCTCACGTGGCGCTGCCCTCGCTGGTAAATGCTGGCAGTAGGGCGGCAGACACGCCGGCTGCGGTAGCGTCGTCAGCAACGGAACAACGCCGTGGACATCTGGAATAAAAGTCGGTTTTAGTACAATTATTCAAAAATAGGTTTACTTTTGACGTCATTTCTATTATGTCGGCTACTTTCGGTCATCTTCTCTTTAATAGTGCATCAAATGACTAAGCCCGATATTTTTTATGCTAAACAAGTATTGCAAGTGGGGGCGCTAGTGTCCTGCGGGAGATTTGAGAGGGATACCGAGGGATCCATCTCAAAGCTCCCGCCAAAAATCAACAACACTAGCCCCCTCACCTTTAATACTATTTTATTATAATAAATATCGGGTTTAGTCAATTGACATTCTATTAAAGAGTATCTTAATATTAATGACGACCGAAAGTAGCCGACATAATAGAAATCATTACTCTTACATTTTTTTATGTTATAAGTTGGCAAGTGTGCAAGCGGTTCACCTGATGTTAAATGAGTACCGAGGCCCAACGACATCTACAACACCTGATGGGTTGCCGAAGAGTTGAAACATTAAAAATATGGGTCCCGGTACTTACTCGACAGACAAAACGCGAAAGCATAACTTACTTACGTCTATTATATACTTATCCACATTTATATACTACACGTCGAATGTCTTCTATGTGGACGTGGTACTTTCCCGGACTGCCCATTCGTGCAACAGCCGAAGCTCACAGTCATATGAATATGAGATATACCTTGATGCAAATATGTAATATTTGCCATACCTTGTAGTAAATTACAGTAAATGTAAACTACATTTAGATATTTATTTTTATAAGAAATTTGCAGTCGAACGTGTGGTTCTCCTGACGTTAAGAGATCGTTTGCTGTCAATATAGTAGATGTAAACTATAGTCAAATAGTTTGGCGGTTCCTTCGATATCCTGCATGGTTCTACTATAGTAGGATTTATAACTCACAATTTTATCACCATCTCTGCTACGGATGCTTTATCAAGATTAAAACTAAACACACCGCCCGTTATAAGCGCAGAAATTTAACTAAAAGTGATATAATAAAATAATTGTTATGAATTAAAAAAAAATTAAGTTACGATAACTCGATTGATATCTTGATTGTCATCGTTTCCTTTACATTTTTGAAAGAGGTACCTTCTTAATTTCGTTTTAAATTGTTACACTTGAATAAATAAAGTTATTTATTCAAGAACATAATAGCTCGGTGTCCGAGTGGCGTTTATGTCAATATTTTTGAACAATGGATTTGGTTAATGGATCATACATAAATATCTTCTTCGACTTTAGATGAGCTTTAGATTAGCTCTGAGAGTCACGAAGTCCGGACACCTACTTCGAGTTTGGAAATGTTGTCGCGAAGTCGGGGCTAAGGCCCGAAAGGATGCGGCCGTGTTCGCAATTAGGCTCTGTACACACGTAGTGCATGGCACGTCATTAGTCTTTCGTACACCGTCATTACTATACCAGGGGTGAAGGGGCGGTAAGCGCGATCAAATTGGCCAGGTGCGACTTCCCACGGAAGGTGATTTCGAGTCATTTGTTGTCATGCCGTAATGTTGGTAGACAGTACAAACGAGCAATTGGCACACCTGATGGTGAGTGGTCACCTCTCATGGACGCACATCCGTGGTTGCCAACCTTGAGATACAAAAAAATACAAACCGGCCAAGTGGGAGCCGGACTTGGCACGAAGGGTTCCGTGCCATTATCTATAAAAAACGGCAAAAAATCATGTCTATTGTATTATTCTATTTTTTAGTCTCTGAAAATTTAAATGTCCAACTATCGCGGTTCATGAGATACAGCCTGGTTATAGACGGATAGATAGATAGACAGCGGAATCTTAGTAATAGGGTCCCGCCGTTATAGGGTAACCGGGACACACTTTATTAATGAGGTGGCAACGCATCAGCATCCCTATGGGTGTTGCAAATGTCCAGGTGTGGCGGGCATCACTTAACACCAGGTAAACCGCCTGCTCACGTGACACCTCTTCACATAAAAAACTCATTCATAAAGAAATAAATCGATATAATATCTGAGCATGTTTTTACACCACGTCATCTAATCTCACCAACAAGCGAAGTTTTCGACATGGAGAAGGCCTTCGACAGAGTGTGGCACGAAGGCCTGCTACATAAGCTGCTGGAAAATACCACCACCCACCGTGCGCTCGTGCGGTTAGTAGCGTCGTTTCTCCGGGACCGGAAGTTCGTCGTACACGTCGAGGGAGCCGACTCGGCGGTACGATGCATCAAAGCCGGTGTACCACAAGGTAGTTGTCTGTCGCCACACCTGTATGCGGTGTACACGGACGACATTCCCACCTTGGAGCAAAACGCCTCCGACTGGGATGAAGACGTACTGTTGGCCCTGTACGCGGACGACAGTGCGTTCTTCACGTCTTCACACAACGCGGCGTTTGCGGCGAGGAAGATGCAGCGCCAATTGGACCTGCTGCCCGAGTGGTTGGATAGGTGGCGGATGTCTGTCAATGTTGACAAAACGTCCGCCATCTTCATCCGCTACATCAAACACCAACCCACGCTTGAGCTGCGAGGTCAAGCGATAACGAACCAGGACACCATCAGGTATCTTGGGTGCCGGATAGACCGCTCGCTGAGTATGGCGCCCCAAGTCGAACACTCTGTTCGACAAGCCAGGGCAGCTCGAGCGGTCCTTTACCCAATCCTGGCATCCAAGCTACCTGTTAAGACGAAACTGGGCGTCTATAAAACCTACATCCGTTCGCGCTTGACCTACGCCGCTCCGGCGTGGTATACACTGGTTTCCGCCTCGCAGAGGCGCAGGCTCCAGGCGCAGCAGAACCTCGCCCTTCGAGCAATCGTGGGAGCCGGGCGTTACGTCAGGAACGACGTAATCGCCAGAGACCTGAAGATCGTGTCCATCGAGGAGTTTGTGGTCCGGTTGGCCCGTCGCTTGTACGACAGGGCTGACAACGGACCACACCCACACCTGGAGAATATTGCTCCACTCCACGCCCGTCCTCCTGACGGACGTCCGCTCCCACGAGAGCTACTGCGGTCGGAACAGGCCATTGGGGGGCCGGACCCGACCGCACTTCCGCCGCTGTGTCGAAGACGATGTCGTCCTCGCGTTTACACACCGCGTGTAACGCCGTACACCCGCAAGTGCCGCTACCGCGGTCAGGGATAGGGATGGCCGATGGCCATCCTCACCACCGACCAGCCATTCGCTGGTCGAGATACATGCCCGAGTAATGGGGACAGGGCCCCCGAGACTCGTTTAAAGCAGGCCTCGCGCCAGCTTCGTACATCATCAAGCGAAGTTTGTGCTATGTCATTAAGTAACAGATAAACATACGTAAAGATAATTTTCTTTTGTAAAATAAATACATACGACTAACGGACCCGGCAGACGTTGTCCGATACACACGATTTAATTCCGCCATCATCTTATAAATAAAATAATTTAAAAAAAATTGTAGTGGATCGAAGTCATTACCATTATCGAATCGATCTGAAGAAGACACACAAAAAATTTAATTAAATTCGGTCCAGCCGTTTAGAAGGAGTTAAGGAGGAGGACATACACACGTACACAAGAATTTTATATAAGTATGCTGTATAAAGATGCAGTTTAACCATACTTTCTGGCTAAACAAACAGTTTCAGTTTCATCCATACGTCAATCAGGTCGCTAACTTTGATAGTTATGCTAATCATCAGACTAAATGCAATACTAAGAAATGTTATAAGTATATTGCTTCGTTTATTTGTCCCATTGTAGGTATGAGATATACCTGCAACATTCTGTACCCGGCCTTAAAGGTACAGGTATCGCCGTATACCCGGTGCTAAAACCCAGTATCAAAATACCTATAGGTATGTCCAGGCCTCCTTTTTGAGAATCAAATGAAAGGAACCTTTGGAACATTTAGATGTTTTTTTAGTTATTAGTTTTTTTTTAATTGAGGTTTAATCAGTGTAAAATAAGCTATATATTTACTAAGAACCCTATTACAAAAAAAAAGTAATTCAAAATAAATATTACTGTTTAACCTTATTCCGCAATTATTTATCTACCTAATTTTCATAGAAATAAAGAATACATTTATCTCAAGGAATTATTTGGTATAAAATGCCACAGGCGGTCGAGCGCGAACGTTATGAAATACCGCCACCGTCTGACGGGGCGGCGCTAGGTCCGCGTACTCGCGAGCGATAGCGACAATACCTAGCGGGTCCGGAACGGGCCTTTGCCGTACATACCCGGTCTGCATAATGGTACTTTCATACTGGGTATTTATACCTGTACCAGCATGTAGGCCTCATCTCTATCCCATTGTATAGTGAGTGACCATCTCACACACCACATAGAACACACCATAGACAATGAGAAAACAATGATTTCGAGGAGTTCCCTGATGTAAGACAATTAATTTGGGGCCACATGAGAGGTAAACTGAGGCCAAAGCAAAAATAATTTTTTAAATTGTTTCTTAAATGGCCGAGTTCTGTAATAACAAACAAAAAACGAAAACTGAACTTTTGTCCTTTTTCAGAACATAGGTTAACATTTTTACGGAGCAATATGCGACAAATTTCTGTGCACCTTTCATCTATTTATTAAACTATGAAAAGTCTGTACAACTGTAAATGTGGTTAAATGCTGGCCAATATTTCAATAAAAAGATAAAAAATATGAAACAGGATATAATTTATTATTATGAGTCACGATTAAGTAACAAGTAACAAATTTCGCTTCGTAGTTTATCTATCAGTTGAAGAATATCAACCAAAGAAATCCTCCGATTACTTAATTAGAAATTGAAAATAATGCAATGCAATGTTTACAATTTTAAATTATTCTGATTCTAAAACGTCCGAAACTTGGCAAAACAAAATCGTTTGTCAGACATTTCTTTAGGAGATTTTTTTTAGATATATGCACAAGCATCTGTTTTACTGTAAGAAATGCAGTGATTCTGTCTGCTCATATACTACAGAAAACAAAACAAAATTAAAAATTACCTATATTATACTTTAAAATACTTAGTTATCCTCCACTGATTAACAATGTAAATTTCGTATTATTTGTCTCGTATAGATCTATTTTTATTAATAATTTTTCGAATAAATTTGACATTAAGTTTCCCGCCATTATTTACTGTTAAAACTTTTTAATTTTTTCTTTTTCTTTCATAAACTTTCCGCATGGCCAGTACGAATTGTCGACTAACAAATCCTGCGAACGCAAAAGCGTGTTCCGACGGTGACCCGTCGGGGCGTTATTGATAAAACTAATTGAACGTGAATCGTTACAGGTGCTCGATCCCCTAAACAGATGATCGTGGGTCATACAAGTGCACCGCGGCTCCCTTCACTTAAATATGACCTTTACTGGTTACAACTTAAATATCAAAATCGCATATGAAACACGAAAGCGCTTCCTCACTCATATGACAGTAGCGAACAGTAGTTTTCGCGTAATCAGGAGGAACCTGTGACGCGATATGGGTCCCTATTTTTGAGAACATAGAGTCGGATTTGCCTTGCGTGTTTCAGCACTTCACACCGCGATTTTGCTGTGCATGAATATTGTATGGAACTGGAACCCTTGATCGCCGCCACGCGCCCCGTGGCCCTCTAAACGGTTGGGCAAACTGCTTAATTGGTCGAGGGTTACGTTTGACAAATATTTGCCCGTCCGCAATACGCTGCATGTATTTAGCTTTGTTAATATTGAACTTTGTTTTACTTTGGGATAACTCGGTGGCGTTGCTAAGCTATTGGCTTCAGATCCGGAGGTCGCCGGTTTGGATCCTAAATGGGTCAAGTATTTGTGTAGAAAGTAAAGTTATAGTAACAGCCTATACATGTCCCACTGCTGGGCGAAGGCCTCTTCTGTACATGTAAAGTGTATCAGGGCATAGTCTACCACGCGGCCCCACTGCGGTTTGGCAAACTTATCATATCTTCGAATATGTTTTTTTATTATTATTTCGAAAATATACAGGTATAATAACATGATGTCGATCCCCTATGGTGGTACCATAGGGGATCGACATCATGTTATTGGAGTATATATTGAACTAAAAGCGAGCGCCTGGATGATGAGCTATCGGGGCTCAATAATGAATAACATTAATCTAGCAATGACGATGGTAAGAGACCCGACGGTTTAACATTGATCCCTTGGTAGAGAGGCAAAGCCCTTGTTTGGGACGCCACTTGTGTAGACACTTTGGCTGCCTCTCATCTAAGGGGTACTTCGGTCAGGGCCGGGGCGGCATCGGAGGCAGCTGAAGTAAGTAAATGGCGCAAATATGAGTCTTATGTTTAGATTATGTATTTGTGCCATTTGCTGTTGAAACTTTAGGTCCGTGGGGTCCCCCCCGCACATCAAAATTTTTTAAAAGTTTATGTCCTAGGCTTAACGCCGCGGCTGGTGACAAGAGAGCTGGTTCTTTTCTCGCTCAAAGGTTAAGCATAACTATTCAGCGAGGAAATAGCGTTCTTGGCACCATGCCGCGTGTTGTTGCCAATTTTAGATAGATTAAATCTTGTAAATATAAGATCAATAAAGATTGTACATATCTAGCAATGAACTTTATCAATGTGACGTAGGTATTCAGCGTTGTAGCATTTGATTCTTCGCTACAAAGCTACGTCAAACCGAGGCACTGGCTTTGCTACAGCGCTACAGCATACTAAAGAACGACTATGCTACAGCGCTACGACAGTTATTACACGTCATGGAGGGTAAGGGGTGATGAGACCAACTATAATAAACGCACTAACCCAAAAGCCCATTTGTCGACAGAGTTTTCATCAAATAGAAGAATAAAAGTAACGCCTTATATACTAATTGGTCCATCTCTGGGACTCTTTTTTTTTCTTCTTTTTTCTTATTATGGAGAAAAGGAGCAAACTAGCAAGAACCTCACCTGATGGTAAGTGATTACCGCCGCCCATTAACCTGCAACACCCGAGGGCTTACAAATGCGTTGCCGGCCTTTAAGGAAAGAGTATGCTCTCTTCTTGAAGGTTCCCAGGTCGTAACGGTTCGGAAAGACCGCCGGCGGCAGCTGGTTCCACAGAGTGGTTGTGCGAGGCAGGAAATGCCTTGAAAATGGCGCTGTTGTGGAACGCTGGACATCGAGGTGGTGTGGATGAAATTTTTGGTTCTGGCGGGATGTCCGATGGTGGAATTCAGCCGACGGGATCAATCCAAACAATTCCTCGGAATACTCCCCGTGATAAATGTAATAATCATATGTCCTCTGTACGGAGGGAATAGCCAGTCACGCGACTTGACCTACTTCACATAATATCTGAGAGCCGTGATAGCTGAGACAACTCACTCTGATAACTCAGTGTCCAGGCTATACTTGAGCGAACTGAGTTCATATTCGGTGCCAGCACCAATGAAATGGTCAACCCGGACAATGAGCTATCACGGCTCAACGTCGGTACGGTGACAACAATTGTTAATTTTAAGTGCCGACTTATTACGAGCTCTGGGGGTGAAATAAAACATTGAAATAAAACCTGTAAATTTTTTAAATAATCTCAAAAAAATATTTGGAAGATATGTGAAGTCCGCTAATCCGCAGTGGGGTCGCGTGGTGGACCATTCCCCAATACCCTCTGTACAGAGGAGGCCTTTGCTCAGCAGTGGGACACATACCTGACTGTTACAATTTTATTTTATACTAACGTATTATAACGTCCTGTTGGTCGCCCCAGATATCGCTGGAAAAACGAAGTCCATAAAGCTCTGAGAGCTCTCCAATCAGCCAATTGGCAAGAAACAGCCCAGAATAGAGAGCAGTTGCGTCTTTTCGTGTCGGAAGCCAAGATCCTCTTTGGGTCGCTGAGCCAGCCAAGTAAGTAACGTATTATCATTTTCATGTCTTTATTAACACCCAAAAGACAGTTCGATTGAAGTAAGTCATCATCAAAAGTAAGAATCATCAAAATAGAACCACGAGTTAAATTTTTCGTTCATGCTGCAAAATAATTCGTTTTATATACATAATTCTTCTGTACGTGTATGTCGCTGAACTTCTCCTAAACGGCTGGACCGATTTATATGAAATTTTTTGGCTATCTTCAAGTCGATTCGAAAATAGTTTAGATTCACAATTCGGGACACTACAACTTTTTTATTTTTTTATTTATAAGTTGTAGGATTTAATAGTTTTAAAAAGTCTTGTCTTGTATCTTGTATTAACTGATGTTTTTGCTTTTAGTCCCGAGACTATTAAATCTTCATCTGACGTAGAACCGGTGGGCGAGCCAGAACCCACGGGTTTGGGCCCTCCGCTGTGGGTAGGGCCTAGGATTAAGTCGTGTGTACAGGACAGCGTCTGTCGGGTCAGCTAGTATAATATATAACAATGCTAATACTAACCACAAATACTAACCGTTACTTGAAATCTAAAAGAGACGGAGTGCTTTGGTCTGAACTTAATTTCATCGAGAATAGAATCCCGAGCCGGAAGTAGCTGAGGAGAATGTTCCATTTATACAAAATATCGGAAATGTCCGGAGATTAACGGATAATAAAACACGATAAAATTTGTAAAATAGTTTAATTTAAAATAGATAAAATCAATAAAATTTATGACACGGGTAAATAATAATGCTTTGCTTATTGCGTAAAAGTTATTGATTTTTCACGCACCTCGGCAAAAATTTATTACTCAACGTTCCTTGAAGCAAATAATTAATAACTGAAACAATTAAAATTTTCCCATTCCACGATTTTAAATTATAAAGTTGAATGTAGAACAGATTATGTCAAAATTTCATTAATAGAAGATAGAATCCGATGACCGACTGAAACATATCTCACTCACAATACATTTTCTATTCGATTTTGAGTTCCCCGAGTTATCTTCAGATTTCAAAATCCATTATTAAATTAACAAATTAAATTAATGAGCTACAGCGAGCCCAAGCAAAAAGAATTTTTGAATTATTCGTTATGTTTTGTAAATAAGTTGTGATGTAAAATAATAAAAAAAAGTCAACTGAAATGAGAACCTCTTTTTTTGAAGTCAGTTGGTATAACAGTATAAGATGTTCAGCGTGTACAAGGTTATTTTTAATATTTTAATACCGTTGTTAACATTATTCCATGTTGTTCAATCGTATTTCTCAAGAATCTAATTAATTTGGCTGCTAGAGTATGCAGTATACTTAAAAAAATATATATGACAAGTCAGCAAGCAACTTTACCGTCTTTAATGGACATTTATACCCGAGGATGCAGATGCGTTGCCAACCTTTAAAATCTCTGAGCAGTGGTTAACTTACTTACAGAATTTTGTCGGAAAACTAAAATGGCCAATCAAATTTCTAACACATACCGCCTAAAATGTTAACGAGCTGGTTCCGGTTTTCGCGCGTCATTAAATGAATTTATTTAGGTTTATCCCTGGTTAATAAGTGTGGACCACATCTTAATTGACGCGGAACGGCAAGGCTACAACACAATCTGCATAGTGAAAGAGCGGGCATAGCGGCGTGCCTTGGGGGAGCCGTAGCTCCAATACTGGATTACTTACTATATTTTTTTATAAGCTTGTGGTGATGTGGATTTTGGTGTATAAAATGGATAAGCAAGTTCCAAGTAATAAACACACTCACCAGGTGGCACTAGGAAGTGATTGTAGCTGCGAAGCAGACGCAGCGCTGCTAGCGCACCGCTGTGCTGCGCTGTGCACGCGACCGGCTCCAAATCGTACAGAGGCACATTTTGGTCCATTCTCGATGTGAATTACCTCCTATATCTTTGTCCAACTCGTTTTTGTTTTTCAATTTTGCTTTGTTTTTTTTATTTTTTTTTATTTGGAATCAGTTGTTATATTTGACAGTTGTTGTTTTTTAGTAGTTGGACGAAATTAATTTTGACGTTGAAAATGTCATGTACTCCTAATATTGAAAGAATATAAATATTGCAACGATTTTAAAACTCTGTTTTGTACAAAATTAGTTGAATTGCAATCTAAATGAGAAATTGAGAATATTTAAAAATGTATGTCATTTATCTATAGGTCTTTTGTTGAGTTCAATATACTAATTGGTAATTGCTCAACTAATTTTAAAACGGTAAAATATGCATTGAGAAATCGCTTCAAAAGTCCGATTCATGACCGCTTCTTTTTTGCCTCTGTGGTATTTAAAAAGTTCCCTCGTGGCGGTAAAAGGCGCACAGATTATTAAAGCCCGCCAGGACGCACCGCGCGAACTGCGCCACGTCCGTTAGGTCACCGGTGAAAGCGTCGAGTCACTTATGTAATTTTCCACGGCTTTTCCATTGGCTAGAAAGGTAATTATTAGGTAATTCTCTAGACTATGATTGGACGCCGCGCGGCCCCGCCTGCGAGTTTTCCACGCCGTCAGCGTGGCCTTATGACATAGGTCAGTGTTAGTCAAACTGTTGGTTTAATCAAAATTTCTTTTATATTTTTACTGGCGACCCCGGCTTCGCACGGGTTAAAAATAAAAAGCAAAATCAATGTCTTTATTCATCATAGGAGCATTACACTCGCTTATTGATAGTTAAAACACTACCACCGGCTCGGAAAAGAAAGCCACTGTACTGAGAAGAACCGGCGAAAGTAACTCAGCGGGCTTGTTTTTTTTTATTTTTTTTTAAATAAGCAGTTAGAGATATTAGTTAAAGATATTAACGCTAAGCTCGTGGAAACTGTCCATGCCGTGGGCCTTAAATTTAATAAGGCCCGCCGCACAAATAGAACGCAAAAACTCTCCGATCACACTCTTAGCCTCTTGGGAAAAAGACGTGAGATGCGGCTGCAGTCTTCAACTGACATGTCAGACTACAGGCGGCTTAATAGGCAGATCTCCAAATACATGCGGCGAGACTTACGCAACTTGAATACAGCTCGTATTGAGGGTGCTATAGAGCGGAACCTAGGCTCAAAAGTCTTCGCCAGATATCTGTCTATCGGACAAAGCCAACTGACTAAGTTGAAGACTGACAGCGGGGTTATCATCTCCAGTAGACCAGAGGTTTTGAGTGAGATTGAGAGGTTCTATGGACAGCTGTACACATCGTCGTTGGAGCCACACACATATGTGAGTAACGACCCAAGAGCAAAGCTTATCCGACACTATTCCGAAAATATCCCGGACGTTAGTCTGAGCGAGATTAGAATGGCTCTTAACCATCTTAAGAATGGCAAAGCAACGGGAGAGGACGGAATTACAGCAGAGCTTCTGAAAGCGGGTGGAGAACCGGTACTTGTAGTCCTTCAGAGGCTCTTTAATTCCGTCCTTCAGGGTGGCAATACACCTGAGGCGTGGAGCAGAAGTGTGGTGGTGCTGTTCTTCAAGAAAGGCGATAACGCTCTCTTGAAGAACTATAGACCGATAACCCTTCTGAGCCGCGTCTATGTGCTGTTCTCAAGAGTCATCTTGAATCGTCTCGCTTCCAGACTCGACGACTTCCAGCCTCCCGAACAAGCCGGATTCCGAAAAGGCTTCAGTACCATAGACCACATACACACCTTGCGGCAGATTATACAGAAGACCGAAGAGTATAATCTGCCCTTATGCCTAGCGTATGTGGACTATGAGAAAGCCTTCGATTCCGTCGAAATGTGGACGGTACTCCAGGCTCTTCAGCGGTGCCAAATTGACTGTCGGTATATCGAAGTGCTGAGGTGTTTGTATAGCAAGGCTACGATGTCCGTCCAAGTACAGTCCAGTAGTACAAAACCTATCCAACTGCAGAAGGGTGTAAGACAAGGTGATGTCATATCCCCGAAACTCTTCACCGCTGCGTTGGAAGATGTTTTCAAGCTTCTGGACTGGAAAGGACGAGGTATTAACATCAATGGCGAATACATCACCCACCTTCGATTTGCCGACGATATAGTCATCATGGCAGAATCGCTGGAGGACCTGGGTGCTATGCTCAATGACCTCAACAGTGTCTCCCAACGGGTGGGCCTTAAGATGAACATGGACAAGACGAAGATCATGTCTAATGTCCATGTCACGCCAATACCGGTTGTTGTTGGGAGCACTGAGCTCGAAGTTGTTGACGAGTACGTTTACCTAGGACAGTTAGTCCGGCTAGGTAAGTCCAACTTCGACGCAGAGGTCAATCGGCGAATCCAACTCGGATGGGCAGCGTTAGGGAAACTTCGGCAAATCTTCTCGTCGAATATACCTCAATGTTTGAAGACTAAAGTCTTCAATCAATGTGTTGCCAGTGATGACCTACGGAACCGAGACATGGTCCTTCACTGCTGGCCGTATGAGGAAGGTCAAAGTCGCTCAGCGAGCTATGGAGTGGGCTATGCTCGGTATTTCTCTGCGTGATAGAGTTCGTAACGAAGACATCCGCAGTAGAACTAAGATAACCGATATAGCTCAGAGGATTAGCCAGCTGAAGTGGCGATGGGCCGGGCATAAAGCTCGTAGAACCGATAACCGTTGGGGAAGAAAGGTTCTCGAGTGGCAGCCTCGTACTGGCCATCGCAGTGTAGGACGACCCCCCACTAGATGGAGTGACGACCTGTGCAAATGTGCGGGAAGTCGATGGATGCAGGTGGCTCAGGACCGTACTTCATGGCAGTCTATGGGGGAGGCCTATGTTCAGCAGTGGACTCAAACAGGCTGAAATGATGATGATGATGATGAAATAAGCAGTTTGACATGAATTCATTACAATACGGATGAAATGTATTATACATATAAACCTTCCTCTTGAATCACTATCTTGTAAAAAAATCCGCATCAATATCCGTTGCGTCGTTTTTAAGATAAGCACACATAGGGACACAAAGACAGCGGGACGACTTTGTTTCATAATTATGTAGTGATATCGGTTACATTTACAACGTTAGATAAGAAATGTTATAAGTTAAATGACGACTAATTTAAAAACAAATAAAGGAGGTAGAATTGTACTTTACTCCAAACGATGATTTTCTTTTCTAGGACTAGTTGAAAAACATTGTTGTAGGATACAATTATTATGCTATGTTATAAGGATGTTATATATACATAATTTTCATTTGGACGAATACCCAGATCCGAAACAATTATCTGTGGGTCACACAAATAATTTCCCCCTGTGGGAATCTAACCCACGCCCCCTGGCGCCAAAGCCAATACCTCGGCTTCTGCGCTACGGAGTCATCAGCTATTATTAGTTACTAGCTGTGCTCGCGATTTCGCCCGCGTGGAATTTAAAATAAAAAAAATCTAAAATAAAAGTAGCATGAGTTAAGAAAGACAAAAATTGTAAAAAATGTTATTTTAGTATATGTACCGCGTATACATCCATATGCATTTAGTATAAAGCGGTTGTTTTAGTATTATAAACAGACACTCCAATTTTATTTATCTGTTTAGATTAAAGCGTCATCATATGCATAACTCTTAGTCCATTCAAAACCCTCGTGCTCGATACGGTTCCGTGTTAGGTGGGGCCGCGCATGTGCTCAGGAGTGTGGTATCTAGTATTTTTCGACATTACAGTATGCCCTCCGTACTGTAATGTCGAAAAATACATTGAGGACAAGGATGTGTGGAAATGACTCTTGCTCTGCACTTGCAAATCTTCTGGCCGCTGCTAAACTTAAACTTGCTGTTAGTGAGGTAGCCGAGGCCCACTTCATAATAAGATGGTAACGCATGTGAAACCCTGCGGTTGTTGCAAATGTCAATGGGTGGCGGATCCTTTAAAATCTGAACCGCCAGCTCGTATGCCACCTTCTCTCATAAAAAGAAACATGCTATAACTAGCAGCAAACATAACAACAATGTTCGCTATTTACTATTCTTGAATGGTAGATGTGGCTAATGGGATCACTTTCAAGCCAAAATGACACTTAAGGACTGATAAGAAAACTGTTTATTTTAACTTAAACATTTTTGAATTTATTTTAGACTAGCTGTGCCCGCGACTTCGTCCGCGTGGAATTTAAAATAAAAAAAAATCTAAAATAAAAGTAGCCTAAGTTACTCCTTATTACATCAGCTAACTGTCAGTGAAAGTCCCGGCGAAATCGGTCCAGCCTTTTCAGAGATTAGCCGGAAAAAACGGACAGACAGAAGGACAAAAATTGTAAAAAATGTAAATGTTATTTTGGTATATGTACCGTGTATACATCCATATGCATTTAGTATAAAGCGGTTATTTTAACATTACAAACAGACACTCCAATTTTATTTATCTGTATAGATGGAACAATCATTATGAAATTTATGTAAAATACATTAGTTACGTCAGATAGCTAGACATGTTACTTCTTTAAGTCATTTTTACGGAATCAATCAAATATGACACAATTCAGTCCGAACAAATAAAACTAACATTCCAAATTTAAAATAATTCAAACATAACACAAATCAAACAGGTCAGAGTTGACATCAAAAGAGTATGTATATTTTGAGATTACCAATCAACAACTATTACATTTGGAGAGAAAATTAAAAAAAAAGGATAATATATCACCCCAAAACTTTGAGAACCATCCCCATACACTATAACAATGCGTGATGAATAGATAATGAAGTGTCATTAGCTTTGTACGTGCTATGTGTTAGGTGTTTTATTGTGCCCGCTACGGATTTCGAAGGCAAATATTTAAAAGGGTGTTTTCAATACCTCGTCTTGATTTGTTTTTGTTGTATTCTTAATCTAAAAGAAATCTAAAAGAATAAATTGAATCTATTCTAATCAATTCTATCGAAGTTATTATAGAAGAAATATAAAAAACAGACGCTATGAGAGGTGAGAATTTTATGAACTATAGAACCAGTCTGTTAACGAGTAAAATTAGATTGACGATTTCACCTTCACTAATTTTGTGTGATTTCAAAATAGTTTATTTATTCTATTTAGGATGCGTTTAATTTTTTTCTGTCCGTTTTTAGCGTTATCAAAACTTCCACCGCCAAAACGCGGGCAAAAAATTTAAAAATATCGCAGTGCCCTATTTAACGAACGTTGCATTGAAAACACTGGGTAACATCATCAATCATGTTATGAAAAAGTTTCGTTGTAACAACAACAACAATAAAAAATAAATAGAACTACAATAGTTCGGGACGAGTAAAGAACATCGCGGTTCCAATATGGCGCCGCGCCATAATTGACGCTTACGGCGACGCGGACGTGGCACGTTATAAGCGATCGGGTAATCCGCACAGAGAAAACCGTGGAGATGGGTTACTTCTAATTATAATTCAGGAAGAACCCTTAGCGTCACTTATATTCGAGCTGAAGTTTGAAGTTATTATAATATATATCAATCTTATTCATTTTTAACTGTCTTCGCTGTTGCACGAATGGGCAGGCCCGTCCGGGTAAGTACCAAGACCTCATAGAAGACCAGCGTAAAGTGGAAGTGCCATACTTCTGCGTTTCGTTTGGTGAGTGAGGCAGCCGGGGTTGAGATAACCACCTTAATAAAAGATGGCAACGCATCTGCAGCCCTACGGGTGTTGCAAATGTCCAGGGGCGGCGGGTGAACCGCCAGCTCGTTTGCCACTTTTTCACATAAAAAAAATCGACTCACTTAATGATGACATCCGATGAACCGCCGTGGATCGTGGTTTTAATCTGACTCCTGTCAAAATAATATATGAATACCACTTGTGAATTTGGGAGTTCGTCTTGATCCGATTTGAGAAACACCATATAACAGCCAATAGACCGTTAATAAAACCCTTAGAGTGTTGGAGGCAGCGTGTTCTCTTTGGTGGACAAAGCAAACAGCCTGATTTTCTTTTACTCACCCTTTATGTCACCGTACCTAATCTCTATTTTATGAGCTCGTGACCACAGGGCATACCTGCCATTCCGATCGTCTATTACGACTCAGTATCAAGTGTCATGTACTGTTAAATGAACAATTTAGTTTTAGTGTATTTATTTAATAATAATAATAAAATATCTTTATTCACATAGACGCTTGCGCGTTCTTATGAAACGTCGAAATTTAATCAGCGACTCCACGGATCTCGAGTTCCGACTAAAACTTCGCCGCGCAACGTATACCTACCCGATAACTACCGAACAGAGGCTATGGCGTGTTCAATTAAAAGCTGATGGGCCATTACACACAGGTTACTTTTCCGAGCAGTATTTAAAAAGCGATCAGTGTTGCCACCCTCAATCTTCGTTTATCGTACAAAATATTATTTCTTATCTACTTACCTTTGAGCTTTCGTCATATAGGGCCATAGCTGTCACGCCTGACGCGGGTAACCAGATATCCATAAACGAACATAGCTCTTCTGAGCTGAGTTTTAATGTTCTGTACCCAAAGGGTAAAACGGGACCCCTATTACTAAAACTCCGTTGTCTGTCTGTCCGTCTTTACCAGGCTGTATCGCATGAACGGTGAAGTAACGGTGAAGTATGTCATGAAAAGTGTAAGTTAGACAGTTGAAATTGTCATAGATGATGTATTTCTTTTGTCGCTATAACAACAAATCCTAAAAAGCAGAATAAAAAAATATTTAAATGGCTCTCTCATACAACAGACATGGTTTTTTTGCCGTGTTCATAGATAATGGTACGGAACCCTTCGTGCGCGACTCCGACTCGCACTTGGCCGGTTTTTTTAAGCTGAAGTGGCAATGGGCCGGCCATATAGCTCGTATAAGCGATTGGGAAAAATGTTCACCAGTGGAATCTTTATATTGGGTATTGCAGTGTAGAACGCCTCCCACTAAACGGGAAGTCGATAGATGCAGGTGGCTTAGGATCGTGCTTCGCATCTGTCTGTGGGGGAGGCCTTTGTCCAGTATTGTACTCAATCAGGCTGAAATGATGATGATGATGATCATTTTTCCGATTTAAACTATTAGGAGAATTATAAAATCAAAATAATTGAATTTTACGTATGGACATAAGAAACAAAACATCTATCGATAGTCATTTCTTTTAAATCTACCACCGTTTCGTTACGAGATTCGTCTAACGTAAAGAAACAGGCGAAAGAAACTCCGTATGTATGGGAGCCCCACTAAAATATTTTTTTATTCTGTTTTTGAGTATTTGTTGCTATAGAGGCAACAGAAATACATCATCTGTAAAAATTTCAACTGTCTAACTAACACGGTTCATGCGCTACAGCCTGGTGACAGACGGACAGACAGACAGTGGAATCTTAGTAATAGTATATAACTGTGGTAGGACCACGCAACAGTCCTCGCTGTTGCACGAATGGGCAGGTCCGTCTGGGTAAGTACCACGACCCCGTACGGACGGCGTAAAGTAGAAATGTTACACTTCTGCGTTTCGTCTGAGCGAGGTAGCCGGGTGCCACTTAATTTAAAGGTGGCAACGCATTTGCAATCCTACGAGTGTTGCAAATGTCTATGTCCGGCGGTTATCACTTAACATCAGGTGAACCGCCAGCTCGTTTGCCACTTTCTCACATAAAACAAAAACTATATTGTAATGTTTTTCTCATTAAGTTTCAACCTAGAATATTAATCTTATAATCTTGAAATATGGAACGGCTGAAGACATTAAACTGAAACAATCTCTCGAAGTCTAGCTACTTTATTATGTATTCATCCTCAGCTACTTCAATCGGTATTACTGTGGTATTAGATGTCATGGTTAAGATTTTTTTCGTGTCTTTGGAAACATTTTTATATTTATCCGATATTTACAAGATTGGTTAAGATTGTGGGTCGACTAAGAATGATCTATCACTTCATTAGACCTTTCAAAAATAGTTGTTTGACACTTTGATGCGCATTAACTTTGACGTGCTAATTGTCACATTATAAAATTATGTGACAATCAGCACAGCTTACCGAAAAGACATAATTGACAGGAGTGTAGTCTTTATATTAATACGTGAAGCAAAAACTTTATACGATTTTGGACGGACGAGTATGAAAGGTAAAAATTTTACTTAAGTTTCCGGGTGTTTTCGACCAAACAAAAAGTTTATTCGGTTAAGAAAAATTACTAATGAAATAATCAACAATCAGAATTTGGCGGTCGCTTATAGTTTTCGAGAAAAAAAATATATTTAAAACTTGTTATTTTCACTAAATTAATCCGCCATTTTGTGTTTGACAACACTTATAAATTTACGAATTCACACACTTTTCGAAATTATAACCTTCGCATTATTAAAAAAGAGTGTTTAAAAATACTAAAAGTACTGTTACACTAAAGTTTTCTGGGTGGTCATAAAAAAAAACCTAACATCGAAGGCTAAGGCGGGAGCGAAGCTCCCGCCTTAACCTTCTAACCTAACCTATCCGAGTCGGATCGCTCTGTGTCGGATCTGTCACTCTTAAAATTAAAAGAAAATTAATCTTCGCCCACTTCCTATATTTTTCATGTTGGCGGTACTGTGTATTCAGTTTTTGAAGTCAAATTGGTAAAAATGGTGAACTTTCTTAGTGAAAATTACTTTTTAAATAATTTATTTTCTCGAAAACTATAAGCGACCGCCAAATTCTGCTTGGTGAGTATTTTAATAATGATTTTTCTGTACCTAATTACATTTTTTTACGTCGAAAAACACCCGGAAACTTAAAGAAACTAATACCAAAAAATACATTAAATCAATAAATAACAACACACTACCATGTATTATTAATTATGGTCCAATTTCGACCTTTTACCAGTTACTTTTGTGAAGTGAAGTGGAAACGATCTATTGTGACTTTACTGTAGTTATGTTTTCCATCTCAATTTAAAGGCGCTCAGGTTAAAATTGACATAGAAAATCGGGTTTTAAAATTGTTCTTGTATTTTATAGCCTGTTTATTAAATTAAGGCAAGTTATGGTCCTTAGTTTAGATGTCGATGTTTTGGTTTTGATTATTGATGGAGCACAAAAATCCACGACAGCGATTGCAGCTAAGCCGTTGCTAAATGCAGTGGGGATAGCGGTACCTTATTTTGTCACTACATAGTATAAAACAAAGTCGTCCCGCTGTCTATCCCTACATATACTTAGATCTTTAAAACTACGCAACGGATTTTGATGTGGTTTTCTTTAATAGATAGAGTGATTCAAGAGGAAGGTTTATATGTACAATTCATGCATAATATAATAGAGAAACACTGATAATTTTAGAAGTTTCTAGTGCGATTACGCAAACAAACATTCAGCATTGCACCCGTGCGAAGCCGGGGCGGGTCGCTAATCTTAGCAATAAGACTCAGATCCGTCAGACATTTCGAATGCCTTGAAGCCCAGATTGAGCAGTGATATTAGGAAGTTAAACGCCTGTCCGTTACGAGAACACTAAGACGATTTCTAAACGGAAGCAAACATACGCGCAAGAACCTAACGTACCACGACACTGGCTTTCTGCGTATTAAACGCAGAAAACCAGTGTCGTGGTACGTTCTGCCGCGGCTAATACTGAACGGAGACATTTTCAACCGACTTAAAACGGAGGAGATAACATTATACATATTCCACAGTTTTTTTTTATTTATGTTTGTAATCTCAGAACTTTCGACTGAGTAAACCGATTTTGATGATTCTTTTTTTTTTTTTAAATCTGGTGCTTCCCATGTGGTCTCATATTAATTTAATTGATATTGGATCTTGTGCTCCGGAGATACGAAGGGAACTCATGAAAATCAATTATAAAATGAATACACGGCGAGATATTTTAAGTCGGTTTTGTTTTTCGTTAATAAAACAAGATCGAATACCAACGAATGACCACAGGGGGAGCACCAGCTTTCAAATAAAAAAAGAATCATCAAAACCGAGTGGAACGCACTCGGTCGAAAGTTCTGAGGTAACAAACATAAAAAAAAATACAGTCGAATTGGGAACCTCCTTAATTTGAAGTCGGTTAAAACATTGACTTGTTTGTGCATACATTTTTATAATTTCAGTGTTATTCTTGTTCATTATACTTTTTTCCTTTAATGCAATGCGAAGAATAAACATTTCTTTCTTCTTCTTTCTTCTCTATGACCGGGACGAGCTTGTCGTGCGACTTAATGATTGCGATCGAAGGTCGACGCGTTCTCCAACTATAGAACCCCATCGTTGACGTGAGCCATCACGTGCTGAGGCCGGGGCAAGGGTTGAACTCTCAGGTGGGCAGGTGTCATTTCCCACGACCCCACCTGCCGGCACCGTCGGGGTGAAAGCGTTATAATTAGTCGGGCACTTATGCACCAAGCGCGGCGATGTGTCAGCAAAAAGGGCTGCACTCATGACTCTATACAGGGAGATTTTTTGAGAAGATTCAAAATCGGTAGTCAATCGTTTATTGAAATAAAAAACAACGTTTCTTTTTCCAAAAAAAAAATGCCATTATATTCCGGAAAAAACAGGTCATTCATAAATACCTAAATTTTACTGTGCACGAACCCCTATGGCCCCCGCTTGGGCCAAACCTAACCCGCCTATCATGGCACCCAAACTAGCCGCACAGCCGGCTCCAATCCCTATCCCAGTCCCACCAACACCAGCGACCGGAAGTAAACCCCTGGACTCGCTGAGCCAACTCCTCCGAACCGTCAACATGGCGGAGGTTATGTATTTTGCCCAGCAATACGCTGAAGGCAACTTCTCCTCAAGACTCCTACTCCTGAACCAATACCAGCACATAGTTGCTGCGTTATCTGTCTAGGGACCCAAAATGGATAATACACCCCTAAACAATAATAACAATAGCACCACCAGTCTCTCTGCTACGCGTAATAATGGCAGAGTCAAACCGCGATCGATTAATGTAGCATTCTACAACGCGAACGGGCTTAAAGAGCAACGCGACGAAATACGTATTTTCTTACGCGACCACCAAATCGATATACTTCTCATTCAGGAGACATTCCTGAAACCCGCGACAAGGGATCCGAACATCCCCAATTATCGAATAGTTAGGAACGATCGTGTCGGCGCCCCGGGCGGCGGCACACTTATATACTATAAAAAATCTCTCCATTGCGTACCGGTAGACACGCCCGCGCTCACGCATCTCGAGGCCTCCGTCTGTCAGCTGGCTTTAACCGGCCACTCTCCTATCACCATAGCATCAGTTTACCTCCCTTGCAGACCAACCGCAACAATATTGCATTCAGATTTTGAAGCCCTCTTCTCTATAGGAGGAGCCACCATCCTAGCTGGCGACTTCAACAGCAAGCACACCCGATGGAACTCGACACGTACCAACTGTCGAGGCACCGCACTCGACTCGCTATCCGACAGGCTCGACTTTGAAGTCGCTGCCCCCGTCGAACATACGCGCTTTCCTTACGTAGAGGGACACACATCGGATGTGCTTGACATTGCACTCGTCAAAAACATCAGTCTCTCCTTATGCGAACCGGAAGTGATACACGAGCTTCACTCCGATCACCGACCAGTTCTCCTCCGGCTAGGGCCTTCAGCAACAGCCGCTCCCCTAACCAAAACTGTCATCAGCTGGCATAAAATCAAATCTAAATTTAACGAACCTAATCCTCCACAACTAGAGTCAATCCCTAGAGAATTGAATACCAAACAGGACACGGAAACCGCAATTCGAGCCCTCACAAGCCACGTTAACACCGTCGTCGAGCAATGCTCGAGACAGGTCCCGGCGATGGAAGACCATCGCTGGGCCCTGCCAGACGATGTGCGAGACTTGCTGAGACGCAAGAATGCGAGAGCCTATGATAGATATCCCACCGACTCGAATCGTAGACTGCTACGTAAATTGCAGCGTGAGGTCAAAACACGCATAGCAGACTCACGAAACGAACGATGGGACTCCACCCTAACCTCAGTAAAACCATCCCACGTAGCCTTCTGGAAACTTCCCAAATCCCTCAAGGGTAACGGCATAACAACCATGCCGCCACTAGTCCGTCCGATAGGTACTCCAGCAATGCTGGACGAAGAGAAGGCCGAATGCCTGGCTGACAGCCTAGAGTCTCAATGCTCCCCCAGTCTGCTTCCGATCGACCCCGAACACCTCCGCAAGGTGAACGAAGAGGTAGAAAGGAAAGCCTTAGAGCCACTTCGCGATCCCGTTCCCCCAGTCACGTGCTCCGAACTAATAGACACCATTAATAAACTACGCCCGCGTAAAGCACCAGGCTCAGATGGTATCACCAATAAGGTGACCAAGCTCCTCCCTACTAGCATCCTTCAGATACTAGTATTAATTTACAACGCGACCTTAACCGAAGGCTTCTTCCCATCCGAGTGGAAGGAAGCCGATGTCATAGGGTTCCTCAAATCCTCCAAACCCGCCACTCTCCCAACCTCATATCGTCCAATAAGTCTTCTCAAAACATTTGGGAAGATCTTTGAAAGACTAATATTAGCCCGCTTATAGATCCCTTATGGACACCAAAGGGCTCCCCATCCCAGAGCAGTTTGGATTTAGAGCCAAACACTCATGTACCCATCAAGTGCACCGCATCACGGAGCACATTTTAACTAAACGTCAACGTGGACTCAACACCGGTGCACTCTTCCTGGACGTGGCAAAAGCGTTCGACAAAGTCTGGCACAACGGGCTCGTATACAAGCTATACGGGTACGGAGTGTCCGACCGTCTCGTATGCATAATACGAGACTTCCTAAGTAATCGAACCTTTCGCTATCGCGTCGAGGGCGTGTGTTCGACTACGCATCCCGTTCGAGCCGGGGTGCCCCAAGGGTCGGTGTTGGGACCAGTCTTGTTCACTCTCTACACCAATGACATGCCGCGTGTCAAAGATGTAGAACTTGCTCTTTTTGCCGACGATACCTGTATCTATACCACAGGCAGAACACCCGAATTGATCCATCGACGCCTCCAAGCTGCGGCCATCACCATCGGTGACTGGTTTCGGCAATGGAGGATCGAAATCAATCCCGCCAAAAGCGCGGCAGTCCTTTTCGCGCACAAAAAAAACATACCCATTCCACCCTCAATAAAACGTCAAAAATGTCCCTTCGGAACAAGGTGACCTTATATAAGGCAGTAGTTCGCCCTATCATGACGTACGCGAGCCCCGTCTTCGCTCACATTGCTCCGAAGCAAATACACCGGCTTCAGGTGATTCAAAATCGATTCTTGCGCAGAGCCACGGGAGCACCCTGGTTCATGCGCAATATCGACCTACATGTCGATCTAGAATTGCCCACCATCGCGTAATTCCTGAAGTCGGCGTCGCGCCGATATTTCGATTCCGCCGCCGCGCATCCCAACCCACTTATCGTAGGTGCCGTCACCTACAGGCCCTTGCCGCTAAATATTTTCCGCCGCGATTACCGAAGACCGCGTCACGTTCTCGACTTCCCTGACGATGAGACGACTATCGCCATCGAAAGGATCAAAAACTCAAGAAACACACCAACACACACCGCACTCGCCGGCGAGTGCGGCAAACATATACTAGGTTCCGCCACGTACCTGGCAGGTTTTCCCCTATTAATGATAGAAGCGTTGCTGGAGTTTCTTCCGCCACTTCTTCTCCCAGCGCCAACGCTCTCCGAAGTGGTAGTAATGTTAGCTCTAGTAATTCCCCCAGTCAGATAATAGCTACCGATCGAGCCGAGGTCCGGCCCTCACGGGCACCCTCGAATCGGAATGCTGAGTGACAGCCCAAGCCGAGGTCCCCTCTCGGGGACCCTTGAGCCTGATCACTCCATGGAGCGCCCGCCAAAGCGCCCTAAGAGCTTGGCGGCCTCCCAAACCGGTAACAATAATAGCGTGACGGCCCGAGCCGAGGCTCCCCCGGGAGCCCTCGAGCTTAGTCACCATAACGCGTAATAATAGTACGCCGAGGTTCAGGCTAGGCGCCTCGTGCGCCAGGCCACCTCAAGTCCGTCGGATCTGTAAAGGCCCCTAAGGCCAACAGTGGCTCATCCAGCCCAAAAAAAAAAATGTGCACGAACTTGTGTGCGTGTTAGTTATGAATGATCGCGCGTAAAATAAATGAGTTGCGTTTAAATCACGCATTTTTGAGATAACATATTTTTGATAACATTATTTATGTCTAGAATTTAATAAAAAAAAATGGATACACTTAGAAAAGCCACCCAGTATACCCTGGCTAAAACCCTAACACGGGAGTGCAGAGATGTTTTTTTCGGACTCCGCTGTCTGTCTGTACGTCTGTCTCCAGGCTGTATCTCACGAACCGTGACAGTTAGACGCTTGAAATTTTCACAGATGATGTATTTCTGTTGCCGCTATAACTACTATACTAACAAAATACAATAAAAATATTTAATTAGGGCTTCCATACAACAGACACGATTTTTTTTGCTGTTTTTATAGATGGTTTAATGGTACGGAAACCTTAGTGCGCGAGGCCGACTCGCACTTGGCCGGTTTTTTGTGTAGGAAGATGGCAAGCGAGCTGGCGTTTTTATCTGATTTTAAGTCATAACCGCCGCTTATGGTCATTTGCGACTCCCGTAGTCGGTCGCAAATGCGTTGCCACCTTTAAATAAAGTGGGCAAAAGACGTATTGCCGCATAGTAAAGTCTACTTGAGAAGTGAAAACTTCGGATCCCTTCGAGGGATATCGCTCACACGGAGGAGAGGGGATAGTGAGATTATTCAAAGATAATGTGCTTATATAGAGAATGATTATCATGGCTCGGTGGTGCAGTGGCTCAGCTATTGGCATCGAGGCAGTGGCCGCGGGTTTGATTACCTCACGGGACAGATATTCGTGCAACCTACAGATAATTTCTCCAGATCTGGGTGTTTATTTCCGTGAAGAGCAGACGTCAGACAGGCGGCCGGTCGTAAAAATATCGAGATCTAGCCTATAATCGAAAAAAGAAAGAGAAGCACTATAAAACAAAGTGATGTGTGACAGAGATAACGCTGTACGAAACCGACATTTTCCGGTTGTCTCTTACCATAAGCCGATTTGCAATATTTATCGTATGCATATGTATCGTACAACATTTATTTACCTATAACGTAATATTTTTTGCACTTTCAAAATATTGAAATTTTATCTTTATTTCAGTTCCCATATTTTAATTGAGTTCTAAATAACATTCATTTTGAGAATCTTATCTCCCCCGCACTCGAATGCAGTTGTAAGAAGAATCTTCATTAGGGTAAACAAAAATATGAATTGCTAACTCAAGCTTGACGTTTATTACTCAGGCAAGTTTTTCTTCTGTAAGAACAAGTTTAACGACATCAAAACAAAGAAACGCATATTGCTAAGAAAAACAATAGAGAGATATATTTTGAGTCAGCGGGCAAATCGGAGAAAACGTTATCATGTATTCTGTCTTGCTAAAAATATGAAAGATAAATTAAATATACCAATGTATACAAATTAAGCCGACGCTGTTACCTTTTCCAATTCAGAATGGTAACAATAAATAGTTAATATATTTATTTTTAACACGCTTTTATTAGCTTAGTATGTAGGTATATATGTATGTAACGGAATTTCAAACATGATTCATAAAACTTGAACATGAAACTTTGCACACTTATCAAGGAACGATGACAATGCAATAATTTAATAGTTTGTCCCAATGCAATTGTCCTGATCAGGACATTCAAATCCGATTGAAAAATAAAAAAAAATAAAAAACACGCTTTTATACTTAGCAGAGCTAAAAATAGGAAATAAATAATAGGTTAAAAACAACTTAAAAACACGCTTTTGTAGATAACCGAAAAAAAAAATTTTGTTTTTAATTGCCAATAGTCTGATTAACAAAAAAATATTTTATTGTAAAAGATCATGGGGTGCTTTTTAAGATATTACCTTAATGACAGTACTAACAATATCTGTCATTAAAATATTATAAAAATTGACTCCAGACACCCCACAGTTTTTTACACTATTTTTTTTAAACTATTATTTATTAAGAGTGTAACTTCTTACTACCATACATATTTGTACTATATACTATTAAAATTATACTACCTATGTACTATACACTATTAAAATTATATTATTAAAAGTTAAGAACCTGCACTATTCCATTGCGAAAACTCTGAGTATAATATTTATTACACGCTGGCAATTTAACTTCTTGTTTAGTAATAAAACCTCCTTTTACGCCATGAATTTAAAAATAAAATTAAAAGGCTAATTTGGCGTTCCTTGAAAAAACTAAAAGTAAACGTCAACTGAGTAAATGATATAGGTGTTTATAAAATCATTAAAATGAAAATAGTGATGAGCAATTCTATGAAGCACTTGTTTAAGGTGCGACGTGAGTATCGAATGTTAGTTTTCCGTTAAACTTTAAAACTCTGTCGGTCTCTTCGATGCTGAGGTTTGTGTGATTTATTATTCTTGATCCTTTTTGTTACGCTTTTACATAAACAGTACCTGGAGGACCGAGCATTGCTCGTTTTTTTTGGTAAATCGTGTATTTTGGAAATAAAAAAAATAAAGTATAGAAAAGAAAGTAAAAAAAAAAGTGTGTAAATGATCGTGACACGAAACCGCGGCCTTCTGTTTGTTTTCATTCCCTGAAAACAGGGATAAAAGGACATTTTCTAAAAATTAAACCTAGCTAGATAGATTTTTCGCCCCCGAATCTACGCACATACAAAATTTCGCTTTAAGATTTTGGTAACGGGAATGGTATTATGTTAACTCATTTATCTGTGGCTATTCATACTTCAGTTGTATTTTGTTATAATTGTAAACACTTATAGGAAAGATTTGTAGTCATGACTCAGCCAGTCAAAACTCAGTGTTATTTAAGAAAATCAATGTAATATACATATGTATATGACTCCGGTTGTTAGATGACTCCGTAACGCAGTTGCCAAGGTACTGGCTTCAGCGTCGAGGGTCGTGAGTTCGATCCCCACACGGGACAACGATTTGTGTGATATACATAGTTGTTCCGCTTCTGGGTATATGTCCACATGAAATTTATGTTTGTAAAACGTCCTTTTACAACACAGGATAATGTTATCCTAAAGTAAGTAATAAATATTTAGAGTTGGTCATATATGGGCAATTTGAGTCTATAAGTTATTTAAACTATCCTTCCCAGAAAACGTATTCCACTCGCGGGCGCAAAGCGCGCGTGTGACCAGCGCGGATGACCAACAAATGGCGGGAAAAGCCACAAAAACCACGGCTGCCGAGAAGGTCTTAAGCAGCATGAATTCAGCGCCATCAAGCGTGCGGCGGATCATACTAAAGAGGTACAGGAAACCGGAGGAAGCGGAAATCAATTTGTCCAGAAGGCGCATGGCTAAGGTTGGGGCTTGCGCGCAACTGAGGACACCCACGGCCTCTGTGAGTTTCCTTACAAAGTGAAAGTCAAAATTTTTTTATTCAACATCGGCTCATTTTACGCTTTATTTTAAGCGGCACCTTTTGTCGCTTTACATCGATATTTTTAACATTCTCCAATTCAAATTCTATTATGTCCAATAGTCATAATTAAAACTTGTAAACAATAGTAATCATAAAATTTAGACTTACCTTTACGGTTTGCGAGGGTAAGAAAGAGACCTGTGCTGCGAAAGTGCTGGTACCTATATTGATGTCGTGGCGCCCCCAACAGTTCTCGACTTCGGCCTACATGTGGGAGGTAAAGGGCGACCCCTGTGGCGGCAAGCTGGGCGGCAGCACCGCGGCCAGACGCCCAGCGAAGGATGAGAAGAAAGGGCCGATGCAATCGACACCGCCCAAGTCCAGCGAAGCCGGCGCCAAAGGAGAAATCATAGCCGGTGCTAAAGTGACACGAGCTTTTTTGTTTTAGGACCCCGTTGTGACAGGGTTTTGTGGGGTTCGTACCCACGTAAAACCCCTCGGTGGCCACCTTCTGTACGTTTGGAGGGACTCCGTAATCTCCTGTGGAACGCAACTGTGTCCCTCGGTACTGCGCGTGAGCACGCCTCGGAGAAAGCCAAAACTTCCCCAATTCCCTCACCAACAGCTTCTTATCTTCGTCGACTGTTAGGATTTAGAGATGTCTATGGTTAGGTTAGCCACTGGGTCAGTTGTAGATGGCTCATGTGGTAAGTGATCTCCGCTAAAGAGTTGCGTTGCCATTTCCAGTCTTTTAGACAAACATTATATGAGAATTTGCTAAACGAAAAAGCAGTAAAGCTGATGATGAAGACGTGGGTTCGATTCCCACAGCGGCGTCAATCTTTTCGTACTTTTTCTACATGTTTTAAAGTAAAGCTGATGTTAATTTATTACCTGTGGTATGTCTGCAACTCATTTTGGTGCCAGATAGGATCAACTTTCAAAAAATAGGGCCCCGGTTACCTTACCAGACAACACGGGAAATTATAATACTTGCACTTTACGCCGGTCATATGTGAGGCCGTGGTACAGCCACCCCATTCGTACAACATTCGTCGTACTGGAATGGCTAAGTTTAAATACCATATCCAGCACTAAGCAAACTATTCATTTCGGTTCGAAAAAAAACTACACAGTAATACCGCTCACGTAAATATGCACGCTGGAGGCCTCTGTACTGAGAAAGAATACACTCAATGAAAGCCCAGTGAGCAATGTTGGCTGTAACTTCACGTTCCTATAAAAACTTCGTGGTTAATATAACCTATAGTAATGTCAAAGTCAAATATTAACACTTTATTCAATATAGAAGCATTACACATACCTATTGATAGTCAAAAAAACTCTAACGCCGGTTCGGAATGGACGGCGGACTTGGGCAGTCGCTGTGCTATTGGTTTCGGATTGACTTAAGATAGGCGGTCGTAAAAAGACCTTGTGAATACGGCAACACGATTCACATGCTGCGCCGAGTGGAGTAGTCAAAATGGAGTAGGAGGTGGAGGAGGACCTTATGGTAATGATAACGTCTCAACTAACTTAACTTGTCAAAGTTTAAAGTGGGAGGGTTACTTTGAAGAGATGTCAAACGCGTTAAATGTAAATCATCATGCAAGTTTTGGTTGCAGTCATCGGGGCCGTGGTGGACGTGCAGTTCGACAAGCACCTACCACCGATCCTAAACGCACTCGAAGTTCCCGGACGTAGTGAGTAGCCAGCAAAGTCTACTGTGTTTTGTGTGAAAGTTGCAAATGTCCTTGCGTGGCGGTCATCAGTTGAACCGCCAGCCCGTTTGCTGCCTTTTCGCATAAAAAACCCGTAGGTTTGCAGATGCGTTGCCACCTTTTAATAAATTGAGCCCCGGCTACCTTGCTCACCAGATGAAACGCAGAAGTATTACAGCACTTCACGCCGGTCTTCTGTGGGGTCGTGGAACTCACCCGGACGGCCCTGTCCATTCGTTCAACAGCGAAGAAAGTCGCGTGGCGCTGTGTGCGTGTAGATATTGGTGTGGGTGAACGTGATTGAGTCGTACCTATCATTTGTATAAGTTGTCGATTTATCCCATCCACGAGGCACCCCTCAAAGCCTTGTTTGTCGCTCAATATGAAGCTCGTGAGTTGTGCTGCGCCGGTGCAATTCGCATGTTTTTTTTTTTTATGTGAAAAGTTGTCAAACGAGCAGACGGTTCACCTGATGTTAAGTGATTACCGCCGCCGCCCTAGGATATCCTTTTGAAAATTGGGCCCCGGCCACCGCACTCAACAGACGAAACGCGAAAGTATCATACTTCCACTTTACGCCGGTCTTCTGTGAGGTCG